>OY728157.1:912296726-912896726 GCA_963277665.1 Viscum album
TAATATTACCATCATGTGTGATGAATTTATGTTCTTTTTTACGTCAATTTGGATTATGATTTTTTGGTCATTAATATTGTCATGATCATTAAAATTCATATTTTCAATTACCTCTATTACTCTCTGTCATTATTTGGACATAAAATTTATATCCATTCACGTATTTTCAGATAAAAATAATTTCATCCAATATTTAAATGTAGATATGTATTATTATGGATGAGCATCATATTTCCCATTCACTCATTTTTATTTTACATTTTATCATCCTATTATATGTTGTGGGTTTTCAAAAAAGTAATGTCACAACCCCCTCCCACCAAAGATGCCCCTCCTGAGCTAGAAATAGTGAAAGGGAGATAATGACCCCCGGGTCCCGCCTCCAATAGGCCCCGAAGTGGCGACTAGCACCAAGGGTATGAGTTTTCACAAATATGGGACTCATTACCCTTTTTTATTATTTAGGATCGAGAAATAGGATGATTCAAACACCAAAAGAATAAGGAACAAGTAAATGAAAATAATCCCAAACCAATCCCACATGCTTGTTTACACAATTCTGAATCAATGTACAAGTACAAGGAACTCAATGGTACAATACCAAAAGAAACAAGAGCACAAAAACTGCAACAACTCCAACTATTCTGACTAGTAAGGTCAATCACGGCCCTGGTAGTCCTCCTAGAAATGTGAAAGTAAATGTAGGGTGATCATACAAGTATACTCAGTAGGGAAAACTGAATCTCTCATGCACAGGTGGGGAGACATCCTAATGTCCCGTGAGAAAAACAAAAGAAACCAAATCCTAGCAAGTAATTCTATCCACCCATCCTCACCATCCACAATCACAAAAAACACAAAAAAATGAAGTAGAATATAAGAACAATAATATTGGGTACCCCGCTCCATTTCCCCCATAGAAAGCTGATCTTCCTAATGGTGAACGTCCTGACGCTACCACACTCTTCTGCCCGCACACACCTTGGCCTCAAAAACCACATATCCTGCCCGCACACACCTGGGCCTCACAAACCACATATCCCGCCTGCACACACCTAGTCCTTACAAACCACATATCCCACTCGCACACACCTGGGCCTCACAAACCACAATCACATCCCCGCCCAAACACACCTGGGCCTCATCCATAAGATTCTTGGGAAAACAAACATTCCCTAAGGGTCTTGGGCTAAGAATCACACCAATCATAACCTACCCAATGAGTATTGGGTGTAAGGTAGCCTCAAGCCATCACAGCCTATATCACACCAATTTAAACCTACCAGAAGTGTCTTGGGTGTAAGGTTTCCTCAAGCCATCACAGTCTATGGAACAAAGAGAATGGAGGAGCTAGTAACTAAGGGGAAAACACCCTCTCCCATGAAATGGGAGTGTTCGACAATAAGTGAACAACATGGGTGGGGTGCGAAAAAACACAAAGATTCAAATACATATATGTATACCAAACACACAGCCATGCCTATGGATTCTAAATAGGGAAACTAAGCACGTGCCTCAGCACTGATACTAAGATCATGCATAAAACAAACAAAGCCAACCCCATTTAGGTTTTCACATTTCAACAGTATTAGTTCATTATTTTTTTAACTACTGGGCAATTATCAAACCAGATCAAGTGTTTCGTATAATAAAACTCTACTAACCACAAATCAAGTTAGATAGAATACATGCAACACAAAAAAACCTTCTTATCCTCAATCAATACCCATTTATTATTCTAGCATTTAATTCATTATCATTTTCCCACAGTTCATTTATCAACTTTCCTGTTTCTATTAATATCACAACGCATTACTGCAGCCCTGTAACCAAATCTCCACAACCATATCAGAAAACCATGTTTGTGCCACATCATTTCCCCTTTAATATTATTTACTGTATCCCTTCAACCCATCCTATTCGTAACAACCCCGAATTCACCCCCCTTTTCACACACCATGTTACCAAACCAATACCCACATGTTCATTATTCTGTTTTGTTGAACCGGGGTGATCACACAAGGGTTATGGATATTAATTTAATCAACCAAATTTAAAAGATAGGGATACATTTAATTGTGCAGGCAAAGGACCCCAACGACTGTGATTTTCAGTAGGCATAAGCCTACTCAATTCACAACATAGAAATAGGATAAACAAAGATAAACTTAACAACTTTCTCATCCCCATTATTTAAGATAGTTATTATCTTCATTAATATGGTTCAACTATGTCTCATGAATGCAAGAGGACACCCATCCCGCATGATTCACAATTTAGAGAGGCGAAGGTAAAATCCCTAACTCAATGGTTTTTGATGGAAACCACAATGGTCAAGGAACGCTCAAGGAACCTGGTTCGATTCTCTGAAAGCCCACCTTAGATCTCTCATCCTAGAAAGATCATGACCAAGACTCATCATAAACAACATACACACAATTAGATCTACCCCTAACAGGTGTAGATCTAAGATCCCGAGAGAAGAGGTGGAGTATATCTTGGTAGATATAAGAAACCAAACAAATATGATCACTTACCTCGAGAAATCAGCTCGATTCGTGAAGAGAAGCCTTCAGATTGCCTCCAAAATTTTTGGGATAGGTTCTTCTACATCCATGGAAGGGTAATCCCATGTTATGGCCAATTAGGGGCTTCAACGAGCTAAATAAAGGCTAAACAGTCAAGATCCAAAATTTCAGGATCTAACTTTAAATTCTCGCACGGTTATTCTGCACGGTTTAACAAACTGTGTGCTAACCGTGTGTTATCTTCTGCCTCGACAACCACTCCTCACATGGTTAGTCTCCATGGATAGACAAACCGCGTGCTAGCCATGCGTTTGTCACTGCCTCCAAGTATAGCCTTCCACGGTTTGGCCACAAGGTTTTGCCAAACCGTGCACTAACCGTGCCAAGGCCATTTCCCCTATTGGTTTCCCAAAAAATTCCACACAAACGCACCCCCAAGGCACCTTGATTTCCCAAAACACCTCTAGCCCCACATTTTCACAACTCAATGGATTGGATGGGTCCGGTCAAACAAATCAGATACCTCTTAAAACATTCTCATCCCTGAGAATTCAAAACCCAACCCAATGGAACCCATCAAGATACATCTTTGGGATCTCGTTATAACAGGAGCACATCTAACATACCTAATCAGATGTGTTAGGAATTTCTTCCCCTATGTCGAGATATTATCCGCTTTATGCGGCACTGAATTGCCTGCACGGGTTTAATCGAATCCACATAAATGTGTCTCGATTAAGAATTGGGTCTTCTCAGTTCCATATATTTGGATTTTTCCAACATACATTTCCCCAACACCGTACAACCAACACACTACCAGAACACATGGCTTGGGGAATTCCATCTCCCATGTCGAGATATTATCCGTTTTAGGCGGTACTGACTCACCCGTACGTGTTTAAACACATATGCATTAATGTGTCTTGATTAAGTATCAGGTTTTTCCCTCACCCACACATCCGAACATGTTACACACTTGTAGAGAACAAGGAAACAAAATGTCTCACAACAGACAAGACAATCATTCCATAAATCAAATGTATAGAGTAAAACATCAAAATAATGCTCAAAAGCACAAATCAAAACACAAGTCAAAACAACTCTGGGTACTAAGCATGCATCTGAGCCCCCCACTCCCAAGTTCTCTCCTTGAGGCCTCCATGCCTCCACCACACATGAACCATAGTGATGGTTTGTCCATGGAGCACCTTCTCTTTACAATCCTCAATTTGGACTGGTCTTTCCTCAATGGTCGCATTGTCTCCCATATCTAAATCTCCCTATACGATAACGTGAGAGTCGTCGTGTAAGTATCAAAGAAGCATGGAGACGTGGAAGACGTCATGAACCTTCTCCAAGTGAGGTGGTAGGGCCACCAGATATGAAACCTCACTGACTTCCTTCAGCACCACGAAAGGTCTGACGAACCTAGGGTAGAGCTTACTCCCCTTCACAAACCTCCACTTCCCCCGTCGAGGGGAAACCTTCAAGAACACATGATATCCCACCTCCAACTCCAAGGACCTCCTCCAACATTCAGTATAAGACTTCTGTCGGTACTGAGCCACATTCATCCTCTCATGCACAAGGTGGACTTTCTCTGTGGTGCTCTGTACTACCACTGGCCCAAGAGCACCTGTCTCACCATCCTCTGCCTAGCAATGGGTGAAATACAAGGTCTTCCATAAAAAGACTCAAACGGTTCCATTCCAATAGTAGAGTGGAAGCTGTTATTGTAGGAAAATTCTACTAAAGGAAAGTGTCTCACCCTTGATCCTCATCAATCCAGAATGCATGCTCGCAACATGTCCTCCAACATCTAGATAGACCGCTCTGTCTGCCCATCGGTCTGGGGGTGGAAAGCAGTGCTAAGGCATAGCTGGGTGCCAAAAGCATGCTGTAACCCCCTCCAGACCCGTGAGGTAAACCGAGTATCCCGATCTGAGATGATATACTTCATAACTCCATGCAAATTAACCACCTCATCTACGTACCTCTGTGCTAAATAAATCTCCGGACCCGACTCCTTAATTGCTAAGAACTGAGCTGGTTTCGTCAGTCGATCCACCACTACCCAGATAGCATCATAACCACCATGAGCTCTGGGTAGTCTTATGACGAATTCCATTTAGATGTAATCCCATTTCCACTTAGGAACATCAAATGGATGCCAGAAACCACTGGGAACACGGTGTTCAGCCTTTACTTGCTGACACACTACGCACTTAGCCACAAACTCTGCCACTTCCAGTTTCTCCCCGGGCCACCAAAACTATTCCCTCAGGCCTCGGTACATTTTTTAAACTCACAGATGTATGACCAAGGCTGAGCTATAGAACTAACTGAGAACTCCCTCACACATCACCTCCGAAACAAACAACCTTACATGAAAAAGCATCTGATGTCAGTTGTCCTCTGACCATACTTCTGGAGCCTTTCCCGGATCGATACGATCCCGCATTACTTCTGCCTCGTAGTCTCCCCACTAAGACTCTTCCACCTACTGCAAAAAGGAGGACTGCATCGTCAACTGAAACAAATAGCCTTTATCACCCTCTACACATGCATGCTAGTGCAAGGATGCCAAATCTCCCATCGCTTTCCAAGCATCAGTGGATTCCTAAACCACTTCCTTATGTGAAATCTTGCTCAGAGCATCAGACACAACATTTCCATTACCTTCAGTGTACGAGATATCGAAGTCATAGTCTTTGAGAAACTCGACCCATCTCTGCTGTCGTATGTTCAGGTCACACTGGGAGAAGATATAACGTAATTTCTTGTGATATGAGAAGACCACAAAGCCCTCCCCAAAGAGGTAATGTCTCCAGAAAATCAGTTTGAGCACTACTGTTTCAAGATCTAGGTCTTGGGTGGAATATTTTCGCTCATGATGGAACAACTGCCTAGACCCATAACAAATAACACCCTTCATCTGCATCAGTACGCATCCCAAACCAAGCCAAGAAGCATCACAAAACACCTCATACAACAACCCTTTCTCTGGAATCATGAGTACTAGAGCACTGACCAACTTCACCTTCAGGTGGTTGAATGATTTCTGGCACTGCTCTCTCCAAAGGATGACCTGGTTCTTCCTAGTCAAAGCTGTCAATGGAGGAGTAACTCGAGAGAAGTATGAAATAAATCTCCGATAATAACATGCCAACCCTAGAAAACTATGAACTTCTGCCACACTCTTGGGTTCCGCCCAAGAAACAACTACCTCAACATTCGACGGTTCCACTAACAATCCATGTTGAGACACCACGTTTCCAAGGATGTGTACATTATTAGTCAAGAACATACACTTCAATAATTTCCCATAATGTCGGTGGTGTCAAAGGACTTCCAAGACTGCCCTGAGATGCTCAACGTGCTCCTCCTCAGATCCTGAGTAGATCATGCTGTCATCGATAAACACAATGATGAAACGGTTCAGAAACTCTTTGAAGACAATGTTCGTAAGTCCCATGAATACAGCGGTTGCATTCGTAACTCCAAACGACATCACTAGAAAATCTATGTGACCATACCTGCAACAGAAAGTCATCTTCTTGATGTCACTATCCTTTACCCTCAGCAGATGACATTGAGATCGTAGATCAATATTATAAACCCAACTTGCTCCCCTCTGCTGGTAGAAGAGATCATCTATCCTTGTAAGGGGGTAACGGTTCTTGACCGTTACCTGATTCAACCATATGTAGTCTATGCAGAGCCTGAGACCACCATATGCCTTCTTCATGAAAAAAACTGGAGCACCCCATGGTGACAGGCTGGGTCGAACAAAACCCTTCTCCATCAAATCGTCAATCTGAATCTGCAACTCCCGCAAATTCGAAGGTTCCATCTGATCTGGGTCCATCGTAATCGGATGACACCAGGTTGTAAGTCTATCCTGAACTGAACTTCACGTCGGGGGGGGGGGGAGTCACAACCTCCTTAGGAAAAACATCAAGGAACTCCCCAACAACCTCTAGAACATCCATCGACTTTTGTATTAGCTAAAACCATTAATAACCCTCCTAACAAGGAACGAGGATTCTTCACATGTCGGCTTCCCACCTTATAGCTCCTCTCTCTAACAAAAGCTACACGCTGCCCATCCACGCAAGAGAACACAACCCATCTTCAGAAGAAGTCGATAACGAAACTAACAGAAATCAACCAATCGCTGCCTACGATGACATCATATGGCTACAACTGTAGCAAAAGAAGATCCCCACTAGATCTATGCGGTCCCAACTTCAGCCAACATCCCCAATAAATAGAAGATAAGCTGGTATGACCTCTAACAGGTGTACTCAGAACCAGGGGTACAGAAAGTCTCTCTATGTATAGACGCAAAGCATGGGGTAGATCGGGTGAAACAAAAGAGTGTGAAGCTCTTGAATTGAACAAAGCAGAAACGAGGCTGTTGAACAAACTAATCATACCCCACACCACCTCTGGTCCTACTGGAGCTTCCAACTCTTATGTGTGCAACAGTCCATACCCAGCTCTTTGGCCTCTCTGATGTTGACCACCACCCTGACCACACCCTGGTCATGGCCCCTGAGGAGCACCCTGATGTCGGCCTCCTCCTGTAAAGTCTTCCATCGGAGGATCAAGGTCCTGGTGCTGCTGGAAGGGCCTCACCGGCAACTGGTGCTACTGAGGTGGGCACTGAACCTGCCCACCTCCACCGTACTGAGCTTGGGTTGGGCACCGACTCTGAATGTGCCCGGAAACACCGTAAGGGAAACACGTCGGTCCTGGTCTCATGATAAAGGGATGAGGACCTGATGATATGAACTAGAACTGTTGGGGCCTGCTCCCTTCTGGCATGAATCCGGAAGGTCTTGTCGTAGGAGACCTACTTCTGACTGCCTTCCCTTTGATGAACATAGCTGGATCCCCTCTCGTGGTGCACCTCTCTATGAGTGCATCCTCTCTAAATCTTCTACCTTATTCTGTACTGCCATGTACATCAGAAGTGTGAAGGGGTTGACAATATACTGGAGAGAAGGAAGAAGCGCCACCTCCAAACGTCTTGCCTGATGCTCCTCATCCAGAAAGAGATCCGGAGAAAAGCGTAGGAGACCCTTGAACTTGATACTCAATTATTGTACTGACATACACCCATGCGGGAGGGAGAGTAACTCCTGCTGCTTCTCTTCCTTGATCATAGAAGAATGGAATTCCTCTCGGAACTCCTTCTCAATGTCAGCCCATAGAACCTCTGCCTCTGACCTCTCCCCGAGGTATAACGTCCACCACTGACGCACCGCACCTCCCAGCTAACTGACTGCTAGGGGAACCAAGTACACCCTCGGAGCATAGGTCAATGTAAAAGCTATCCCTAGCACCTCAAGGAAACCCTTCGTCTCCATATATGATGTACTACCCTCGTACTTCATGAGGGATTGTCGCTGGAAAGAATGGAGAGTCTTCTACCACTGATCATCTTCCTCCTCTCGGTCAATCCTCAACTGATTGACCGCCTGAATCTGTTGGACCTCGACTTTCTGAGTACCCCAGGGACGACATCCAGGAGCCATAACTGTACGGTAAACAAAGATCACCAAAACCCAAGTAGTAATGAAATTTATCAGGGTTTCAATTTATCACATTTTTTCAATTTCATTCCCAGAACACCAAAATCAAGTAAAACAAAAACATGATGATTCATGTACCTTCTCTACGGTCTTTACCCTACAATCAATGTAGTCTCACATGGTCATTCGGTAGGCTAATATTACTTGCATTAGATCACAGGGGACCCTAAATTCCCGGGTCCTAGCTGGTCCTCAATGGCCTATGTCACGCACCAAGATCACATAACTCTATTTCCCTACCATCCCATGTAATCCCCACTGTGCCAAACTCTAGACTCCATCATATCTCTCATCCATCGCCTCTGATACCATTCTGTCACGACCCCCTCCCACCAAAGGTGCCCCTCCTGAGCTGGAAATGGTGAAAGGGAGATAATGACCCCCGAGTCCTACCTCTAGTAGGCCCCAGAGTGGTGACTAGAACCAAGGGTATGAGTTTTCACAAAGATGGGAGGCATTAACTTTTTTTAGTATCTGGAAATATGATGAGTCAAACACCAAAAGAAAAAGGATCAGGTAAATGAAAATAAACTGAATCCAATCCCACATCCATATTTAAACAATTTTGAAACAAAGTACAAGTACAAGGACCTCAAAGGTACAATACCAAAAAAAACAAGAGTACAAAAACTGCAATAACTCCAACTGTCCCGACTAGTAGGGTCCTACATGACCCTGGTAGTCCTCCTGAAAACCTAAATGTAAACATAGGGTTAGTATATAAGTATACTTAGTAGAGAAACCTAAATCTCTCGTGAAAAGGTGAGGAGACATTCTAATGTCCTATGAGAACAACAAAATAAACCTAAACCTAGTAAGGAATTATATCCACCCAACCTCACCAGCCACTCTCACCAAAAACACAAAACAACATGTATTAGTATTTAAGAACAAGAATATTGTGTTCCCCGCACCATTTCCACCCACTAGCTAGCTTATGTTCCTAACGGCGAACGTCATGACGCTACCTCAATCATCCAGCCCGCACACACCTGGGCCTCAGAAACCACATATCCCACCCGCACACACCTCGGAATCACAAAACACATTCACATCCCCGTCCGAACACACCTGGGCGTCATCCCGAAGATTCTTGGGAAAACAAACATTCCTGAAGATTCTTGGGCTAAAAATAACAACAATTGAAACCAACCCGAAGAGTCTTGTGTGTAAGGTCACCTCAAGCCATCACATCCTATATCTCACCAATCGAATCCTACCCCAAGAGTCTTGGGTGTATGGTCACCTCAAGCCATCACATCCTATGGAAGAAGAAGTGGGGAGGAGCTAGTAAATAAGGGGAAAAAACCCTCTCCCATGAAATGGGAGTGTTCGGAACTATGTTATCAACAACGGTGGGGTGAGACAATACACAAAGATATTGATACATATATGTATACCAAACACACGGCCCAACCAATGGGTTCCAAATAGAGAAACTGAGCACGTGACTCGACACTACTATTACGAGCATGATTACAACGAACAAACCCTACCCTATTTAGGTTTTCACATTTCAAAAATATTAGTTCATTAGATCCTTAAATATAGGGAAATTATATAACCATATCAAGTGTTTCATATAAAAAAACAATTCCAAACACAAATACTGTTAGATAGAACACAAGAAACACAAAACCAACCTTCTTATCATCAATCAATCCCCATTTATTGTTCCCATGTTTAATTCATTATCATTTCCCCATAGATCATGTATCAACATTCGACTTTCTATTAATATCACAACCCATTAGTGCTGCCCTGCTGCCGCTAACCTAATATCCACAACCGTATCACCAAACTAGGCTCGTGCCCAATCATTTCCCCTTTAATATCATTTACTGCAGCCCCGCTTCCCATCGTATTAGTAAAAACCCAGGATTCACACCCCTTTTTCACACACCACGTAACCAAACCAACACCCACATGTTCATTATTCAGTTTTGTTCATCTGAGGTCATCACACAAGGGTTCCAGATATTCATTTAATCAGACAACATTACGTGATTACCCAATTTCGATATTCTACAATGTTTCTATCAACAACATGGTCTAGAATGATATGACGACATTTAATTATACACGCAATGGCCCCCAATGACGGTGATTTTTAGTAGGCATATGCCTATTCAATTTACAAGATAGAAATAGGATAAATAATGATAAACACAACAACTTTCCTATCCCTGTTCTATAATCTAGTTATTATTTTCATTAAACTGTTTCAACAATGGCTCATGAAAGCAAGAGGACACACATCCCACATTATGCACAATCTAGAGAGACGAAGGTAAAATCCCTACATCAATGGTTTCTGATGGAAACTACAATAGTCAAGGAACTCTCAAGGAACCCGGGTGGATTCTATGAAACCTTTCCTTAGATCTCTCCCGCTAGAAAGATCAAGTCCAATAGACATCATAAATGACATCCAAACACTTAGATCTACCCATAACGGGCATAGATCTGTGATCCTGATAGAAGGAAAGGAGTAGATCTAGGTAGATCTAAAAAAACAAAAATTATCACTTACCTAGGGATACTGGCTTCGATTCGTGAAGAAAATCCTCCAGATCCCCCCCCCCCCCCAAAACGATTGGGATAGATTCTTCTACCTCCAAGGAAGGTTAATCCCGAGTTATGGCCGATTAGGGGCTTAAACGAGTAAGATAAAGGCTAAACATTCAAGATCTAACTTTATGTGCCCGCACAGTTAGTCCACACGGTTTAACAAACCATGCACTATCTGTGCATTATCTTCTACCTCAACAACCACTCCTCGCATAGTTAGTCTGCATAGTTAGACAAACTGTGCGCTAATTGTGCGTTAGCCACTGCCTCCAAGACCAGCCTTGCACGGTTTGGCCGCACGCTTTAGCCAAAACGTGCTCTAACCATGCGAAGGCCATTACCCCTTTAGTTTTCCAAAAAACATTCCTCCCAAATGCACCCCCCAAGCCACCTTGATTTCCCAAAACACCTCTATCCCCACATTTTTTCAAAGGAATAGACCGGATAGGTCTAGGCCATTACAAGTTATTTTCCAATTACAAACACATTATTTCTCTAAAATGGTTCTAATTGTGATTAATATTTTTTTAAAGGGGTATAACTACATATCACATGATTTGAAATGATCACTTAGTTCCATTGCATGTCCAACAATCCACGACAAATCATCAAAGAATGATGAAAATATTATTATCAAAATATTATAAATATATATGTAATTAAATTGGATGGGATGAGTACTATTAAAATCATTATAATATATATGTAAGATAAATAACCAATAATAATTAAAATAATAATTCTATTATAATATGAGATCATTTTTAAATAATAATCTTTTCTCAAAAAAATAAATTTTCTTCAAATGCAATTTTTTATAATACTAATTTATAATTATTTGATGGAACATCCAAAAACCTTATACTGTATGAAGTACGAAATTAATGAAATAATCATATAAAAGATAAATTATTGTGAATTTTTTCTATTTTTTTATGAAAATAATTATTCTTCACTGAATAATAGAAAATTCTAATATTTTTTTTTTAAATCCATTTCATTTCACTAAATATATTTAATAAAAGTAATAATTTTGATTATAACATTATTAGAATGTATGAAAAGGTATATTTTTTATATATAATATTATTTTTTAATTCAAATTACCATTATAACAATTTTAGGATGATATTCAATTATGGGATTAGAAACTAATTGATCTGAAAGAATCAATGAATTTTTGTTATTTATAATAAAATTTATTTTTGAAAATTATTGGAATAAAATATTAAAAAAGTGATTCCATATTTAGAATTATTTTACCCACATTTTTTAAATATGTACCTTTATTGTTATTCCAGATATAAATAGTAATAGTGGGAAATGTTTTTCCACTATAATGATAACGTAGGTAATTATGGTTAAAAAACTATAATATAGACTATAAATATCAGTAAAAAATTTATTTTACTTATTATGTTTTTTTAATAATATTATCCTCATATAATATTACAATTTTTGGAAACATATTTCCATTTTACTCTAAAATAATAAAATTTGTTATTTTATTTAAATATAATACAATAAATTTCAATCTCCATCTTTTAATATCTATAATATTATGTGTTAGGGATTAAAACCAAATCATTTTTCTTTCAAATATATAGTAAAAATATGTATTAATTAGTTATCATTATCATTTCATTAAAATTAATTTTTTCCTGAAATAATATACATAATTTCTTATAAAAATAAGGAACAATACTTGTAATGGTAATGGAAAAGTCATGAATAAAAATTGAAAAAGTCAACAATTTTTAATGATCTATTTATGAAAATATTATGATTAATTTTAAATTTGAAAATGTTATTTTTAATATATTAAAAAAATATTTATTTTATTTACACATATTTCATGTTGGTCTAAAAATAAAAAAAATCTGAATAATTCATAAAATCAAATTAATAATTTATTTTTTAAAAAAATTTCAAATAATATAACTTTAGAATTTTAATAAAATTTAAAGATAAAATTTTAGAATTGATATTTATAAAATATTTACGACAACTCCATTTAAGGGAAAAATTTCCCCTGATATTTATAATTATTATCCATTAATATTTCCCAGAACATTACCACACCAAAGGATAAATTTGGATACATAATAAGTTAAACCAAAAAATAATGTTTAACTTAATATCTAAACCTTTCTGTTGTTTTTAGATGAATATATTTAGACAATTTCTTACATATATTATCATAAATATTATTTTTGTTCAATTTTAATTATGATTTACTCATATTAAATAATATTATTTTTTTAAAATAAAATTTATGATATTTTATAATAAATAATATGTTATTAAATGTTTTATAATTTATAAAAATACAATATTTGGAAAAGTTAATAGTATATGGTTTAATATACAATATATATAGAATTTATGGATTATTTTTCATTTTACTATAATATTCATGCCCAAAAATGTTTAAAAAAATATTTACATCCTTTAGATTTCTATATGATAATAGTGATTAAAACTAAATGGAAAGGATAAAAATATCACAATAAAATATAAATATATTATTCATTGATAAATTTTTTCTCATTATTATATTAGATTCGAATTATATTAGTTTTCGTCCATTTATATGTGAATTTTAATTAATATTATTTTAAAAATTTATGAAATTTTAAGAATTTTTAGTCCCTTAATTATAATAGGGAAGAACCAATCTTTTTTAACGACATATAATAAAATATCATGTTTTATGAACGACTACCCTTATTTCATCCGAAGTATTTTTATTTCATATTTATCTTCACAAAAATTATCTTAATATATATTTATATGAACATAAAGTAATTATAATTTAGTTTAATATTACTTTTGAAATTATTTCAAATATTTTCGATAAGAATAATTTTTTAAATATTATATTTAAGTTTTTAAATTTATTCTCAAAATAAAACCACAATTTTCTTTTTAAACATATTCAGTTTTAAGAAAATTTACATCCACCATATTGATTTGCTGATATTTTCTTTTCATTGTAATATTTCTGAAATCATTTAAATAACACCAATTATCACTATTTTTTATTAATTTATTACTTTTGAAAAGGTATTTTTGAATTCAATGGGTGTTTTGATAGTCGAATGTTATTTCCATATGGGTTAGAAATAGTTTTCCAATGGATATATCGTGAAAAGATACAATAATAAGTAATATTACTACTTATATTGTGCATAAGAATTATTTATTAAGATTTTGTAGGAAGGATAGGGATCTATTGAGTGTGTGATCTCGATAATGCTTACTAGAATGGTTGAACCTGATTAAAATTATGTGAACATGTGATCCAGATAAAACTTATATGATTGGTGAGTCCCATAATATCTATCAAAGATCATATATGTCGGTAATGGAATAAATAATGTCATTTCATTTTACATGAATCATAATTAATTAATAAACATATTCCATGATTTAATATCATAGGTTAAAGGCATGAAGTTATTGCTTTCAAATAAGAATATAATATTATTTCCATAAATGCCAACGCATTTATTCCAAGACCATCATGGTAATATTTGTTCATTTCCCAAACTATATTTTTAGTCATGGATAACTCCCAGGGCCATATTAGTTGTATGATTTCACTACTTATACCATCATGGTAGTCATTGTTCACTTCTCTGACAATCAAAGTATTCTATTTTCATTACCAGACCATATTAGTATATCTCATGAGCTATAAATCTTTACCAATTGCTTTATAAGTCGTTGTAGGTCCCACCCGTCTCATAGTGAAATAAAAAATACGTGTTCCAAAAATGATAATGAAACATATCTTAACACATGAAATTAAATGGGTAGAAAAAATATTTAAACATAACATATCCTATTAAAAAAAATATAGGTTTCATAATAATTTCATCGAAATTATAATGCGTGAAAGAGAATCACATTTCATAAACATGTAAACCATGATTGAGAAATGGATTTCACATACATGTAAACTTAGAAATAGAAAAATGTTTCACAAATTCCATGATATTAAGTATAGCTTTTCTTAGAAATAATAGGAATGGAAGCATTCAATCATTTACTAAAAAGGGCATGAGTAAAATCAAAAAATTCCCTCATTCATAGAAAGTAATTTTGAAATATCATTAAAAAGTCTCTTTATTAAGATATCATTTCTTATTTAATAAACCTTTTTAATAGATACAATCATTAGAAAATAATTTTCAAAAAAAAACTATAAAAGGTATATATAAATATATATATATATATATAAGGACAGAAAAAAATTTAAATCCTATTTATTGGTAAACATATAAAATATGATTGAAAACATTAAATAAAAAATTCTTCTTTGAAAACAATTTGATAACATATAAATGAATGATTGATGTCAGTTTTTAAATAATTTAATTGAAAATTAGTTAAAAACATAGAAATAAATCATGAAATCAATTTTGAAATCATTAATTTGAAAATACATTGTTAACAAATAAATAAAGATTCAATTTTTTTTATTATTTTTTTAGAAATTATTCATAATATATCATCTAATAAATAATAAACATAAATAATCTCCAAATGTGATGAAATTGTTTCAAAAACTATTATAAAAAGGTAACGTAAGATCATAAACTCCTTGTAATAAATAATAATATATAAGAATCTTAAAATATAATGAAAATAAGGTGATTCATGTTATAACATTTATATAGGTTGCATATACATATTAAAAAATTATTTAATTTTATACCAAATCACATGTCTCAAAGAAGCCAAATTAAAACAAATAATTTCACCAATTTGGTATCTTCTTAATCATAATACAGATAAAAGAGTCTTAATAATATATATTAATTAATACCAATAAATATAATTTTAATATTAAATTATAAAATCGTGGTCATAATATACTCAAATCAAATGGAATGCGAGGTGAACATAGCATGTATCTCACACAACATAAATGAGAAATTAAATCCCCTATCATATTCTTATAAATCTCATCATACTCATTCAACCCACATCTTTAATAAATATTATTATATTATAAATATCTTATAGAATAATATTATTATATATATAATATAATATATGGTTTTATTATGAAATTATATTATCCACTTGTTCACAATCATATGTTATGTTTTCACTTCGGGTAATCATCACATTATTCTTCAGGTCTATCTTAATTTGTTTTATCACTTGTATTTATTAATTAAAAAACAATTACCAGAATATAAAAAATTATATAAATATCATTTATCTATTGTGATGGTTTATTTTAATTATCTATAGAATAAATATAAGTAAAAAATTGAATACACCATACACATATATAGTTTTCCTTATATAAGCATGAACACTATTTCATTTTAATTTTCATATTGATATAACTAAAGTAAAATTTAAATACATATCATTATTCAAATATATCTAGTATATCATTTATGTAATAAATTTTCATTTAAACCGTCTTTAATACAATCCATTTTGTGTATGAACGATTCATATTTCATTGAACAATGGACGCCCACCCTTTCGAGGACGAAATGATAATATTAACACCAAATGGAAGGTGAAAATATATGTGTCAAAATGGAATATATAATCATAAAACATTAATCCATAAAATATATAACAGATTTAAATATGTTTTAAATCATAATCATCACTATGATCGGCAGTAAATAATATGGAACAATCATCGTTTTGTGAGGCGGTAGTTCACCGTACACATAAATAGTATGTTCGTTATCCATTAAAAGGAGGTATGTGTAGGTATAAAATTAAACCATAGAAGAAAAAATTACTATTATATTTAGGATAAATTTATTATAAGCAATCATTTAAGATAAAACTTACAAGGTTCTAAAGATGTAAAATAAAAAATGGACTTGAGAGAACATGATACCTCTTATTTAGGTAACACCATTTAGTTTGTGTGAAATGGATTCCTTGGATTGTCTTATACCCAAATGAAGGATTATAATAGGAATTTAGTATTTCTGAAATGTGGACTGGCAACAGATTTTATGAACATAAGAGGTTTTAGTGGTGTGATGAATAGGTAGAGGTGGTGGCCTTTTATAGGGAAGGAAAATGACTAACTTGTAATATTTTAAATCATGTTAGGTATACTCATTTTCATACATAAAAGTTTCATATGAAATCAATGTAAATAAATAATGGGTTTTTTTATGTCTGAATAATTTCCATCCAATGGTTTTGGAATTGTTTTTGATGATTTGGCCCCCAAAGATTGTTTTTTCAAACCCAATAATGTTTAATTCGACCTCAACAGTTGTATATAATTTTAATCTATTTTAAAAATAATATTTTTTTAAAATTAAGTTGATATTATTATAATATAATAAATATATTGACTAAAATTTTGGTTTTCAGTTTCACTATATTCAAATCATAGTAGCAGAGAAATTACTATTAATGTCAATTTCATAGACATGATGAAATTAAAAGTGTTTTACGGATGAAAAAAGCTAAATAGATTATTATGTATTTATATTCAATTTCAAAGTCAAATTGATTATATTGAGATAAATTGTATTAATATATGAATCCTTATTCTAATGATACCTTGAAATAAGATTAAAAACAATTTAACAGTAATTTTCATTTATATGAAAAATTAAATTTTAAAATAAATGCATTATTTGTTACTATTCTTCAACCAATTTTGATTATCATTAAAATTGAAAAAATTACACCTATACTGATTTTGAAACTCTAAATTCATAAATGAATTCGATATAATCAAAATAAATTTATAACATCATCTAAACTTATTTTTATCATTAAAATCATTTCATTTCGAAGAATAATATTTTTAAACATAAAAAAGGCATGAAAAAACATTATATCATACATTATCAATTTGCTTTATATCTATAAAATAATTTTGATAAATATTTAAATATTAGTTATTAATATTCATATCACTAATTATAATATTGATGTTATGATTATATTATTATGATTTGTTTTAAAAATAATGTTTCACACAAAATTAGTGTTCCTTCTAACATATGCTGAATAATGGATATATAATGGGGTTTGGACACATTTCTAGGTCAAATGGAACCTATGATTAAGGTTTTTTCCCTAAGTAAGCATTATTTGACATTAATTTTTGTGATTAATTATAATATCTTTTACTATTTTTTTGTAAAAAATTAATTTCACATTATTAATATATAAATATTATTCTAATTATTTTGGTTTATGTTGGATTTTTGAAATTAAATTCATTTAATCTGAAAAATTATGATTAATTCTAATCCTGAAAATAGGATGAACATATGGTTTTTATTATTAAATTATTTTCAAAAGTTCAATAAGTTAAAAAAATTTATTTCAAAGTGAAATCGATTCTAATGAACTAAATTGTATTAATATATATTTAATTTATCTATCTTACCGTCAAAACTATTTATAATATAAATAATTATAAATAATTATTTAAATTAAAATTATGATTCTAAATAAAAAATCATTTTTTTTATTACTCTTTAAAAAATGATATATCTCAGAAAAATAAAATAATCACCCTAAGCAAATTATGAAAATATAAATTAAAAATATAATATTGATTATAAAATTAAATTTATAAATGTGAGTAAAATTGATTTTATTATTAAATTTGTTTCATTCTAGAAAATGGTTATTTAAAACAAAAATGGACATTATCAAATATTATAACTTTTATTATTAGTATGGTTAATTTTATATAAAACAATTATAAAAAATATTTTAAAATTTGTTATAAATAATCATATAACTAATTTTAATGGATATATTATTGATATATTAATTAAAAAATATTTAAAAAATTTTGCTTCTTGTTAACTCATTGTTCCGTGTAACATACAAGAAGTTGATGTTTTTTGAAATGTAAGGCAATTCGGAATTGCATATATTGATAGCCATGTATGTTTTGTGTGTAAAAAAATACAAGTAGGTTCTATATGAAAGGATTTTTTTATTTTGTTTGTTGATATATATATATATAACTATTTCTATTGCTATCTGTCAGGGAAAATATCAATAGTATAAATTAACATAGATAAAAATTCACAAAATCTCAATGTGTTAAACTAAACATCATTATTAGGAAAAAAAATTATGAAATTAAAATTAGAATCCATATCATTTTAATGTATTCTCCAGAACAACAAATAAATCCTTAGATCACAATAAAAAAATATATCATTTTACTAAGAAGAACATTACGACTCTGTTAATATGTATGTCATGACAATCTGATCAAGGGAGGAATATTATTGATTAGAAATTAATTGTGATGACAACATAATTTTCAATTATAACCCATATATAATTATTTCCTTTATAATTTTTGTGGAGTATGAAGAAAAAATTCTTGTTGATGTCATTCAATTTCAATTATGGTATGTGTAATGATTATAATATCCATTATTTCAATATATATAAATATTATATCACTTGTGATCCTCATCGGAGATAATATGGCATGTTCCATTCAACTTATATCATCATCAATGTAATCTCCTAGACCCTCATCATCCCTCCCATTTCCAAATGCAAGATCCTAAGGGTGGTGTCTCAGTAGCAGGACACCATTATGGTGTGCGACTGATCAGTGTGAGACAATCGGTTTCTCACCAACAGGTGTAACACGATCATTGTGACACAATCGGTGGGTCCCCAATCAGTGTGACCGATCAGTGAGACACAAACGGTGTGTCACCGATCGGTGTGACCAATCGGTGTGACACGATTGGTGTGTCCCCAATCAGTGCAACCTATCAGTGTGACATGATCGGCGTGACCTGATCAGTGTTCCACTGATCGGTATGACATGGTTGGTGTGACATGAGTGGCATTTCCCCGATCGGTGCAACCGATCGGCATGACACGATCAATGTGTCCCCGATCGGTGCGACCGATCGGCGTGACACGATCGGTGTGTTCCCGATCGGTGCGACCGATCAGCATGATACGATCTGTGTGTCAATGATCAGTGTCACCGATCGGTCTGTCACTGATATTTGTGACACGATCGGTGGGACACGATCAGTGTGTTGTCGATCAGTGAGACATGATCTGTGAGTCACCGATCAGTGCGACACGATCGGTGTCACCCAACCTTGTTGAGATTTTATTATACAGTTTTTCATGTAATGCTACTTTTAACCATTTTTTGGGAAGACAATCAAGGAAATTTTTTCCCCATAATCAATGTTTAAATTCCTAAGAGTGGGGAGACCCTCAAGAGACCCAGTTGTGTGTCCGTGTAACGTTCCCCACTGTTTATATAAATTCCTTTAAATTCAGAGTTATTACCACCCTTTTCTCGATGAGAGTTGTTAAATAACAATTAATTCAGTCATGTGTAACCACCCAACCACATGGTGAAACCACGATACTTCCTTAATGAAGTTCTTATTTCCATATCCTGTAACAATGGGATCTCATTCGTATATCGCACGGGAATTCCTACACCTTCTTCCTAGTGGTTGGTTACCTTCTGTTCTTGCTGCGTTTGGAGTTACCCTTCCTGAGGGAAGTGGTGCACCTACGCTGAAGCCTCTCTTATCATCCTTTGAGTCCCCGACATTCCTCCCCTGCACGTCCACCACCTCCAGTTCTAGGCACATGGAGAAGAACATTGATCCTTTATCAACAAAGTACATATTTCCTTCATCTCTCCTTACTGTGTATCATGCAGGGTGGGTACGCAACTGTTTCCATGGACATGGATGGAATCAAACATTAACAATGATAATAAACATACTGTTATAGAATTATGGGGTGCGTTTGACAATTCTATTGTACACTTTTATTATTTCTATATATTGTGAACTATATGAGATTATGCTCACTGATAATCATGGTCATTGGTGGGATTTCCTTGCGCAATAATGAAACCTTGCCTTCTTTGATTATTGAATGAATGTAACATGGAAATTGGTTAATCACGTATACAAGGTGGATTAAATAGATTCCATTGAACATCAATCCTTGTGTGGTCACCCCGTTTATCCAATAGAAAGAAGAACCTAATGAATGATGTGCTTGAATCTGGAAGTTTTCCTTCTCTGTTTTGTGGTGGGTTTGTTTTACTTAGAGATTATTATGAGGTGATGTGGATGAGGATTGGATACACTATTGTGGTATGATTGTTGGCTGTGAATATGAAGCTGTGTGGGGATTTATCTCGAGGATTGATTTGGATTCAGTACTTTGAGGGATCACACCGATCCCTTTATTGTTGTGACTTAACAAAAGAACCAGGTGTGAATGCTTAAATTGATGTTTGGCAGTTTCTCTATCTCTTTCATGTAGTTATGTCAGTAAGTTGCCCAGTAGTGCAGATTTCACTTTAATGGGATCAGTTGAACTTGGAAACAAGAATGGGTTAAATGGGAATTGGTTTTTGGGAATGAGTTTTGACTCGACCATGAGTGTTGTGACTTTCTTTTATGAATTAATAGTAACGGGGGTGTTTGTGATTAGGTTTTAGAACACCAAGGTTGGAATGAGTATTTGTAACCTATACATATATTTGTAAGTTTTAGGTTTCTTATTCACACCCCACCCATGTAGAGCACATACTGTCAAACACCCCCCAATTAATGGGGGATGGTGTTTTTCCCAACACTCATGTGACTGGCTGGTTATTAGCTATTTTTATGATCCCTTACAAGAATAGCCCAAGACTCTTAGGGTAGTCTTGGATGGCCTAAGGTCCATTATATCCCCATTTTCTTCTGGCAGGGTAGTTTTGTTGGTTAGCCCAAGTGTGTGTGGGCAGGTTGTTTCCCAAGTGTCTTAGGGATGAGGGCCAGGTGTCTTCTGGTATGACAGTAGTTGTTGTCGACCAGGTGATTGTGGACATGGTTATGGGTGGTTTTTGTGGCCCAGGTGTTTGTGGGAGGGATGTGTGGTAGTGTTGGCCCAGGTGGGTGTGGGAGGGGAGTGGCAGCGGGACAGCAGTGAAAATGGCTAGAGAGGTTCGATGCATAGGATATCTTCAATAACCAGTGGGAAAGTTGTGTGGGGTACCCAAATATCGATTTTCTACTACTATACATTATTTGGCTTGTGTTATTTGTGATCTGTGCCTTTTTGATATAACGACCCATACTTTACATACATTGTTATTAATTCAGAATTGAAACATATTTATTACAACATATAACAAAACCATGAATGGACCGTATCAGTATAATTTATTTAGAAACTTGGAATCATAAACAACTGGATAACAAAGCATCTACATTGTCTCCCATTTATTTCACCATATTTAAAGTCCCTTTTTGAATATTTTACATAATACCCTTCTTCTTGTCCTGTGTCAAAGAAAACATACAAAAGGGTGAGCTCAAATTCTCAGAAAGGCTAAACAAATGAAATATCAATCATTTCATATTCATAAGAACATAACGGTTTGAAAATATTAACCTGAAAAAGAGGTCATAATAACATAACATGGGGTAAATCATGGTAGTGAAATGTAATCCAAATAATCATATCATAGAACATGAAATGTTTTGGAATACACACATAATCATAAAAAATCATTTCTTAGTAGTCAAGAATCATTGCGAAGACAAAACTAGCGGACAAAGTCCATTTCTGAACCGAGTTCACTCCTCGTTTCAGTCATGTATCACGGAACCAGATTAACCTGCCATTCCAGCCACGTCTATCTCATGAGATATAAATCTTTACTCAATGAATTTTAGGGAGATATAGGTCCCACCCATCTCATAATGATACCATTCTTATGTGTTCCAAAAGATCTCAAATCATACATCATAACATAACCCATGTAATAAAATTGGTATTCTTAAACATCATGTCATCATAACATAATCCATATAAGATAAAAGGACATCATAAAATATATTCCATTATATCATAAACAAATCAATTTAAAAATAGGGATAGAAATAGAACCCTATATTATCTTTGATGGAAAATAATTTTGATAAAACACATGAACTCCATTCCCGAGGAAAATATTCTTTATTCTTCAAAAACATTTTTCCTTTCATAACATGTCATAAAATTTTAAAGTAAAAGAATTTGATTAAAAATAATCTTCGAAACATGTAAAGGAAGATTCATTAAAATAATGTTCTATGAAATCATAAAAAATACATTCATTCCGTATAAGATAAAAAACATTCTTCTCATACTTTGGCCGAAAAATTAAAAAATTACCTCGTACTTAAAACGACAAAATATTCCTTTCATATCATTTAATAAAAACTCACCAATGGGTAAAATTGGATTTATACAATTGTAGAAGGATATAAATAATATTTCATTTTGATGGAACATGGATGTGTATGATAAATACACCACAGTAAATACCAAATAATAAACAATCTCAGATAAAAATGAGATTGTGAGATTTTCCCTTACCTTAGGTCCAATATGCTTTGTACGTGTCCAAACCTCTTATATAATGATTTAAATAATTTCATTGAATTATTCAATTATCACAATCATTTTTATGATATCATAAATGGTCATATTTTTAGCTTCTTATTAGTAATATTTCATTGCTACTTGTTATTCGTGTGTTTATTGCTTTATGTTCTTATGTGTGTTTTGTCGAATAAATTATTAAGATTCTTTTTAGATTACATATAACTCATTTCCATAATTTTATTAATGTAATATATATCATATTTATTCTTTTAATTAATTTATATCATCATTATTCAATGAAGATCATATAGAACGAGTCGCATCACATCGTGGAGACGGTAGGTCGTATATACACACGAGTGATTATATCATTCCCATGATCGTGGAATTGCATTGATGAGTATATATACGATTTCAGAATCAATATAATTTTAAAATAATCATATATAGTTATCCTTTACACCATTATACCCATCCATGTAAGGTGGTTGTGGAAAAAAGATTACACCACAGCGTGGAGATGGTATTACGTACGTACGCACGAGCAGTGATTTCATTTTTCGTAGGATGGATAGAAGGTGAAATAGGGTTGTTTAATATTTATAATAAATTATCATTATATGAGTGATACTGGTGTTATTATTTTATAATGAAACATCAAAAGATGAATAAGTATAAAAAGAAATAAATTTGGAAGAATCGGTAACAAATATTACCTCTTCTTCGACACGCCTCATTGAAACCTCGTATTAGAAAACAAATATTAGTCTTTGAAGAAGACCAGGACCTCTAGTATGTTTATAGGGAAGTTTAGAAGAGAAATTGGTAGGGTTTTTCAATTATTTAATACTCAATTTAGTGTGAGGATGAGAGGGAGGAGGTGCCATTTTATAAGGGAGTAGAGGGGCACCATTGGAATTATAAGAAATATTAATTTATAATAAATTTCATCCCAACATAAAAACCACAAAAAATGACTCAAATACGAATAATAGATGAGTTAGGGTTGTAATACCATCAACGAAAAAAATTTAGAGAAGTTGTGAATTTATTTTAAACATTATAATCTTGATATATCCTTAGATAATCTATTTAATTTTATTTGTGGTAATAATATTCTAAATTTTATATCATTATAAATAATTACTTATATTTTGTTAATTGTCCATAATTTTATAGTTTATTAATCATTATACCATATAAATTTTAATTAATATTTTCTAAATATTTTTGGGATTTTTAAACGATTTTATAATATATAATTGTAATAAAATAAAAATACTGTCAATTTTGACACTATTCATTTATTTGAATATAAATAAACTATACACAGAATATATGTTCAAAATAAAAGACTTAACAGATTCATAACATGTAATATTTATCTATAAAATTAGTGGAGCACATTAAATAGTTCATATAATATTTATTTTAATACTTGTAAAACCCTTTATTTGATATTTCAATAAATAATATAATCTCAACATCACTATTGTGTCAAAATTAATGATACTTATTTAATCCCTAAAAATTATAAATAAATTCATTTGATGTATATAATTTTATTATCTTTCTAGGGATCATTTATATCGGATGTTTTATGATTTCTATCAATAAAATAAAATTATTCCACATATAAGATTTAAGAGAGTGACATGTTGTCACTTTCTTTTGTTTTAATAATAATTATATTATTTCACGGTAAAAAGTACATTAAATGAATATATTCAGACCCTTAGGTGATATGGGTCCACATTTATACATCCAATAGGATTTTGGAAAGGGTTAGGGTAATTTTATAATGTTATTTTTACCCTTAATTACCAGATTAACCTTTCACTCCATTAAATAAAAATTACTGTAGTTACTATTCATAATATCAACAAAACTAAAACCTATTAACATAATTTGGACCCACTTAATCTAAATATGGAATCTATTTACAAAATTAAAAACACAGGAGTTTCAGTAATTAATTTAAAATTAATCCAGTTGTTAAGCTAATGGGGTTTAAAAGTCAAAATATTGCCAAAGATTATAATGTTTTTACCTATGAATTCAATGTAAAATTAATGATTATGACATAAATTATATTAAATGGTAAAAAATATATTCTATTTATATTTTAAACCCATTAAATATTATAATTTAATGATATAAGTTATTGCGATGTAAAAATTTGTTATTAATTAAATAATTACGTGTTTTTACTATTCATTAAAATATAAAAGTTTTCAAAATAACCTGAGAAATTTATCCAAAGTAAATTTTTATATCCTGAATCCAAAAAAGAATTTTTGAGTAAAATTGAACTTATAAATTTATCAAAAACAAGAGTTATTGTTGTTGCGCCATCAAAAGGCAGCAAAACTGCATTTTTTTTAAAAATACTTATTTTACATGAAAATTTTATTTTGTTCTCATAACTTTTTCTAGAAAATATGTAAGATGAATAATAATGTTATAAAATTCAAAATTCATTTAATACTATTCATTACAGCTAGTTTATGATATTATAATAATATATCGTTGTTTAGTGAAACTCGGTATTGCGTACTATACATGCTATCGTGGAAGGTCATGATTGCGTGTATTGCAATCCAAGATACTATTGTGTGCAGTGAAAGATTAAATTTATGTTGAGTATAAAATAATACATAAAAAAATATACTTCTCATAAAATATCAAGGTGTTACATTCTAACCCCCTTAAAATGAATTTCTCCCTCGAAATTCGTCACTTCATAACAAACAGATGAGGATGCCTCTCCCTCATCATATCCTCAAGCTCTCATGTAGCTTCTTCTAATTGTTGGTTCCTCCATAAATATTTCACCCAGAGAGTGGTCTTTTTTCGTAGAACATTTTCTCTATGATCCAGAATCTCAAACGGCTATTCTTCATAAGAAAGATCTTTCTCCAACGGTACAACTTCTGAGCATAGTACATGTGAAGGATCAGGTATGTACATTCTCAGGAGAGATACATGGAAGACATCGTGAATTTGAGAGAGATACAGTGGAAGCACCAATCGGTATTCTACCTACCCAACACGATCCAGTATTTCGAGAGGAC
The DNA here is from genome assembly GCA_963277665.1 of Viscum album. Classification (NCBI taxonomy): domain Eukaryota; kingdom Viridiplantae; phylum Streptophyta; class Magnoliopsida; order Santalales; family Viscaceae; genus Viscum; species Viscum album. The sequence continues at coordinate 912,322,911 of OY728157.1, forward strand.
TGATATACCTAGGGCTCTGATATCCCTTCATTCCCAATCTCATTACTATCTTCCAAGGAGATATTCGTAAGAACACTTTATCAACCACCTCAAACTATAGGTATTTTATTCAGTTATCGGTGTACTTTTTTGTCGACTCTAAGCTTCTCTTATGTGTTGTTTAATTGATCAGGCCTTTTCTACCATCTCATCAACAAGATTAGGTCCTAATAGTTTTCTTTCCCCAACTTCATCCCAGCAAGTTGGAGTTCGACATTTCATTCCATAGAGAGCTTCATGAGGAGCCATCTGAATAATGGGGTGAAAGCTGTTATTATAAGAAAATTCCACCAATGGTAGGTGTTGATCCCAACCACCTTTGAAATCTATAGAGCAAGCTCTCAACATGTCTTTGAGACTTTTAATTGTTCTCTCAGACTGACCATCTGTCTGAGAATGATATGCAGTGCTGAAACTCAACTCTGTATCTAGAGTATGCATAAGACTTTTCCAGAACATCGTGGTAATCCTCTGATCTTGATCAGATATAATGTAAGGTTGTACTCCATGCAATCTTACCTCTTCCTTTACATATATTCTGGCAGGCTGATCCATAGAGACATCTTCTCTAATAGAAATGAAGTGTGCCGACTTCCTAAGACGATCAACTATAACCCAGATAGCATTATTTCCTTTGGAAGTATTAGGAAGTCTAGTGACAAAGTCCATATTGATGTTTTCCTATTTCCATTCTGTTATGGGTAATGGTAGTAACATCCCTTTAGACTTCTATCTCTCAGTTTTAACTTGCTGAAAAACCAAGAATCGAGAGACATATTTAGAAACATCTCTTTTCATGCCATCCCACCATAAGTAATCATTTAGGTCCCTATACATCTTCGTGCTTCCAGGATGAATAGAGAATGAAGAACTATGAGCCTAATCCAGCATCTCTTTCTTTAATTCTCAGATCGGAGGAACACAAACCTGATTCCTGAACCTTATTATCCCATCATAATCACGGTTGAATTCAGGAACATTTATCACATTCTTTTGTAAATATACATCTTCTTTTTGTGCCACTATAATATTCACATGCATTGATGGTTGAACATTCATTTAAGAAAGATAATATTTTCCCCTTCCATTATAATTCCAAGATCATTCATTTTTAAATCCATTAATATTGGATCTTTTTAAATCCTCATCATGGAAAAGCTAGCACGGTCTTGTCGACATAATGTTTCATCAACATTGGTTGTTTCCCTGGGTGGTAATGCATTGAGAAGTCATAATCCTTAATCAGCTCTAACCATCTTTTTTGGAACATATTAATCTCATTTTTTGTGAAAATATACTTTAATCTTTTATGATCAGTATACATATCACACCTTTCACCATAAAGATAATTCCTCCTAATATTTAATGCAATGATTACAACAACTAACTCCAAATCATGAGTTGGGTAATTTTTCCCATGGATTTTCAACTATCTTGAGGCATAAGCTATCACCATATCATTTTTCATTAGCACACACCCAAATCCCATCTTGGATGCATCACTATAGATCAAAAACCATTCTCCACTACAAGGAAGTGTGAGAACAGGTGCACTGGATAACCTTCATTTCAACTCCTTGAAATTCTCTTCACACTCCTCCTTCTACATGAACATAAATCCTTTTTGAGTCAACCTGGTGAGTGGATTAGATAATCAGGAAAATTCATTCACATAACATCTATAATATCCATCCAAACCAAGAAAACATCGTATCTTAGTTATTGTTGTTGGTCTCAACCATTTTTTGATAACCTATATCTTTTATGGATCCACAGATATCCCCTCTTTTGAGATTATGTGACACAGAAAATAAACTTTTAGAAGACAAAATTCACGCTTGGTAAATTTAGCATAATACTTCTCTTTCTTAGGGTCTTTAATACAATTCTTAAGTGATCTTCATGTTCTTCATTGCTATTTGAATATAAAATCATATCATCTATAAAGACTACCACAAATTGATCAATATAGTCTCTAAAGACTCTATTCATTAGATCCTTGAATATAGAAGGGGCACTATTTAGACCAAATGGCATCATTAAAAATTCATAGTGTCCATACCTTCTACGTAAAGCTGCCTTTTGTATATCCTCTTTTTTGACCCTTAATTGTTGATACCCTGAACGAAGATCAATCTTGGAAAATTATTGAGCTCCGCGTATTTGAAAAAATAAGTCATCAATGAGTGTGAGAGGATATTTTTTCTTGATAGTGATCTTGTTAAGTTCTCAATAATCAATGTAGAGTCTCATTTATTGATTTTCTTCATAACAAACATAACAGGTGCTCCCCAAGGCGACACACTTGGGAGTATGAATCATTTATCAAGATTCTCCTAGAGTTTCTTTTTCAATTCCTGGAACTCAATTGGGTACATTATATAAGGTTTCTGTGAAATGGGCATAGCACCTAGTATGAGTTCTATTGAAAACTCAACTTCACGGTTTGGTGGAAGACCTGGAAATTCCTCTAGAAAGACATCATCAAACTCTCATACAGTGGGTGTATTATTAATCTTGAGTTTCTCTCCAACCATTTGAGATATATAACCTTCATTTATTGGAATCAAGACCCATAAGATGGATGAAATTTCCACTGGAAGGTTAAATTCATCCTTGCATTGATAGATGATAGCTGATTGATTGGTAATATTAAATGTGATTACCCTTCTTTGGAAATTGATATGAGCTCTGTATAAAGAATACCAATTCATGCCAAGAATGACTTCAAATTACAATGTAGTAAGGATCACAAGATTTGAAGGAAGCACTTTCCCACAAACATCAATAGGAGAAGAATTGTAAACTTTTGATGCGACTGTTGTGCCATTAGGGGTTGTCACAGCTAACTCAACATCTATTTATTGAGGAAGTACGACGATACCCTTAGAAAATTCATCAAAAATAATAGAGTGGGTGGATCCAGAATCAAATAAAACATTTTCTACTATAGATTGGATGTCAAGTGTACCTTTCACCAATTTTTCATCATACTCAACATCGCCGATATTAATAGAATGTTACATTCCTTTTTCATTGGCCTTAAGAGTTTATTGATGTTGATCATCATCAACAATCCTTGGATTAGGGAATTGATTGGAATAATTCCTCATCTCCTTGAACTTGTAACATTTTTGAGTAGGAGGTGGATTCTGTGTAGCCTTTTCTTTGTTCGCATCACTAGAGAACTTTTTCCCATCACTACAGCATTCAAATGCCCAATGACCCTCTTTTCCACATTTGAAACATTTACTTGTCCCTTTTAGACAATTCCCTACATGTTTCTTTCCACACATTGAGCATAATGGAAAGATCTTATTCTTTTCAGTGTGGTCTTTTGATTTCCGTTTGAATTCCATTTTCCTCTTCTTATCAAACCCATATGACTGATGGGTTACACCAATCACCATATCCACCGTGAGAGAACATTGAACAATTTCCATGTAGCTATTGAAGTCCATTATGGCTAATTCCCTTCATAGAAATGGTTTTAAACCACTAAATAATAGATCGATCTTTCTGTCAGGTTAGATAATCACTACTGGAATTTGGTCTTTTCCCAACGGTAGTATACCAATGGTTTATTTAAACAGTTGGAAAAGGGAATTTCGGTGGACCCTTTCCCAACGGTTCACTGGAACCGTTGGGAAATGTGTGCTAAAGTCACACATTTCCCAACGGTTCGAGTGAACAGTTGGGAAAGGTGTTCCTTTGCCAACGGTTTTTATAAACCGTTGGCAAAGGTTTTCCCCAAATTGAAGATCACGATCTCCACTCCCCATTCGGACAGAGCCCTAATCTATTCGCTCCACTGCTCTCGCGAACCCCATCCAAATCTCTTTCGCTCCACTGATCTCGCAAACCCCCCATCCTAAAACCATCACCCCCCATCCCAACAGGTAAACCCCTATCCGAATAGGTAAAATTTGATCTCAACCATATTGTTGTAGTTCTTTTAATGAATAGATTTTTTCCAGGTGTTGGTGGTTTACTTGATTATTGAAATTAATAACTAAATAGGATATTGTTTGTGTTTGTGAAGACTTATTTAATGTATTTATATTCTATGTTTGGAAGGACAATGTTCAAAACATGTAAATCAGAGTTGGGGGAGGCTATCGTGAACGTTTACATGTTTTGGATAATGGATTGTGGGAATTATGGATTGTGTTCAAACCAATTTGATATGGTTTGGATAATGGATTATGGGGGTAGGGGGTGTCCACGGGGGTGGGTGGGTTGTCCACGGGGGTGGGCGGGGCTGTCCACGGGGGTGGGAAAGGCTGTCCATGGGGGTGGGAGGGGCTGTCTAGGGGATGTGGGCTGTCTTGGGGGTCTGGGTGGGGCGTCCTGGTGGGGGAGGGGTGTGTGGGGTGTCCAAGGGGGGTGGTATGTCTAGGTGGTGGTGGTGGGGTTGTAGGGGAGGGGGGTGTGGGCTGTTTGGGAGGGTGTGTGTGGCTATCCAGGGGGGTACGGGGTGTCCAGGGGGTACGGGGTGGGCGGGTTGTCCACAAGGGTGGACAGGCTATCCACGGGGGTGGCCGGGCTGTCAAGGAGGGGTGGGCGGGCTGTCCAGGGGGGTGGGTGGGCCGGGAACAGGTGGTAGGGGTGTCCAGGGGGGTGGGCGGGCTATCCAAGGGGGTGGGGGCTGTCCATAGGAAGAAGGGGTGTCAAGGGGGGTGGGTGGGCTGTCCACGGGGGTGGTTGGGCTGTCTAGGGGGTAGGGGGTGTCCACGAGGGTGGGCGGGGCTATCCAGGGGGTGTGGGCTATCCTGGGGGTCTAGGTGGGGTGTCCTGGTGGGGGAGCGGTGTGTGGGGTGTCCAGGTGGGGTGGTATGTATAAGTGGTGGTGGTGGGGTTGCAGGGATGGGGGGTGTGGGCTGTTTGGGAGGGTGGGCGGGGCTATCCAGGGGGGGAACGGGGTGTCCAGGGGGGTACGGGGGAGGGTGGGCTATCCACAAGGGTGGACGGGCTGTCCAAGGGGGTGGTCGGGCTGTCAAGGAGGGGTGGGCGGGCTGTCCATGGGGGTGGGCGGGCTGGCCACATGGGGTAGGGGTGTCCAGGGGGGTGGGCAGGCTATCCAAGGGGGTGGGGGGCTGTCCATAGGGAGAAGGGGTGTCGAGGGGGTGGGTGGGCTGTCCACGAGGGTGGTTGGGCTGTCTAGGGGGTAGGGGGTGTCCATGGGGGTGGGTGGGTTGTCCACGAGGGTGGGCGAGGATGTCCATAGGGGTGGGAAAGGCTGTCCACGGGGGTGGGCGGGGCTGTATAGGTGGTGTGGGATGTCCTGGGGGTCTGGGTGGGGTGTCCTGCAAGGGGAGGGGTGTGTGGGGTGTCCAGGGGGGTTGGTATGTCTAGGTGGTGATGGTGGGGTTGTAGGGGAGGGGGGTGTGGGCTGTTTGGGAGGGTGGGCGGGGCTATGTAGGGGGGTTACGGGGTGTCCATGGGGGTACGGGGGTGGGCAGGCTGTCCACAAGGGTGGACAGGCTATCCACGGGGGTGGTCGGGCTGTCAAGGAGGGTTGGGCGGGCTGTCCAGGGGGGTGGGTGGGCTGGCCACGGGGGGTAGGGGTGTCCAGTGGGTGGGCAGGCTATCCAAGGGGGTGGGGCTATCCATAGGAATATGGGGTGTCGAGGGGGGTGGGTGGGCTGTCCATGGGGGTGGTTAGGCTATCTAGGGGGTAGGGGGTGTCCACGGGGGTGGGCGGGGCTGTCCTGGGGGTCTAGGTGGGGTGTCCTAGTGGGGGAGGGGTGTGTGAGGTGTCTAGGTGGGGTGGTATTTCTAGGTGGTGGTGGTGGGGTTGCATGGAAGGGGGGTGTGGGCTGTTTGGGAGGGTGGGTGGGGCTATCCAGGGGTACGGGGTGTCCAGGGGGTACGGGGGTGGGCGGGCTGTCCACAAGGGTGGACGGGCTGTCCATGGGAGTGGCCGGGCTGTCAAGCAGGGGTGGGCGGGCTGTCCAAGGGGGGTGGGTGGGCTGGCCACAGGGGGTAGGGGTGTCCAGGGCGGTGGGTGGGCTATCCAAGGGGGTGGGGGGTTGTCCATTGGGAGAAGGGGTGTCGAGGGGGGTGGGTGGGCTGTCCACGGGGGTGGTTGGGCTGTCTAGGGGTAGGGGGTGTCCACGGGGGTGGGTGGGTTGTCCACGGTGGTGGGGGGCTTTCCACGAGGGTGGGAAAGGCTGTCCACGGGGGTGTGCGGGGCTGTCCAGGGGGTGTGGGCTGTCCTGGGGGTCTGGGTGGGGTGTCCTGGTGGGGGAGGGGTGTGTGGGGTGTCCAGGGGGGTTGGTATGTCTAGGTGGTGGTGGTGGGGTTGCAGGGGAGGGGGTGTGGGCTGTTTGGGAGGGTGGGCGGGGCTATCCCGGGGGGGGGGTACGGGGTGTCCAGGGGGGTACGGGGGTGGGTGGGCTGTCCACAAGGGTGGACGGGCTGTCCACGGGGGTGGTCGGGCTGTCAAGGAGGGGTGGGCGGGGTGTCCAGGGGGGGTGGATGGGGTGGCCACGGGGGGTAGGGGTGTCCATGGGGGTGGGCGAGCTATCCAAGGGGGTGGGGGGCTGTCCATAGGGAGAAGGGGTGTCGAGGGGGGTGGGAGGGCTATCCAAGGGGGTGGTGCAATAGTGGTTTTGGATTGTTTGAGGTACTCTTAGTGTATTATAAACCCTCATTTCTTCCATATTCATTTAATTTGATTTAATATCATTTTTTTCACAAACAACATTATATCCTCTAAAACTATATTTAGATTTTATTTTCATTCGTATGGTGTTAAATATTTTAGTAAATGTTCATACTAGCTTGTTTTATGTGTTCTATGGGTTTAGACTAATGACATGGCTGCATGATTATTGTGGGGGTATTATTTTCATATAAATATACCTATACACCCTGACCCCCTTGGACAACCTGACCACCCCCACGGACAGCCCGCCCACTTGGACACTCCGACCCCCCTAGACAGCCCCCCACCCCCTGGACACCTATGACCCCCCGGACGGTCCCACCACCCTCTAGACACCCCACACCCCCTGGACACGCCACACCCCCCTTGGACAGTCCCACCACTCCCATGATCCTCATCCTACTCCTCATCCTGAACTACATGAAGAAGTTAAAGTATAAAACTCATATACTCCCAACAAGACCCTTAAAGATTATGTATTCCTTGATCCACTTCCAATATCTTAATGGTCAATCTGTGAATATAGGCATTAGAAATTTTGTATCTTATTTTCTTATATACACTTTATTTTGTTGTATTTCTTAATATGATTCTCATATAGAGTAATGTGTTAGTTATTCTTTTATATAGAGTAAACAATTTTCATTTACGTATATATTTTTTTGATTAAACTTTAATATTATTGAATTTCATTGAAATGACTTATTGAGATTTCTTTACAGAATGGATAGAATTTGGATGTACGAAACTTATCGGATTTCAACTGATTTTCAAAATAATTGGAATCGCTTTCTAGATTTTGCATTTGAAAAGGATACAGATAGTGGTCACAAACACTGCCCATGTTTTAATTGTGTTGGAAGATCGTGATTGATCCGTGAAGCAGTTAGCTATCATATAACCAAATATGGTTTCCAAACAAACTATTATGTGTGGTATCACAATGGAGAGAAAATGGAATCTCAAAATGTTGATGATCCAAATGATAGGACTGAATTTGAGAGTTTGATATATGATCGGTTTCCATTTATTCGACATCATGAGAAGGAAAGGATGTCTAGCCAACAAGATTTCAATACAAGCAAACATGATGCATCCAATGAAAATGATGATGTTGATAGGGTGAAAAAATTGAATGATGCTGCGATGACTCTAGTATATCGGCAATGTGATAAAATGAAAAAGTTGGAATTTTTAATCCGATTGTTTCATGGGAAAACTATGTATTGGATTTCTAACACGGCAATTGATTATATTCTTACCTTCTTGAAGGACTTACTTCCAGATGATGCAGATATTCCCTCAAACCACTATATGGCATGGAAGTTGGTTGATGAACTGGGATTCTCAAAAAAAAATTCATGCTTGCCCAAATGATTGCAGCTTATTTTGGGAGGAAACTGCTGAAATAAATGATTGTATAAAATGCGGAACATCCCAATTTAAGCCAAAAGATGATGGAACACCATCTCGTGTGCCACAAAATGTAATGTGGCACTTTCCATTGATCCCTAGATTATAGAACCTTTTCATGTCTGATGAAATATCCGTAAAAATGAAATGGCATGACACCGAGAGAAAAAAGAATAATGAAGAGTTGGTTCACCCTGCAGATGGATTGGCATGGCAGAGATTTGATGCTCGGTATCATGAATTTGCAGTCGACATGTGTAATGTGAGACTGGGCCTTTCATGTGACGGTTTTAATCTATTTGGGAAGATGATTACTTTGCACAACACATGGCCAGTTTTCATACACATTTATAACATTCCTCGTTGGTTGTGTATGAAAAAGCCTTACACTTTCTTGAGTATACTGATATCTGGCTCTTCTGATCCCGACAATGATATAGATGTATACATGCAACCTTTAATAAAAGAGTTGAAACTTCTTTGCGATGTGGGTGTTCCCACATACAATGCATGTTCGAGAGACATATTACAGATGCGTGCTGCACTTATGTGGACTATCAATGATTTTCCTGGTTATGAAATGATATCTGGATGGAGCACAAAAGTAAAATTGTCATGTCCTGTTTGTATGAAGAATACTCGATCGAGAAGACTGAAATATCATCGTAGTTTTAGTTTTATGGGACATCGACGATTCTTTCCAATGAACCATCCATATAGAAACAATCGTCGATGATTTGACAATACCATGGAGAATGGAGATCCACCTCAGTGTATGTCTAGAACTGATGTGCTTAATGAATTGAAGGATTTCAGTTATTCATTTGGGAAGAGTGTAATGAAATCTAGAAAGAGGAAAAATGTTTCCAATGATACCTATTACAATTGGAAGAAGAAGAGTATATTCTTTGAGTTGTCATATTGGTCAACCAACTTGTTACGTCATTTCTTAGACGTAATGCACATTGAAAAGAATATATGTGAAATGTTGCTTTCAATTCTTCTAAATGTCAAGTTGAAGACAAAAGATGATTTATGATCTCGGAACGACTTGGTAGATTAGGTGATCAGACCAGAATTGCATCATGTCTGTATCAGTGAAAATAAATGGCAAGTTCCATGTGCTTCTTATGTGATGACTCCTGCTGAAAAAAAATCAATTTTAGGAAGTGCTAGAGACTATTAAAGTTCTTGATGGCTATTCAAGAAATATATCAAAACGGGTCAATAGAAATGAGTTGAAGTTGAAATCATTGAAGACTCATGATTATAACGTCCTTTTTCATGAGTTGATTCCAATAGCAATCTGTTATCTCTTGTCCAATAATGTTAGAGTCTCAGTTATTCGGTTGTGCAATTTGTTTAGAGATCTTTGTGCTAAGAGGTTGTCTAAATCCCTCATGCAAAAACCATTGGCAGAGACCCCATTAATTTTTAGTGAGTTAGAGAAAATATTCCCTCCATCATTTTTAACATGCATGTTGCATCTGATTGTCCATCTTCCGACCGAAATACTTCTTGGAGGACCTGTTGCTTTCTATTGGATGTATCCAACAGAAAGAAACATGTGCACATTGAAATCATATGTTTCGAACAGGAATTATCCCGACGGTTCTATTGTGAACAGTTACTTGGCTCAAGAATGTATGTATTTCTGCTCAATATATTTGTCTGATCATACTACGAGAATAAATAGACCAATGAGAAATGAAGAAGAACAGTATGGGAAAATTGAACCCAGTTTTCCATCACTTCTTCAGACAAGAGGAATTCCGGGATCATATACATTGACAACATTAAGCCTTGAAGAGCGAGAGATGGCACATCGCACAGTGTTGTTCAATTGTGATTTGTTCGATGAGTATATAAAGTAAGTTAATTGTACATGTATCTCTTATCTTGTCTCTTGTAATTTTAAATATTTGTTAAACTATTATTATTTTCATCTACAGGGAACATAAAGAATTGATATATAGAAAGCATCGTTCTTTATCTTTGAGAAAGAAGGAGACTTTGCATAGTAAAGGGTTTTCTGCTTGGTTGAAATTGAAGGTAAAAATATTTTTGTAATAACTAAATAAAAATAATATTTAATTAATTTTACTATTTGTTTATATTTCAGGTATCGAGTTTTCCTACAGACTCTGTTTCTGAGGAAATAAGATCTTTGGCTTTTGGTCCTAATACCATGGTTCGTGCTTGTAAATCACTTGTGATCAGTGGATACAAATTTTTTATCCCTGAACGAGAAAGAAACATGAGAACACAGCATAACAGTGTTATGCTAACTTCCACAACAGAGTGTTATACCAGTTCATCGGACACTAGACCTCGTTCTGAAAATGTTGCTTATTATGGTGTCGTGGAGAAAATAATAATTTTGGATTATTACTCGCATGGTCGAGTCACGATGATGAAATGTCAATGGTTTGATTCAATGATGAGGCAAGGCACCTTTATTGATGATTGTGGATTTCGAGTATTTACATGACTCTCACACTTGCCACTGATGAACTATATGTATTGGCATCAATGGTGAAACATGTTTTTTATGTCAATGATCATCGTCATCCTAAATTCGGTGTAATTATTGAAGTAAATCCCAGACATGTTTTTGATAATGGTGATGATGATGTTGACACTATGCCTACTGCAATTGGAAGCAATCCGTTTATTACTTATGATGACCCCAACAGCTCAATTGTCACAGTTGATTGTGAACCCGAAGTTGTGGTGGGAAATATATAGAATCATATAGTCATGTTCTCACCTACATGTTTCACCTACATCATTCAGAGTGTGTATCCTAGTACTTACCTTCATAACACCATAAATCTTCGGTTTCATTATGTTCTTTTTATCATAATGGTTTTTCTATATTTTGTTTTTTGGGTTACTCATTAGCTATCTGTTTCTAATTACTTCCATATTTGTTTTCATTGCAGGAAATGGAACCCATTGAAGAGAGGGTGTGAAAAAAGATGACAGATAATAATCATCGCATGGTACAGATGGGTGTTCCTCCACTCTTCCCTGTTGTGAGTATTTTATTTCAAATATAAATATTTCAATAAATTATAATATCATGTGTTTACTTTTCTGTCAAACTTTTTTTCAGGATCCACCCCCTAGACGACAGATATCTGATGAGGAGCCTGATATTGCTCCCAGAAAAGAGGTTGGTGGTACGAGGGCTCGTGGGGCAAGAGTTAGACGATCCACTACCACAGATGTATCTTCTATGCCCTATTTTGATCCTGGCATGTCTTCAGGGACATATGAGAAATTTAGACCTCTGATGATTACACTACCAGCTGGCCAGATGTCTATGCCATCATCTTTTGCTTCTGGTTCATTATCTCCAGGTTATTATATTCCACCTTCTTCGACTCCTACTGCGACACAATATGTGGCTGAAGAGCATACATTGAGGGACACTTCACCTGTACAGGATATTCCTTCATCTTCTGCACCCATTGATCCGACTACCACAGGTATATTTATATAACTCTATCAAATTTTTATACCAAAATTTATTTTTATTATAACTTGTATTGATATTATTTATCTTTAATAACAGATTCATCTACAGATAGGAGGAGGGGGAGGGGGTGTACTCGCTTGTGTGCGGTATGGAACCGCCAGACATAGTTGATGGTAGAATACAATGTTGATGGAAAAATCATTGAGAAATCTGGGCAGCAATGTTGGAGTTTTTTGGTGACGCTAGCCAAATACTCTGATATCATTCCGGTCAGCCCTCTCTCTTGGAGACATCTGCGACCCAAAGTCAAGGAAACTCGTGTGCAAATACATGGGTAAAAAATCTATTGGATTTAATGTAGTATATTTTTGTATTTAAATGAACTAATCAATTTTGTTTCAGCTTCGGTTTAACTTCCCTGATGGCGAAGGTGCACGACCAGCGCGTTTAAAAGAGCAAGGAATGCTTTGGAGAGCTTATAAGCATGAGCTGTATGTTTGCTGGTGTGATAGAGTGGGAATGGATTTAGAGACATTACCTATCGTGGATGACTGCCTGATAGGGAAATATCTCCAAATGATTACCCATTGGGCGACTGCCAAATTTAAGGTATTAATCTCAATTGAGTTATTTAAATGAGCGTTTTCATATTTTTCATTAATATAATCTAATTAATTATTAATCATTATTTAGTAATCTTCTGAAAAAAACAAAAAAACATTGATTCAAAGAAATACCTCCACACTTTGGGGTGCACAACAATGTCAGATCATGAGAGGCAGCAAGTACGATATAGTTGTTTATAATTTTTCTTTAGGACTTTCCCTTTTTATTGGATCCTACTTAAATTATGTGATTTATTGAATAATGAATATATGATTATGCTTTCACTTTATATTGTTTCAATGTCATTACAGAAGAACAAAATGAATACTGAAGGATGTATCCCTCAAGCAAAATTGTTTTGCTCGAGTAGAAGAAAAAAAGATGGAACTGCGATAAATGAACCGACCCAAGAGAACATTGTAAGTATTAATTTGTTTATTTCAAAGTTTAATATCTAATTTGAAATTTAATAATCTATTAATATTTTTACAGGCTGATTTAGAGGCTCTTGATGCCCAAAAGCCTGACAATTTTGGGCCACACGATCATTTATATCAGGTTTTGGGAGATGAGCACTCTAGTCGAGTACGCTGCCGACCTGCTAAGAATATTGTCCTGGCGAGGTATTGGTCGTCTCTAGGTATCCATTCTAGTACCACCGAGTTGGAACAAGTCAAGGAGCATGCAAGACAGTCTGTTAAAAGGGTCACAGAGTTGGAAGTACGAGATCAAATGAGAGACAGAGAATTTATGAAACTGATGAGAGCTTTATCTTCATCACTTCCACCAGAGGCTAGTGCGGCTTGTCAGACTTTTATGTCGTCGATGGGTGAATCATCCATGGCACCAGGCGGCAGCTCTAGTGGAGATCGATATGATGACGTTCCTGGTGATGACGAGGATGCTGAAGAGGAAGAGGGAGAGGATGAGGATGTGGATGAGGGCGAGGATGGGGCCAAGGGCGAGGATGGGGCCGAGGGCGAGGATGATGCCGAGGACGAGGACGATGACGAGGACAAAGATGGTGGAGAAGATGAGGCTGATGATGATACTAGTGATGGTGATGGTGATCAGAGGCATATTGATCCATTACATTTTTTAATTCTTTATAACTCTTTATGATTGAACATGGTTTTCCACTTTGGGGTTTTCCTCTACTTCATAGGGACGTTGCATTCAGATTCTGTTTTTTTCACTTGATTCTTATTGTATGATTAGTCTTCTACATAGACCTTTAGTATTCCATGGTACTGTGATGCTCATTTTTCTATTTTTTTTACTTAGCTTTCTTAGTTAGCCATGTATTTCATGTTTATGAATGTGGAAGATGATATTTAAAATGTGCTTTGAAGTAGTGGACGACACCACTCAAAGTGTCTAACATTTATTTGAAATGGACAGGATTATAAGTGAAAAGAACAACTGCCATACCGAAAACAGACCAAACGCATTCAGATTCTATTTAAACTAGAGGACAACGATCCATGGGTCATATGTGACGTGTACGAGTCAACCCCGCCTCAATCCGAGATCCGGTGTGGCCTGTACCACTCAAAGTGTCTTTCTTTTTCTTTAAAATGGATGCGCTTTTAAGTAAAAAAAACCACATATGGAAAATGGACCAAAAACATTAAGAAACTATTGATACTTTAGGACATGTATCAATGGGTCATTTTTGGTGTGTAGGAGTCAACCCCGCCTCAATCTGAGGAGCAGTGTGGCCGGCACCACTCAAAGTATCTAACATTTATTTGAAATGGACATGATTTTAAGTGAAAACAAAATCTGGCATACGGAAAACTGACCAAATGCATTCTGATTCTGTTGAAACTATAGGAAAAAGATCCATGGGTCATTTGTGATGTGTATGAGTCAACCCCACCTCAATCCGAGGGCCGGTGTGGCCAGAACCACTCAAAGTTTGTTACTTTTCTTTGAAATGGACAGCAGTTTAAGTTAAAACAACAACTGACAAACGGAAAACCAACCAAACGCATTCATAATCTGTTGAAACATTAGGACAACGATCCATGGGTCATATGTGACATGTACGAGTCAACCTCACCTCAATCCGAGGGTCGGTGTGGCCGGAACCACCCAAAGTGTGTCACTTTTCTTTGAAATGGACAACAGTTTAAGTTAAAACAACAACTGACATACGGAAAATGCAACAAAGTCATTTGGATACAGTTGATACATTAGGACATGTATCCATGGGTCATTTGTGACATGTATTAGTCAACCCCGCCTCAATATGAGGGCCGGTGTGGCCAGTACCACTCAAAGTGTCATTCTTTTGTTTAAAATGGATACCCTTTTAAGTAAAAAAACCACATATGGAAAACTTACCAAACGCACTTGGATACTGTTGATACTTTAGGACATGTATCCATGGGTCATTAGTGACGTGTACGAGTCAACCCCACCTCAATCTGAGGGCTGGTGTGGCCAGAACCACTCAAAGTGTCTTTCTTTTGTTTAAAATGGATGCGCTTTTAAGTAAAAAAACCACATATGGAAAACTAACCAAACGCACTCGGATACTGTTGATACATTAGTACATGTAACCATGGGTCATTTTTGGCGTGTACGAGTCCACCCCGCCTCAATCCGAGCCGCGGTGTGGTCGGCACCACTCAAAGGGTCTAACTTTTCTTTGAAATGGACAACAATTAAAGTTAAAATAACAACTGACATTTGGAAAACTGACCAAACGCATTCGGATTCTATTGAAACTTTAGGAAAACGATCCATGTGTAATTTTTGACGTGTAAGAGTGAAGCCCACCTCAATCTGAGGGCCGGTGTGGCCAAGACCACTCAAAGTTTGTCATTTTCATTGAAATGGACAACAGTTTAAGTTAAAACAACAAATGACATATGGAAAACCAACCAAACGCATTCAGATTCTGTTGAAACATTAGGAAAACGATCCATGGGTCATATGTGACATGTAAGAGTCAACCCCACCTCAATCCGAGGTCCGTTGTGGCCGGTGTGGCCGAGACCACTCAAAGTGTGTCACTTTTCTTTGAAATGTACAACGGTTTAAGTTAAAACAACAATTGACATACGGAAAATAGACCAAAAGCATTCGGATATTGTTTATACTTTAGGAAATGTATCCATGGGTCATATGTGATGTGTATGAGTCAATCCCTCCTCAATCCGAGGGCCGGTGTGGCCGTGACCACTCAAAGTGTGTCACTTTTCTTTCATATGGAAAACTGTTTAAGTTAAAACAACCACTGACATACTGTAAACGGACCAAAGGCATTCAGATACTATTGATACTTTAGTAAATGTATCCATGGGTCATTATTTACATGTAGGAGTCAACCCCTCCTCAATCCGAGGGCCGGTGTGGCTGGTACCACTCAAAGTGTCGTTCTTTTGTTTAAAATGGATGCGCTTTTAAGTAAAAAAACCACATATGGAAAACTGACCAAACGCACTCGGATACTATTGATACATTAGGACATGTATCCATGGGTAATTTGTGACGTGTACGAGTCAACCCCACCTCAATCCGAGGTGCGGTGTGGCCGGCACCACTCAATGTGTCTAACTTTTCTTTGAAATGGACAACAATTTAAGTTTAAATAACAATTGACATACGGAAAACCGACCAAACACATTCGGATACTGTTGAAACTTTAGGAAAACGATACATGGGTCATATGTGACGTGTACGAGTCAACCCCGCCTCAATCCGAGGTGCACTGTGACCGGTACCACTCAAAGAATCTAACTTTTCTTTGAAATGAACACCAGTTTAAGTTAAAACAACAACTGACATAACGAAAACCAACCAAACACATTCAGATTCTGTTGAAACTATAGAAAAACGATCCATGGGACATATGTGACATGTACGAGTCAACCCCGCCTCAATCCGAGGGCCAGTGTGGCTAGTACCACTAATAGTGTCTTTCTTTTGTTTAAAATGGATGCACTTTTAAGTAAAAAAAACGACATACAGAAAACTAACTAAACACTTTCGGATTTAGTTGAAACTTTAAGAAAATGATTTATGTGTCATTTTTGACGTGTATGATTCAACCCCACCTCAATCCGAGGAGCGGTGTGGCTGAAACCACTCAATGTGTCTAACTTTTATTTGAAATGGAATGGATTTTAAGTGAAAACAACAACTTGCATACGGAAAACCGACCAAACGCATTCGGATTCTATTGAAACTTTAGGAAAATTATCCATAAGTCATATGTGACGTGTACGAGTCAACCCCGCCTCAATCGGAGGGCCGGTGTGGCTGGGACCACTCAAAGTTTGTCACTTTTCTTTGAAATGGACAACAGTTTATGTTAAAACAACAACTGACATACGGAAAATGGACCAAAGGCATTCAGATACTATTGATACTTTAGTAAATGTATCCATGGGTCATAAGTGACGTGTACGAGTCAACCCCGCCTCAATCCGAGGGCAGGTGTGGATGGGACCACTCAAAGTTACTTTCTTTTGTTTAAAATGGATGCGCTTTTAAGAAAAAAAAACCACATACGGAAAACAGACCAAACACATTCGGATACTATTGATACTTTAGGACATGTATCCATTGGTCATTTGTGACGTGCACGAGTCAACCCCACCTCAATACGAGGCGCGGTGTGGCCGGCACCGCTAAAAGTGTTTCACTTTTCTTTGAAATGGAAAACAGTTTAAGTTAAAACAACAACTGACATACGAAAAATAGACCAAAGGCATTCGGATACTGTTGATACTATTGGACATGTATCCTTGGGTCATTTGTGATGTGTACGAGTCTACTGTGCCTCAATCTGAGGCATGGTGTGGATGACACCAATCAATTTCTTTCTTTTATTTCGAAAGGAAATCATTTTATGTGAATACAACTGAAATTTACACTCATCAATGACTCTTTTTCATGAGTTTGGTAGTTTCACTCATGGGGTCATAAGTGACGAGACTCCTAAGAAAATATCTTTTCACCATATATTATAAACAATAAATGTTCAATGAAAAATTCATCACAAATCATTACATACCCAAACCTAGTATCACAAAAAAGGGATTTGAGTCAATTTGAATGTCTTATTCAACTCTAATAGATATTTATCAAACTATTCAGATTATTAGATTTTGATGGGTTAGGTGAATTACCACTGGATGATTGTTGTCATATGTGTTTTTTAGGCTATTTTAGGAGTTTTTTATACTGTTTGAAGTCTGTATGTGGCTTTTGTGATATTTTTTATATAGGTGTATAGTGGAGGATAAACTGGAGGGCTGTTGTGCACTGTTTTTTTATGTAGGTGTAGCTTCTGGGGGGGCTTTCGGGCGCTACTGTGCAACAGTTTTGGGAAACTCTTTACCAACGGTTTTGAACCGTCGGTAAAGCTTTTTCTAGAAATATGAAAAAACTTATACCGACGGTTGTAAACCCTTGGTAAAGCTTTTTCCAGAAATCTGGAAAAACTTATACCAACGGTTATGAACCGCCAGTAGAAGTTTTTCCAGATTTCTGGAAAAAGTTGTACCAATGGTTCAGAACCGTTTGTAAATTGTTTTCCAGAATTCTCGAGCACCTATACCAATGGTTTAAATAAAACCGTTGGTAAAGGGCTTTCCCCACACCTTACTGGCCAACGGTTTGGAAAACTGTTGGTATTCCCTATACCAATGGTTTTCCAGCCTATAGCAACAGTTATAAACCATTGGTATAACCAACTTTTCCAGTAGTTAATAATCCCAGAAGCATACCTTGCATGCCTTTTAAAATTTTCGTTGTTGATACCAACAGATTCATCTTCCTTTATCTTTAGTTAAAGAAACTCCTTCTCAATATTTGTTCAAAGAATATGCGGGAATTACTTATTGAAAAATTTGTTCTTGAACTCGTCCCATTCAATGGACTCAATTTCATCCCTTTGCCTCATATTCTTGATAAGATTCCACCATTGATCAGCTTCACCTTCCAAACGATATACTGCTAAGATGACATTATCATGATCAGAACATTGTAGAACTCAAAATATATTTTCAGTGGTACTAATTCATTGTTCAGCTGCTAATGTATCAGAAGACCCGCTGAATGGAGGTGGACGCTGCCTCATGAAGGATTCAATAGAATGTTTCTCCTTTACTCATTTGGAAGTCCTACGTGGTTCATAGATTGAGAAAGTTCTGTGAGAATGGCTACAAGATTTTTCATTCCATCTCCCATAAAGTTTGGTTTCTTAGGGGGATAATCATTTCACTACCCATAGCATTCAGAATTAACATGGTTCCTTCTGGTTTTAGCCATTTACTAAAACCAATAAGCATAGTGTGAGAAACAGTAATCATAATAGGAAAACCACATAATAGAGAATAAAATATTACACTTAAGGTCTTATCTTAGGTTAATCATGGCCACTTATAAAATACTAGTATTGTGTTCTATGCTTAGACATATACTTAGGGTTCTTACTAAGGCTTTCACATAATAGTTTCCAAAGTTTTACTATGTCTTTCCTCAAATACCAACTATAACAACCCATACATTATATAAATTGTTATTTCATCAAAATTGAAGCATATTTATTACGACATATAACAAAACCAGGAAAGGACCGTATCTGTATAGTGCTTTTAGAAACTGGGAAACATAAACAACTGGTTCATAAAGAATCTACATTATCTCCCATTTATCTCATCATATTTAAGGTCCCATTTGGCATATTCTACTTAATACCCTTCGTCCTGACCTGGGGAAAAGAAAATATACAAAAGGGTAAGCTCAAATTCTTAGTAAGGGTAAACAAAGGTAATATCAATCAAATAATATTCCTAAGAACATAACAGTTTGAAATTAATAACCTGTAAAAGAGATCATAATATCATAACATGGAATAAATCATGGTAGTGAAATGTAATCTCAATAATCATATCAGAAATCATTAAACTTTGTGGAATACACACATAATCAGAAATAATCATTTCTTATTAGTCAGGACTCATTGCCAAAACTATCCTAGCGGACAACGTCCATTTCTAAACCGAGTTCACACCTCACTTCAGTCTAGTATCACTGATCCAGAATAACCTGATGTTCCATCCATGTCTATCTCATGAGATATAAATCTATAATAAATTCATTGGAGAGAGATATAGGTCCCACAAATCTCATAATGATACTATTCTTATGTGTTCCACAAGATCAGAAATCATACATCATAGCATAACTATTGTAATAAAAATGGGATTTTTAAACATCATGCCATCATAACATAATATATATAAGTCAAAAGGACATCATAAAATATATTCCATTATAACATAATCAAATAAATGTAAAAATAGGGATAGGAACATAACCCTATATTATCTTAGATGGAAAATAATTTTGATAAAACACTTGAACTTCATTTTTGAGTAAAATATCCTTTCTACGTCAAAAACATTTTTCCTTTCTTATCATGTCATACAAATTTAAACAAAAATAAGATGACTAAAAATATACATGAAAACATATAAATAATGCTTCATTGAAATAATTTTCTATGAAATAATAAAAAACCCATTCATGTCGTATAAGTTAAAAAATCATTCTTCTCGTACTTTGGCCAGAAAAGTCGAAAAGTACCTCGTAATAAAAACGACAAGAGAATCCTTTCATATCTATTACTAAAAACTCACCAATGGGTAAAATTGGAATTATACTATTTTATAATGATAGAAATAATATTACCTATTGAGGAAACATGGATGTGGATGACAAATACACCCTAGTAAATACCAAAGTATAAACAATCTAGGATAAAAATGAGATTGTGATATTTTTCCTTACCATAGGTCTGATATGTTTTTTACGTGTCCAAACCTCCTTTATAATGATTTAAATAATTTAATTTACTTCTTCCATAATCATAATCATTTTTATGTTATCATATAAGGTTATATTCTGAAGTTCTTATTAGTAATATTTCATTGCTACTTGTTATTCAGGTGTTTATTGCATTATGTCCTTATGCGTGTTTTGTCGAATAAATTCATATTCTTATTTTTGGATTATAGATAACTCATTTAAAGAATATTATTAATGTAATATATATCATATTTATTCATTCAATTAATTTATATAATCATTATTCAATGAAGATCATGTAGAACGAGTCACATCACATCGTGGAGTCGGTAGGTCGTACGTACGCACGAGCGATGATATCATTCCCATGATCGTGGATTTTTATTGAAGTGTAGGTATACTATTTCAGAATCAATATCAATTAAAAATAATAATATATAGTTATTATTTTCACCATTATACCCATCCAATTAAGGTGGTACTGGAAAATAGATTACACCACGACGTGGATACTGTATTCCGTAAGTACGCACATGCGGTGATTTCATTTTTTGTAGGATGGATAGAAGATGAAATAGGTTTGTTTCATATTTATAATAACATATAATTATATTAGTGATAATTATGTTATTACATCATAATTAAACAAATAATGTAGATGATGTAGAAGAAGAAATAAAATTGAAATAATCAGTTATAGATATTACCTCTTCTTCGACCCGCCTCATTGAAACCTCCTCTTAGGGCACTAGGATTTGTATTTGAAGAATACCTGAACCTATAGGATGTTTCTAGGGAAGTGGAGAAGGGAAATTTTGATGGTTTGGCCGATATTGATGGCTCAATGTGGTTTTAGGAGAAGAGGGAGGAGATTCCCTTTTATAAGGGAGAAGAGGGGCACCTTTGGAATTATAAAAAATATTAATTTATAATAAATTCCAACCCCCCTTAAAAACCACCAAATATGACTAAAATATGTATATTAGATGCGATAATGTTGTAATCTCATCAACCAATAAAATTTAGACACGTTGGGAATTTATTTTAATCATTTTCAACTTGATTTTTCCTAAGATAATCTATTTAATTTTATTTGTGGTAATAATATTTTAAATTTTAAATCATTATAAATAAATACATATATGTTGTTAATTGTACATAATTTTATACTTTATTACATTTTAGACCATAAAAATTTTAATTTATATTTTTTAACTATTTTTTTATTTTAAAATGATTTTATAATATGTAATTTTTATAAAATAACAATAGTGTCAATTTTGACACTATTAATTTATTTGAATTTAAATAAAATATACACCGAAGATATGTTCTAACTAAAATATTTAAATGATTCATAACATGTCATATTTATATATAAAATTATTGTATCACATTAAATTGTTCATATAATATTTATTTTAATAATTTTAAAATCATTTATTTGAAATTTCAATCAATAAAATAATTTCAACATCACCATTGTGTAATAATTAATGATAATTATTTAATCCATAAAATTATAAATAAATTCATGTGATTTAGAAAATTTTATTATCTTTCTAGGGACTATTTATATCCAAATTCTAATGATGTTTATTACTAAATTAAAATTATTACACTTATAATATTTAAGAGAGTGACATGTTGTCACTTTCATTGGTTTTAATAATAATTATATTATTTCATTGTCAAAAGTCCATTAAATTAATATATTCCTACAATTAGGTGATATGTGTCGACTTTTGTTCATCCGATAGGATTTTGGAAAGTGTTATTGTAATTTTATAATCTTATTTTTACCAATAATTTCCAGATTTACCTTTAACTATAGTAAATAAAAATTAACGTTGTTACTATTTATAATATCAAAAATATAAAAGTAAACCATGAACATAATTTGGACCCAATGAATCCAAATATGGAATAAATTTTTCAAAATTAAAAACACAGAATTTGAAGTAATTAATTTAAAATTATTCCTATTTTTAATCAAACAGATATTAAAATTTAAAACATTTCCAAAGATTGATATGTTTTTACCTATGAATTAAATGTAAAATTATTGATAATGACATAAATTATATTAAAAGGTCAAAATATATTCTATTTATACTTCAAAACAATTCAATATTATAATTTGACCATATAAATTAATGTGATGAAAAAAGTTGTTTTTATTTTAAATATAGCTTATTTTTAATATTAATGAAAATATGAAAGTTATCAGAATAACATGAAAAATTTATCCAAAGTAAATTTTTATATCTTGGTTCCAAAGAATAATTTAATTTGGTCAAATTGAACTTATAAATTTTAAAAAACTAGATTTAATGTTGGTGCGCCATTAAATGGTGGCAAAACAGTATTTTTTTAAAAATACTTATTTTACCAGAAAAATATTATTCTGTTCACATACCTTGTTTTAGAAAATATATATGATGAATAATAATGTTATAAAATTTAAAATTCAGTTAATACTATTCATAATGGATAGTTTATATTATTATAATAACATATCATTGTTTAGTAAAACTCAGTATTGCGTACTCCACACGCTATCGAGGAAGGTCGTGATTGGGTGTAACGCATGACAAGATACTATTGTGTGAAGTGAAAGATTCCTTTGATTTTGTGTACAACATAATACCTGAAAAATATATACATCTCATAAAATATCAGGGTGTTATAGTTGAGGCTTGGGTGGATAGTTTTCTTTTCTAGGTGCTTTGTTTGTCTCTTTTATCATAGAGCATTAGAATACCTCCCCACTTGTATACAAGAGTCATTGATTTTCCCTACTGAGTATACTTGTATGATCACCCTATGTGTATAAGACTACTATCACGTTTCAAAGAGGACTTCAGGGACAGTGTAGGGTCGTACTAGCTCGGACGTTTGGATAGATGCAGTTGATATTTTTTTATTTCTTTGGTACATTACCTTTGTAGTATCCTTGTACTTTTTGGCATTTACTTTTGGGACATGCATATGGTAATGTTTTTTATTAGCTTTACTTTAACCCCCAATTTTGGTGTTGTTTGGTTTTACTATCTAATCTTCTAATCCTATTAAAGAATAAATGGGGTAATGCTTTCCGTTTTGGTTGTAATTCTAAAACCTCTGTGATAGTCTCCACTTCGGGAACTATTGAAGGCGGGTCTTGGGGGTCATTATCTCTCCATTAACTTGAAGATGGAAGGGTCTGGGAATCTACTGTCCCTTCTCGCAACGTGGTGAAGGAAGGTCGTGACAGAATGGTATAAAAGTTGTGAAGTTGAGAGATAGGAAGGATTCTTAGGTTAGTCATAGTGAGGATTGCATGAGATGGTAGGGAAACAATGTTAGGTGATCTTGGTGCATGAAATAGGCTAGGGGAGACTGGCTAGGACATGAGATTTTAGGCCCCCCGTGATTCGATGCAAGGACTTTGGGCCAACTGAACGACCAAGTGAGGCTGCATTTATTGTAGGGTAGAGACCCTAGGGAAGGTACATGCATCAAAATGACTTGTTTTCTTCTGTTTCATGGGTATTTATGGATTTAAAATGAATATGATGACTATGAAAATTTAAAAACAACCTTCTACACTAATCGGGCCTAGGCATTCCTTGATTACCTTGAATCTATTGAACCTTGGAGATGACTATGAGAAGTGCAGGAGATCGAGGCCTAGGAGGTTGACTTGGCTGATCGAAAGAGGTCTGGCCGAGAGGGGGAGGACGATCTGTCGTAGAAGATGCTTCGTGCCTTCCAACAGAAGACCCCCAGGAAGTACGGGGGCAACATCTCTGACTTGGAGACAGACAGGTGGCTAGAGGAGCTGGTGATAGCATTCATCTTGATCTGGGCTTCGACAGAGTACTGGGTTCCTCTAGCTGTAAGCCATATGTGTGGATCATTGTGCCAGTGGTGGATGCTTTATCTTGGGGAGAAGAGGGAGGCTGAGGTGATGTAAACTGACTTCGAGAAGGAGTTCTATGCAGAATTCCACTCTTCCATGAAGAAGGCTGAGAAAAGGTAGGAACTACTCTCCCTCTAGCAGGGGAGTGTGTCTGTAAGATAGTAGAGGTTCAAGTTCAAGGATCTCCTTCACATTTCTACTGAACTCTTTCCGGATGAGGAGTCTAGGGCAAGACATTTGGAGGAGGAATTTCAACCTTCCCTCTAGTATGTTGTCAATCCCTTCACCCTATTGACGTACATAGAGGTCCAGAATAAGGTTGATATAGTAGAGATGATGCACACACTTGGAGGATTATCATGATAGGGAATCCAGTTGGGCTCGTCAAAGGGGAAGGCCGTCAGCAGCCGGCCTCCAGTATCTGGACCCTCTAGGTTTCGACCAGTAGGAAGCATGCCTCAGTAGTTCTAGTTTTTATTTCCCGGCCGTCACCCTATTCTTTCAGTCCCAAGGCCGAGATGATTCATCTATAGAAACCATGGAATCCTTCAGAATCACTACCCAGACAGAGTTCAATATGGCGGGGGAGGGCAGATTCAACCCCCACCGCAGCACTAGCAGTTTACAGCTAGGCCCTTTCAGCAGCAACATCAGGGGAAACAAGCTTCAGCTCCTCTGAGGGTAGAAGTTGCAAGAGGGGGCCAAGCTAACGGTGATCAACAGGGACCTAGAACATGGTGTGTTCAGGATGGCGGTCGATAGCTGAGGGGAAGGGGAGCTGCGCGTGTACAGTTACAATCGGCAGAGGGAGCGGTTCTAGCAGGGCCAGAAGTCGTTTGAGGTGCAATCAGCCTGATATGTAGACTTCCATATGCCTTGTTTGATATAGGAGCTTCGACTTCCTTTGTTATGCCCATTCTATCTCGAGATCGGGGTTTAGATGCTAAGAGACTTCGAGTGCCCCTGGTGCTGAGCACGCCAGTCAGTGGTCAGAACAACTTGCCTTAGGTTTGCTGATGGTGTAGACATATGATAGGGATACATCAGTTGATTAGTGATCCTATAATGTTGTAGACACATCCATATGATGTAATCCTAGGCAATGCTTGGCTATTCTCTGTATGTTCCATCATTGACTGCATCCGAGGAAGGGTCATGTTCTCAGATTTGGGTGGTCGACGTGTAACTTTCATTGTTGAGCAGGGTTTCCAGGAAAGCAGCAGGCAAGAAGAGCCTCTCCATTCAATATTAGTTGAACAATCATTGGAGTCGGAGGATGTAGAAATGGTGGAAGTCCCAGGGGTCATCAGTGATTTTATGGACGTATTCCCTGAGGAGGTGGTGACTCTAACCCCTCAACGTGATGTTGAGTTTGGGATAGACTTGCAACCAGGTTCCCGTCCGATTTCGATGGCTCCCTACAAGATGGAACCTTCCGAGTTGCAAGAGTTGCATATTATAATGGACGATATGATTAAGAAGGGTTTTGTTTGACCAAGTGTGTCACCATGGGGTTCTCCATTCTTGTTTGCATAGAAGGAAGATTGTGGTCTGAGGCTATGCATAGACTAAAAGATATGGAACCAGGTAACAGTCATGAACAGTTACCCACTCCTGATGATAGACGATCTCTTTGACTAGCTGAGGAGAGCAGGTTGGTTCTCTAAGATTGATTTGCGGTCTGGCTATCACCAGTTGAGGGTGAATGAGGGAGACATCTCAAATACTACCATTAGATGTAGGTATGGGCACTTTGAGTTTGTTGTCATGTCGTTCGGCATTATGAATGCACCGGCTGTGTTCATGGGACTCATGAACTCCAACTTATAGGAATACCTGGATTGGTTCATAGTTGTGTTTATTGAAGAAACCTGGATCTACACAAGATCATATGAGGATCATGTTGTGCACATGAGAATGGTTTTAGAGGTCCTTTGACAGCACCAAATCTATTGAAAGTTGTCCAAGTGCATGTTCTAGATGCCTTATGTTCTCTTCCTTATGATCCTGTTGTCCGAATAGGGAATAGTAGTGGACCCATCAAAGGATGAATAGGTTGTTTCTTAGGTAGCGCCCAAGAACATAGTAGAAGTTCATAGTTTACTTGGACTAGTAGGGTAATATCTGAGGTTCATGCCAAAATTCTCTCGAGTTGCATAACCTTTGACAGCTTTGACCAAGAAGGACCAGGCTATCATGTGGAATGGGCAGTGCGAGGAAGCCTTCAACAACCTAAAGAAGAAGTTAGTAAGTTCCCTAGAGAAGAGGTTTCTAGAAGAAGGGGCGAAATATGAGGTGTCCTCTGATGCATTAGGACAAGGCATCCGGTGTGTGCTAATGCAATGACAAGGGGTGATATTTTATGGTTCTAGACAGTTACATCCTCATGAGAGGTATTTTTCCACCCTCGATCTAGAGCTTATAGAGTTCGTGTTTTCAATAATGTTGTGGTGGCATCACTTTATCGGGGAGCGCTTTGTGGTCTTCATGGATCACAAAATCATGAACTATATTTCTCCCAGTGGAACATGAACTTACGTCAGCAAAGGTGGATGGTTCTCCTTCAAGACTACGAATTTTATATTTCATTCACCTCTGGAAAAGTGAATGTGGTGTTTGATGCCTTGAGCAGGAAGTCACAGAGGGATGCAGTTCGAGAGTCAACAGATGCTTGGAAGGCTATGGTGGAGTTGGATGCCCTACACCTGTATATGATGATGGATGGTGGTAGAGGTTTCATGTATCAGATGAAAATATAGTTTTATCTGTTATGGTAGGTAGAGGAGTCTCAATGGAGAGACATAGAGAGTAAAGTATTGCGCGATCGGGCTAACCAAGTATATTCTCCCGAAGGATTGTCGGGGGATGGTTAGAATCAGATTCTTTTCCAAGGGAATATGTTTTTCCTAGAGGTGATGTGTGATAGGGTTATTTGTGAGTTCCAAAATTCACCCCTATCGGTACACACATGAGTTTCCATGATGTACCAGGGTCTGTGGAGTCTCTTTTGGTGGTCAGGGGTAAAGTAGACAGTGGTGGAGTTCGTGGCCAAGTGCCTAGTGTGTCAGCAGGTGAAGGTTGAACACCATGTTACATGCGGTCAATTACAACCATTATATGTCCCTGAGTGTGATGTGGGATGACATCTTGATGGATTTCAACACAGGTCTACCCAGGGTTCAAGGAGGTTGTGATTCTATCTAGGCAGTGGTAGACTAGTCGTCGAAGCCGGCTCACATTCCGGCGATTGAGGAGTCGGTGGAGTGGATGACTTAGCATGGAGATACATGGATGAGGTGGTGCGGTTTCAAGGAGTTCCGAGGTTCATAGTCTTAGATTGAGATGCCCAATTTACCTCAAAAGTCTGGAATGGATTAAAGTATGCTTTTGGAATTCCGCTACATCTTAGAACTACTTTCCACCCCCAGACAGATGGAAATACAGAGTGCACCGTTCATACAATGCAGGATATTCTACGGGCATGTATTATGGACATTGGGGGATCATGGGTGTGAAACATTCATTTGGTATTGTGTTCATACAATAATAGCTATCACTCTACCATTGGCATGGATTTGTTCGAAGTCTTGTATGGGAGGCCAAGTCGCTCACCGGTGTTTTGGACCGAGGTTGGGGAAGTAGGTGCCCTTGGCCCGAAGGTGGTGTAGAGAAAAATAGGGAAGGTTCATCTTATACGGGAAAGGATGAAGACAGATCAGGACCGGAAAGAAGTCATATGCTGATAATAGGAGGAGACCCTTGGAGTTCAGGGTTAGGGACCACGTATTCTTGAATGTCTCCCCTCAGCATGGACAACGGAGGGTCAGTAGAGGGAGTAAACATTACCAAAAGTTCATCGGACCATTTGAAGTGTTGTCGCGGGTCAGAGAATTGGGTTATCAGCTACTGCTATCGCCGCCGCTACTGAGAATACATGACGTTTTCCATGTGTCGCATCTCGGACAGTATCTACATGATGATCTAAACACCCTAAACTGGGGAAAGATGGACATTGAGGTCTACGTGACGTTTATTGAAATACCTGTGGGAATCGATGATCACGAGGATTGGGTGCTCTGTTGATGGACCATTCCACTGGATCATGTGTTATGGAGACATGTTGGGCTCGAAGATCGTACCTTGGAACATGAGCCACAGATGCGTGCCCAATACACTGAGTTGTTTTGAGTTTTTTTCTATTCTGTTTTGTGCTTGTTTGTGATTTAATGCTGACCTTGTTGGATTATGAGGTGTTTTATCCCCTTACCTTGTGGAGGTTATGAAAAGTCCTGATATATGGCGAAGGGAGGAAATTATCCCTAACCAAGATGCATTAATGTGGTTGTGATTAAACCCATGCAGGTGAGTCAGTGCCACCCAAAGCGGATATCATCTTGACATGGTGGAAGGAACTCCTAGAACCGTCTGTCGGGACAATATTGACCATGAGTTTAGAGTGGCTATTCATGGTGGTTTCCCCGAGGGGTATCTTTCGAGGAGGGGTTTTCTAACTCCTCTCTTCTCTTCAGGTCTAGCTTATATTCTCAAGTAAAATAATAGTTCGAGGGGTATCTGATGTAATGGCATTGAACCTCGTGGTTTATCCCATTTCCAAATTCCAGATCCTAAGGGTGGCGTTTCAGTAGCACGATGTCAATACAGTGTGCGACCGATCGGCGTGACACGACCGACGTGTCACCGATCATTGTCTCACCAATTGGGGTGACACGATCAGTATGATACAAGCAGTGTGTCCTCGATCTGTGCGAACAATCAGCGTGACACAATCAGTGTTTCACCGATCAATGTGACACGATCGGAATGAAACGATCGTTGTGTCAATGATCGGGGTCTCACTGATCGGTGTGACACGATCGGTGTGTCACTGATCGGTGCGAACGATCTGTGTGACACGATCCGTGTGACACGAACTTTGTGTCACCGATCATTGTCTCAGTGAACGTTATGACATGAGTGGTGTGGCATGATTAGTGTGTCACTGATCGGTGTCTCACCGATCGGTATGACATGGTCGATGTGACATGATCAGCGTGTCACCAATCAGTGAAACTGATCAGTGTGACACGATCGGTGTGTCTCTGATCGTTGTGACTGATCGGCATGACACGATCGGTGTGTCACCAAACAGCGCGACACGATCGTTGTCCCCCATCCTTGTCAAGTTTTACTTCTACAGTTTTTCCCGTAACAATAATTTTAACCTTTTTTTGGGAAGTGGTTCAAGTACATTTTTCCCCATAATCAATGTTTAAATTCCTAAGAGTGTGGTGACCCTCAACAGACACAGATGTGTGTCCACGTAACGTTCCCCACTGGTTATATAAAATCCATTAAAGTCACAGTTGTTACCACCCTTTTCTCAATGAGAGTGATTAAATAACAATTAATTCAGTCGTGTGTAACCACCCATCTGCGTGGTGAAACCGCGATCCATCCTTAAATCACTTGAAATTTCCATATCCCATAAAAACATGATCTCATCCTTATATCGCAATAGAATTCCTCCTCCTTCATCGTGGTTGGTTTACTTTTCTTGCTGGTGCGTTTGGAGATCCCCTTGCCGAGGCACGTGGTGTGCCTATGCCGGAGCCTTTCTTCTCAACCATGGAGTCCCCGATGTTCCTCCCATGCATGTCGCCAATCCCCATTTCTTGGCGCATGGAGAAGAACTTAGATCCTAGATCATCAAATTAGGGATTTTCCTTCATCCCTCCTTACTGTGTATCATGAGGTGGGGGTACACTACTCTTTCTGTGGAAATGGATGGAACCAAAAAATAACAAAGATAACTAACATACTATTAAAGAATGATGGGGTATGTTTGAAAATTCTATTGTACTATTTTATAATTTCTATATGTTGTAAATTATTTGGTCTTATGCTCAGTGAAAATCTTGGTTGTTGATGGAATTTCCTTGTGCACTAATGAACCCTTGTATTCTGTGATCATTGAATGATTGTAACATTGAAATTTGTTAATCATGTCAACAATGAGGATTAAATAGATGCTAGTGAACATCAATCCTTGTGAGGTCACCCCGGTTAACCAATTGAAAGAAGAACCTAATGAATGATGTTCTTGAATCTGGATGTTTCCCCACTCTATTTGGCAGTGGGTCTGTTTTCCTGCTAGTTTCTTATGAGGTGATATGGATGAGGATGGGATCATCTATTGTGGTACGATTGTTGGTTGTGAATCTGATGTCATGTGGGGATGTATCTCGAGGCTTGGTTTGGTATCAGTACTTTGAGGGATATCAATGATCCCTTTGATGTTTTGACTTCACAAGAAAATCAGGTGTGAATGCTAAAATTGTTGTTTCACTGTTTCTCTTTCTTTGTCTTGTAGGTATATCAATTAGTTTCCCATTAGTGAAGATTTCACTTCAATGGGATCACTTTAACATTAAAACTAGAATGTGTTAAAGTGGGATTGGTTTTTGGGAATGAGTTGTGACTCGACCGTGAGTGATGTGCCTTTCTTTTATGAATGAATAGTAATAAGGGTGTTTGTGCTTAGGATTTGGAACCCCTAGGTTTGGATGAGTTCTCAATAACTATACATATATTTGTAGTTTTTATGTTTCTTATTCGTGCCCCACCCAAGTTGATAACTTAGTGCCAAACACCCCCATTTCATGGGGGAGGGTGTTTTTACCAACACTCATATAAGTGAATGGTTATTAGCTCCTTTTCTGCTCCCATTCCCAAATAGCGCAAGACACTTCATGCAGGCTATGACGACCTGAGGTCTATTATAGCACAATATTGTTCAGGCAGGTTAGTTGTGGGGAATGACACAGGTGTGTGCAGGCAGGTTGTTTCACAATAGTCTTCAGGATGAGGCCCAGGTGTCTTCGGGTGTAGAAGTAGTTTTTCTGACCCAAGTGTTTGAGGGAATGGTTACAGGATGTTGTTTAGCACCAGGTGTTTGTGTGCATGGTTTTGGGTGGTTTTTGTGTCCCAGGTGTTTGCGGGCGGGATGAAAGGTTGTGATGGTCCAGGTGTGTGTGGGTCTGGAGTGGCAGTGGGAATACATTGAGAATGGCAGGAGTGGTTCGATGCGTTGGATGTCTTCAATAACCATTTGAAATGTGGCACAAGTTACCCAAATATCGATGTGCTATTACTATTCATTACATGGCTTGCATTATTTGGGGAGTGTGCCATGGTGAGTCTTGGGTGAATAATATTCCTTACTTGGTGTATTAGTTGTCTCTTTTCTCACAGGGCATTAGAATTCATCCCAACATGTGCATGAGAGTCTATGGTTATCCCTACGGAGTATATTTGTATGCTCACCGTAAATATATAAAACTGATTTCAGAATTCCATGAGACCTTTGGGGACCGTGCAGGGCCATAGTAGCTTGGATGATGGGATAGTTGTAGTTGCTATTTTTTTCATTCTTTGGTACTTTACCTTTGTATGCTCCATTTACTTTGTGGAATTTACATTTGTAACATTCATATGGGAATGGTTTTCTATGGAATATTTTACCCCTAGTTTTGGTGTTGTTGGGTTTTACTATCTTATCTCCCGATCTGATTAAAGAAAAAAGTGGTAATGTCTTCCATATTGTGTGTAATTATATACCATTGGTGCTAGTCGCCACTCCAAGACCTATTGAAGGCGGGTCTCTGGGGTCATTATATGTCCTTCAACTTGAAGAAGGAAGGGTCTGGCAGTCTGTTGTCCCTTATGTCATCTTGGTGAAGTCAGGTCGTGAAATTCAACCATCTTATTCTTCCAAGGTTGGTAATTTTTTGAGCCATTATAATATATAATAATCATCAACCATCATCTCCGGATCAAATTAAATTATTTGTAACTGAATATATAATTGAAACATTTGTAATAACAATATATATCAGACCAATTTCTAAAATGATAATTCAACTATAATTATATTTAAAAAATCACAATAGATAAATGAAAAAAAAATTAATTTTGAGATTACACTCATTAACTATAAATTTTCATAATGAATAATATATCACCTTTTAATTATGAATTTTATTGTGTTCTAATCGTTTCATTGATGCATCAAATGATATTAGAAACCCTTCTCTAGTAGAGTAATGTATGAAAATATTTAGTGACCAACATAATCCAAAGATCCTTAAAATTTTACTCACCTTCATATGTCTATCAGAACATGGATCCCATCTCAGTAAGCATGGTTAGTTGAAATGATGGATATTTTAAAATCAATAGATATCATAGATAATATCCATATAAACATCAAGAATTACATATCACAATCATAATGTTCAGTCTAATACAATAATCCATATACAACAAATTTAATAGATTCCCTGATAAACAATTAGTTTAGATTACATGATTCAATAATGAATCCAGTTGTAGAAAAAAATTGATTTTTTTTATAATTTTTTACTTTATATAGAATATTTTGATGATTCATTACATGTTCTCCATGATCTGCTTTATAGAACTAATATATAATAATTTCATATATATATATATATACTACCAAAAACTAATCATCATAATCAATAAAAAATTTGTGAATTAAATAAATAAATATAATCGGATAATAAATAAGACTAAATGGAATCACTTTAATGTCATAGTTCTCATTCATTGTATGAAAGTAATTATTTGATATATCATCTATTTTGACCATCAAATACTGATATCATGAATGATAGTGTGACTGGAAAAATTATTATCCTCTTTATTGTTTAAAAAATATCATAAATATGTTGTATATGATGATTATTTTTGATAGTAAGCATGTTATATTCTAGATAATCAATAATGATTCACATTCATAAACACTTTTAAAAAATTAACTAGATCACTCCAAGATGAAACCCATACAATAATAAATATCATGTAAACATTAACTAGTATTTGATTATTCATTTAATTTATTTCAAATTGATCCACTCTATGTGATTTATCTTATGATGGAATATCACTCTGTAATAGATCTGTGGATAACTAAATTTTTGGATTTAGTGGATGATTAGGAAACTCTCATATAAAGTCATTTTCAAACTCGGTTACAATAGTCATATCATTGATGATATGGTTCTCTCCATCAATCTATGATAAGCAATACATTTTTAATCAAGAGTAATTAATTGATGCAATACACATTGATTCCTCATATTTATTGTCTTTATAGTATATTATTAATGGTTAATTATGAATATTAAAGGTAACAACCCACGAATTCATAGTATGTTATCTTTTCAATGAAATTCAACAACATGCGCTACACACAACACCGAGTTCGAGTGCACCATGAATTACCAAACTAGCCTCTCAAAAAGCATTTATGAGTTGTATTAACTAAATGTTTAATTTTATATACTCCATTTAATTTTACAATACATATTATTTTTTTTCTTAGACAGAATATAATAACAAATTATTTTTTCATATAAAAGAAGTATTTTTAAAAAAATTCAAATTTACTGCCTTTTAATGGGTGAACATTTTTAAAAAAACAATATTTGACAATTATATAATTAATTAATAGAAATTAAATTATTCTTTTTTATAGGGACTTAATAATTGTTTTTGGATAATTTTTTCATTCTTTTCTGATAACTTTCATATTTTGATGAATAGTGAAATATAATTAATTTTAATTTAAAACATCTTTTTTAATCCAAATAATTTAAAGTGATAGATTATACGTTTGATTGGTTTTAAAGTATAATTATATTATATTTATATCATTTAATATAATTTAGGTCATTAGGTGTAATTTCACATTTAAACTGGACTTAAACATGTTTCAATCTTATTTTTGTTATTTTTTCTTAAAAACATGCTTTTTGATATGACAACATTAATTAATTTACAATTAATTACTTCTAATTATGTGTTTTGAATTTGGAATAACAGATTCCATATTTGGAATTAGGTGGTCTTAATTTTTAAAATAGATAATTTTTATTTTCTGATATTTTGAATATTTGCTACAGTAAAAATTTTATTTACACAAGGTTAATGGCTAAATCTGGTAAATAATGGTAATCCAATATTATTATAACAATATTAAATTACACAAACATGTACCCTATTTCTATTTTTTGATACATTTTTGGCCATTGGAATCCTTTGGTCTATTTTGGTGCCACATGGAGCCACTTGAATGTTATAATGACAATTTATAATAATTACTTTAAATTAAAGTCAAATACGATATAAACATATATATTTAAGTAAAAAAATTTAAAAGCGGTTATATAAGTAATAATTCCAATTATAAATATTAATATGAATGTTGAAACAATATCCTTCAACATTGTATTTATTTTTATAATTTTTAGACTTTATAATAAATGAAATTATTTATGACGCCATAATGATGCGTTGTCTCCCACATTAATGAATGATTAAAATAAATGAGTTTATAAAGATTATAAAAATATCCAAAACCTGTAGAATTATTTTTGGATGATATAAATTAGAAAATTAGTCATATTGGCACTCGGTTTTAATGGGTTTTGTACCTCTAGAAATTGATAATAATTATAAAATAAAATAATATTTTCAAACATTCCTAATGTGCCCCTCCTCCCCCTTATAAAAAGATCACATCTCTAACCAATTTATCACATATCTCAAGTCCCATGGATCATCCATCCTCTTCCCAATTAATCTCCAGAAATCCCTATATTCTTTCTATAGGCCCTACCTTAGGAAAAAGACACATCAATAAAGCCTTTTGGTTCAATCCAATGGGAGTTATCTGATTTAAAGTTAACATCTCTTCTTAAGTTCTTTTCATTTGTTGTACTTATCTAACCCCCTGAAGACTCTTTATTCACTTTTTTTATTACAACACCAGTATCCACAATATAATAGTTTGTTGATATAAGAATTATTTGATATACACTTACACACACCTTTATCTAATTGTTATAGAATATAATGTTTCTGTGGATAGAAAACTACTGCCTCAAAAAACTATTATTGTTCAATCATCAAATACCACCTATTATGGTTTCCATTTTGATGAAACTTTAATTATATATGATATATATGATTTTTATTTTATCAATAATCTTCTTTAAATCTCTTTTGTATAATACCTTTAATATTTTCCTATTTTATAAATATGATAATTTCTTTTGAGAAAATGTGGACTGCTGCCCCATCAAAATGATGTGACTCATTCAAACCATACATGGAACATATAAAGCATGGTGTTAATGAAGTTACACAACATATATAAAATATTATATTATAATAGAATAATAAGATGACTATGTATCATTTGGTTTTTCCCTTTTAAAATAAAATATAGAAGTAGCTGTCATGCGTATGTGCGGATTATCGTCTCCATGAACACGAAAAAATTTATTCACTGTTGTAAAAATTCAAGAATTATAATAATTTGATTATTTAAAATAATATTTAAGAACATAATCTCCTTTAATATATGAATCAAGTATATCTTATCCATAACAAACTTGACTTTTGTAACAAAAAATTTAAATTAAAACAAATCATTTAACACTCGAAACAATGATACTACTAAAATATAATTAATTAAAAAATACTAGAAGATCATATATGATATCATATTTATGAATGTTGTTATTATAAAATTTAATAATAATGAATTATCTATTATAAAAAAGGTTAACGTTCCCTCAACCAAGGAAAAGTAAAAGTTTAGGATTAATTCCACAATCAAATTATTATTCGAGATTGTTTATCCTTTTGTTTTTATAGGGACATATTTATTATCCGTGAACATGTATCGTAAAGGTGTTTTAAAAAGGTTTGTTTTTAATAATATAAAGAGGAATAGTCCACAATCATAAAAAATGTGTTTAAGGATTTATTTTTCTAGACATTATTGTTTTAAGATATAAATTCCATTCAAAAGATTCTAAATAGTATGGGACACTTTGATTAAAAAGTATATTTTCAATTAGTTTCATTATAAATGTGATATTATTAAATGGTTTCTAAAAATGGTATATATCTCTCAAAAAGTTTAACTGATCATTTTCAACAATGTCAACCTCTTTTACTAGATATTATTCTTGATTGAGGTTTATTTATTATAATACAATAATAAATATTGTATTGAATGAGTTAAGATATGTTTGACCATGTATTTTCATTTTTCAAAACATTAATGGTTTATTGTAAAATTATTGAAATATCTTTTGATATATTTAACAAAACATTCTATGTTATGTTTCATCCTTTTCATATAAGGAAGGTATTTAACATAGTAAGTAACTGGTGGAGCCCTCTATGGCTCCTCAATTCATCGGTAGGTCTCATGAGATATTTATATGTTGAATTAGCCGATACCTTTTCTGATTTGATATATGGTTTTGTCCATGGACTTAATAAATTTTAGATGAGTTGGCCATGTCCTTGGAAATATGTTTCATAGTGTCCCGAATTATACAATCCCTCATTATGAAAATATTCCAAATGGGTAATGTGGTTTTTTTCTAGATGAATAGACAAGACTAAGTATTATTATGGGATTATTTACTCAGCTTATATTCCTGCCATAAATTATTCATTATTTTTAAAGGCATGTGTTTTAAGTTATTCACCAAGATCAATGTTTATGTTATCTTTCGAAGTATTTCCTACTCTTGCATAGCATTTGAGATCCCCCCTTTTGTATGTTTTATTTTCCTATGATCCAATGAAGTGTTTTATGATTGAAATGTAGGGTTATGATAAAGGGAAATAGTGTTCTCAAAGGATTATTTATGTTGTGTTGTATGTTAGAAATTATAATGTAACATTCAGGTATATAATCTATTTTTCAATATTACTAAACTAATCGGTCCTTCAGGACATGATTCCTTTTAATAATGCCAATGTATTAAACTAATGGACTGACTCTGGGCTTTAAGTGTCGGGACGTTATAGTTTGTATTAGAGAATGTTTAGTAGAATCCATGGAAAACAGATATAGAAAATCTATCATTAGAGAACATTACACTAAGATAGAATTTGATGAATAATATACATGAACATAATTGAATTTTGGTAATGTAGTGATTTGGTGTTGTTTCCTAGCAATACATCTCTGTCTAGATACGAGCAAGTAGGGGCAGCTCTGAAACAGATCAATATAGGAGTAAAAACTACGATAACGAGTTTCGATCTTGAACCGCAGTATCCTGGTACATAAAAATGGCCCTTGTCGCACTCTTTATTACGAAAATCCCAGGGGATATGATTTGGGTAATTCACATGTTCATTAAAAGCCATAATGATGGATTTAGGACTAAATACATTCTTAGTGAGAACTTTTTTATATGAAAAATCCTTTCAATTTATGTTATGTATTTTACATGTTTGTAATTATGCATTGGGATTCTAAAACTAACCTATTTTATGCCATTGTTTATAAATGACACCTAGTAAAATGAATGAGAACTCCAGAAATTCACAGGACCCAATGAGTAATAAGGTTCATATCATTAATGTTATTATGACTACATTTATATAGGAAATAGGCTCCCACCTATTATCATCATATAATGAAATAGTATAACATGTAAATAAGATGATTAAATAATTATCTAATTCCAATGGCGTTGAATGGATACTAAAGTGGAAAAGGATGGTAGAGACAAAGATAGATAATGGGAATACTAGAATGACAGATTTTTTCATATGTGATAACTATGGAAAGAATCCACATGGTAAATGCTTGATGATAATGGGAGTTTGTTCTATGTGTGGAGAAAAGGACACCATGTACCTGATTATAAGGGTAAGAAATGATTTTAAATGTATAATGCTTCATCTACAAGGAGTTTGGACACTATGCGAATCAATATCCCAATAACCAGTGTGTACCACAAATGATTTTGTTGGATAACAATCATGTTATGATATTACAACAGATGAAGAGAAATGGTTAGTGGTCTTATGTTGATGTTATATAATTATGTCATTTGATTGTTGTATAAATGATGTATTGTTTATATTAATTACACAGTATATAAGGATTGTATTGCAGTACTATGTCATTAAGGATTTGAGGTTGTGAAGTACTATGAAAACACACTCAGTAAAAAGTTAATCTTTTAGGAAAATACATGGATCAGTAAAATATAATCATTAATATGGTCTTGATATTGAGGTATTTATTTTTTAATAAGTTATTATTGATTTGGATAAATTATATTGTATATTATAGAATACCATGGAACTAATTAATGATTGTTTATTCCATCATTGTTGGAGATTACAACATTTTAGAATTTAAGGATTATATCCCTTATTCAATGATTTACAGATGTAATAAGGAATTAATACATATTTTGATATGGTTTTCTATAAATTCATTTTATTACCACAATTTAAGACAATACCCGATGAAGGTATTCACATGAATATTATGTGATCATCTTTATAAATTGTGGACATTGAGATTGAACAGAATTATTGTGGATAAGTCAAGAGGTTGGAATAGATTATGTTTGACATTTTATTGTATTGTTATGGTTAAATAATTTTATAAGATTATTTTTTTATTGTTGTAAAAATGACATCCAATAAGTTTGGTGGAAACATGTCGCGTCTGGCAATGCTATGAGAAATGAACCCACAATTGATGTGAGACAAGGGTACGTCACCAGCAACTAGTCTATGAGATGCCCTAGTTTGTAAAATGTTGTTTTTTTAATATTCTGGAAAATGAATTATAAATTCATTATTTTTGGAACCCTATAAAATTAGTATAAATAGAATATTTTTGAATTCTATTATCTTTTTGAGTGAAACATGAGTCTGTGGTAAAAATTAGTTGAAGGAAGAAAATTTACATGTCAAGTATATTTCTTCCTCTTATTTAATGTATAAATTAATTCATAAACTTTAGGAAAGGGATCTTAAATAAATAATTTGTTATATTAATAATTTATGTTTTGTGGAACCGATGATATATTAAGTCATTATAGATTTATGGCCTCAATTTTACACTTGATTGTGATTTATTACCTCAATCACACTCTAAAAATATTTATGTTTTTCATCCAATTATGTGTATATAATTTCCACCAAAGTTCTCTTAATATAGTTTATAATTTGATTGTGACTTTTTCATTTCTCTTTCACTCTTATTATGATTAAATTGCATTAACCCAATTTCGAATGTGGGTTTTCTACAAAGGTATTTTTCTATTTTTAACATTTTATTTTCACAGAAAAATTTAAAATTGAGAAGAAACATTTTATTAAATAAGGGTATAATGTAACACCCCAATATTTTAAAATTAGTTATATCTTCAATGAAATTAAATAACTTGTGATACACGAAACACCGAGTTTGAGCGCACCATAACTTAACAAACTAGTCGTTCAACAAGCGGAAATGAATAGTATTAACTGAATTTTGAATTTTATATACTCCATATAATTTTAGAAACTATATAATGTGTTTTTTAGACATAATATATGAACAAATTCATTTTTTCGAGAAAAGTAATATTTAAAAAAAATGCAATTTTACCACCGTTTAATGGAAAAACTTTTTTTAAAACCCCAATAATTGAAAATTTAATATATTCAATATAATGAAATTAAATAATTACTTATAATTAGGAAATAAAAATATAGTCTGGATATATTTTTGGTATTTTTCTAATAACTTTAATATTTTGATGAATATTGTAAAATACTAAATAAAATTGAAAACAACTATTTCAATTGAAATAATTTATACTCTTAAATTATAAATTTGAGTGTTTTTAAAGTATAATTATATTATATTTATATCATTTAATATTATTTATGCCATTTTATGTAATTTCAATTTTAAACAAGACATAAACAAGAGTTATTATTTTGATAGTTATTATTTCTTAAAAACATGTTTTTTTGTTTTGACAACAGGAATGAATATTAAATAACTTTCTGCCACTTCTATGTTTTGAATTTAGAAAAATGGATTTCCTATATGGAATTATGTGGTCCAAATTGGGTGAATATGTAACTTTTATTTTTAGACATGATGAATATTTACTTCAGCAATTATTTTAATTACAATGGTTAAAAGATAAATATTGTAAACAAAATAATCAAATATTATAATAATAATATTAAAATACCCTAACATGTGTTATATTATTATTAGTTGATACATTTACGACCATGGGAATTCTTTGGTCGATTTTTGTACCACATAGAGCCACTTGGGAGTTAAAATGACACTTTATATTAATTAATTTAAAGTAAAGCAAAAATAACATGAACATATATCTTTGAGAAAAATATTTTTTACAATGGGATATATAGGTTATATTTTCTAATTTGAATATTTATTTAAAATCTAAAAATATTTCCTACATATGGTATTTTTTATAAATTATAAACATCAATTAATTAAAATTTTCATGACGCAATAATGATGGAGTGTTTAACTCATTGATGACTTATTTAAATAAATGAGATTATAAAAATTAAAAAATTACCCAAATACTATCGAATTTTTATTGAATGATTTTATTTTGAACATGAGTCATCTTATCGTAGACTTTAAGAAGATTTGGACCTTTATAAACAGAATATTATTATTTAATAAAATAATATTATCAAACATTCTTGAAGATCCACTCCCCCCTTATAAAAATACCTACCCTATAACCCATTCCTCAAACCTCTCAATCCCCGTTGATCATCCAAACACAGTCCAATTAAGATCCCTACATCCCTATATTTCTCTTAGAATAATTACATTAGGCAGAAGTCACATCCAGGAAGCCTTTGGTTCAAACCAAAAGGAGTTACACAATTTAAAGGTAACATCTCCTCTTAAGTACTTTAATTTTTTTTACTTCTCCTACCCCTAAACTCTCTTTATTCAAATATTTAATGACAACTACATTATCCTAAATATACATGTTTTACTGTTATGAGATGTATTTTAACTACACTTACACAATCCTTTATATAATGGGTATAGAACATTATGTCTCCATGGAAGATGAACTACATCCTCACGAAACGATGATTGTTCCATCATATATTACCACCTCTTATGGTGGCCATTATGATAGAACTATAATTATATATGATTATTATGATATTTTTTTATCTATAACCCTCTTAAATTATCTTTTATAGTATTCCTTTATTCATTTCATGTTTTATATTTAAGCTAATATCATTTGAGGAAATGCAGACCACTGCCCCTGAATGTGATATGGCTTATTCATAGCATTCATGGATCATATAAAAGATGGTTTTAATGAAGATATTTAACATATATAATATATTATATTATATTTTAATAATAATATACCTATATATCATTTGGTTTTTGTTCCTTTTAAAATAAAAATAATTGATGTAGTGTCCGTGCGTACGTACAGATTATTATCTCCACAAACATGATGAGATTCAATCCACTTCATAACCATTCAAGTATAATTTTCATTTGATTATTAAAAAAATATTTTATATCATAATATAATTCTGTGTTGGAATCAAATACATTCTATCAATAACAAACATGAATTTTTTAACAAAACATATACATGAAAACAAACAACTTATCACCCGAAAAAATGATACTACAAAATTATTATTAATAAAACAATATTACAATATCATATATGATATCATATTAATGTATATGGTTATTTAATAATGTAATAACAATTAATTAACTATAATATATGATGTTATCATACCCTCAACAAAGGAAATGTACCTGGTATGGTTAAATTGATGAATCTCATTATTATCTGAGATTGTTTATGAGAATGTTTTAACTATGACATATATATTATCCACGCCCAATATCCATCAAAGAGTATTCAAGAGGATTATTTTTAAGGAACTCTTTATCTAAAACATCATTTTTAAATTTTTTTAATATATTTTCTTCTAAGTCATTATCATTAATGTCCATGTTTTCAAAATGGTTTTAAGGATTCATTTTTATAGACATGATTATTTTAATAATGTCAATTCCATTTAAATGTTTCAAAGTGGAATGGGAAAATTTGATTCCAAATTCTCTTTTAATTGACATAATTTATAAATGTGCGACATTAAAATGATTTCACAAAAAGGTATATGTCTCTCAAAATGTTTTACTGATCATTTTCAACTATGTCCACATACATTACTCTATATTATTCTTGATTGAGGATGATTTATTATAATACAATATACCATATAGTATTGAATGAGG
The DNA here is from genome assembly GCA_963277665.1 of Viscum album. Taxonomy (NCBI): domain Eukaryota; kingdom Viridiplantae; phylum Streptophyta; class Magnoliopsida; order Santalales; family Viscaceae; genus Viscum; species Viscum album. The sequence goes on from OY728157.1 coordinate 912,365,059, forward strand.
AAATATATGTTTGATTTTGGATATGATATTTTTATACCATTCCTGGTTTATGGTTAAAGTATGGACTTTTCATATACCAGTTTTAATATGAATGTTTTGGTTATGTTAAAACCTTTTCATATGACGAATGTATTCGACTTAGTTAGTTACATTTGGAGCACATTATAGTTCTGCGATGCATTAATAGTTCTAATGAGACAATAATACATGGTATTTTCTGAGGTCATTCCAAATTTGATATATAGATTTTTCCAAGGCATTCGTAATTTTTAGGTATCTTGGATGAGGCCTTGAAATTTTTTTTCAGAATGTCTTGCATTATATATTCCCTCAAAATGAATATAATATTGAAGGTTCAAGGGGTAATTATACTAGTAGAAACCCCTTGACTATGTTGGATTATATCATTATTTACACAACTCATATTCCTACCATAAGGTGTTTATTATTTGTAAAGGTATGTGTTTTCAATTTTTCACCATGGATAATGTTAATGTTATCTTCTGATGTATTTTATACACTTACAGAGCATTTGATCACTCCACTTTCTTATGTTTTATTTTCGTATGATCCCAAAAGTGTTTTATGATTGATATGTGGGGTTAATCTAAGAGAACACCTGTGTTCTAAAGGATCATTTATGATGTGTTTTATTTTTGAACGTCTAATTTAACATTCATTTATGTAATCTATTTTCCAAGATAGTAAAACAGATTAGTTATTTGGGACTTGATTCTTTGTAATCATGCAAATGTATTTAAATATTGCACCAACTTTGAGGTTCAGGGATCGTGGTGATATATAAAATTTTTATTCATTTCAATGAAAATGATGTGGTATTTATATAATGAAATAAAATTCATGGTTATGATTACATTAAATATTACTAAAATAATAATAATAATATATTAATAAATAATATACCCTAATACCTAAACCATTGAATAATCATACACTTGAAATATTATCATCATAATATTTGGAGTTTTAAATTATAATTACACATCTAATCATTGAGTATGTGTTGAGATACCCATTACCAATTCATAAAATATAAATTTATAAGTTGATCCAAATCAAATTACTTTTTAATAGTTATAGATTATATTTCAAAAGTAACATCCACCACAAAATTATCCAGATCAAAAATTGTTATCATGTGATATTTATCATAGACTATGGTATTAAGTGGTTGTTGAGGATGATCTTCTTCATTATTCATCTGATTTTATTACTTGATATCATAATTCGAACATGCATTGAATTTGAAACACTGGAGTGTGGTTGGATCATTATGTGGTCCTTCTCTTGATCAAAATATAACATATGCATCCAAACACTTCATCATTTATTTTAATTGTAACATCCCAGGTAAATAAATAATAAAGAATTTTCATATTTATTAATATTTACGAATTAAAAATTAGTTTTAAATAAAAGGGGTTTCTACGTTCGATAGTGTACTCGGTACGCAACGATGAGTTTCTTTAAAAACTTACGTTGCACACAAGTAATAAAATAATAATATCTTAAATTTTAGTTAACAAGTAGCCGTTTTACTGGCAGGAATGGATAGAAATAACTAAAATATGATTATATATGTTTTTAAATGTTTTTAAATTTACCCAATAAAAGATAAAGGCTTAAAATACGGAAAGAGTTCAATTTTAGGCATTTATACCCTAATTTTCACGAAAGGTCGACTTATCACCTTTTGACGGAGAACCGTCATTAAATATAGTTTTGATCGATCTTATAAATTCTATTGGACCAAAAATAACTCTTCTTTAGAATCGGGACATCAAAATTTACCTTGTGTAAATTTTTTGTACCTTTCTGATAAAGTTCTTTTTTTTATGAATAGTGTAAAATGTTGTATTTTAATTCAAAACCTCTTTTTAATATAATTTATTTATATGATTAGATTATATTTTGAATTGGTTTTAAAGTGAAATTTGAAAATATTTTTACCATTAAATCCAATTGTGGTCGTTGGAATTAATTTCACTTTGTAATCGGACTTAAACTAGTGTCAATCTTTTGATACTTATTGTTTCATAAAAAACGCTATTTGCTCTGACAACGGGAATTAATTATTAAATTAATTAATTTGACATATATGTTATGAATTTTATAAAATAGACTTCATTTTTGAATTCATAATATCCAATATAGCTTAGGGTGAATTTTTGGTAATTTTCTGAAAAACATCAATTTTTAATGAATAGTGAAACCACTAAGTGGTACTTATAAAGACTGATTTTCCGTTTAAATGAAATATTGCCATCATTGTGTTTTGAATTTCAAAAATCCGACATACATGGTTGTCATTAAGAACTAAAATGTGGTTCAATGAGATTATAATAATTTTTTTGGTGAATAGTAACTTATTAAGTTCTTAATCGCGATTAGTGGTAATTAGTGTAGTTTATGGTATAAATAATGCTTTAATAATATTAAATGACCTAGACACATGTCCCAACCTTATTGGTTGTGTCATGGACGACCAAAAAAATCCACGGGTCAACTTGGGGACCCCATGGAGACACTTTGGTTGGGAAATGACATAAATAACTTTTTATTTAATGTAAATGTAAAAATGACACAAACATGATATGTTTAACTAAAACAATTTTTAAAATGGGTTATACAAGTCCGAGTTTTGATTATAAATAGTCATTGGGAAGATAAAAAGATTTCCTACATCGTAGTATTTTTTTTTAATTTTTAGACATTAAATAAATTAAATTATTTATGACATAATAATGATGCAGCGATGACATCATTATTTGACGATTTAAATAAAATTGGAAGATAATGTCAAATCTATGAACTACACATGTCCAAAACCAATTGGATGAGTGGATTTCGAACCCCAATCACCTTATCGACGAATTATATCAATGTGGGACCTTTTAAAACCGAAACGCATTTTCAAATAAAGTAATATTTCTTTACTTTCCATAAGTGCCCCTCCTCTCCTCTTATAAAAGGCCCCCACCTCTACCTCATTTCACACACTCCTCAAGCCTTTGGCTCGGCCAAACCCTGCCCATTTAATCTCTCCACATCCCTCTCCTTATCCTAGAGGATTCCCTTTAGGGATAATCCTTTCAAAGGAAGCCTTTCGGCTCAAATCAAAAGGTGTTACACTTTTAAAGGTAATTCATTTTCTCATGTTTATTTGTTTTATTTTGCTTCCCCAACCCCCTAAACTCTTTTTTATTTACTTATTTTGTAACAAAACCAGTATCTTAAATATTCTAGGATGTTGTTATAAGATTTATTCGAGCTACACTCTCACACAACTACATCAAATGGTTAAAGAACATACGGTTTCCGTGGATGGCGAAATTCTGCCTCCCGAAACGATGATTGTTCAATACTCATTTAACACCTTCAAAGGTGGCCATTATGATGTCACTATTTTTATATATGATATATGATATGTTTATGTTTTCCTTAAGCTTCTGTTTTTTTTCATTTTGGGCATACCTTTATGGTTTCCATTATGGGTAAACATGATATCTTCATTTAAGGAAGTGGGGACTACCGCCCCCTCAAAGTGATGTGATTCGTTAATGCCATATGTGGGATGTGTAAAGGATGGATTTAAAGTTATTATATATGATGTTATACTGGAATTTCAATATACCTCTTTATCATTATTATTTCTTTCCATTAAAGTATGAGATAGAAATGAAAATTGCGTTCATTCGTACGTACGGCTTACCGTCTCCATGAACGGTGCATTTCATTTCTTATCCCCAAATGTAATGTACAATTAAAAGTAAATGTATATAATGGATATATATAATTAATGATATATGTAAATGATGAATATAATTCTAGAATTAAAATATACATACCTATCATTTAGTTTTAATTCCATTAATATGACAAAGAAATGAAAGTAGCGTTAATGCGTACGTACGGCTTACCGTCTCCATGAACGGTGCATTTCATTTCGTACCTCTAAATGACTATGTAATATTATAAATAAATGTATATGATGGATATATATTATATATATGATTTCCAAATCAGGAATTTGATTCTGGATATAAAGAACTTTTGACCACACGAACAACATGTAATTGTAAGAAGTCAACTTTTGACTTAAGAACCAAATATTGAGAAAACAAACATTATTAACTTAAATGGTTACATAATTTTTATAACATGGAAATAAGTGATATAAAAGGAATAATGAACTTTAAAAAGGTTCTTAATCAAGTATAAATTAACTCAAGTTTATTATTCAGGACGTTAAATAACGATCGAGTCAAGTCGGACCCGAGGTAAGGGAACTTCTTAACCCAACTTCCATTATTTGGGTTAATCTCCTACTTTCAAATTATGTCATGATATTATTATGTCCTATTTTGTATTTTTACTTTCTTTATGTGTACCTATAGTGAATACACATAATAGATCTATTTTATTTTAAAAATTATATATTTAAGGACTTCGTCTCAATCTCCTTTCATTGAGGCATATTTCGTTTTATACACAACTTTCTTTTATACGGTGTATAAACCCCCCTTTGATGTTTAAATTTATAGAAAAGGAATATTTTTATACGAAGCGTCATACAAAATGACAAAAAGGAATGTTTCTTTTAACGTACGCGGCGACAAAAACCTTTTCTACCACCGCGAGTAATATTTGGTCTTTGGCTTCCTCAGCAAGCCATGATGTTTTTAAAATAAAATAAATACCATATACTCTTTTATGTATTTTGGTATTGAAAATGGTTTTGATAAAAGATTATATTATGATATATTGTGATTGAAATGTGGAAATGTTATCATTCCTTTATATTGGTTTTATGTTTTATGATTTTATATTGGTACTTGGACATTTTAACGGGTGGTTACGTTATAAACCATATGACGGGTGGTGCCGTGAATACCAGGACGGGTGGTTACGTTATAACCTCCAATGCATTGGGTATGGAAGTCGGCCGTATGGCTATTCCATTATGTATGTATGGAAATTGGCCGTATGGCTATTCCATTAAGTGATATGTGTGGAAGTCGACCATATGGTTATTCCACTTAAGTAAGTTTATGTCCCAAGTTACCTTTATATATGTTATGTGTTCTTTTTATGGATTCTATGGTAATACTTTGGTTACAAAAAGGTAAGTAATGATACTTTATTCTGTGAAGAGTTTTTACTACTTCATGAAGGTGAAGGTATTACTTTGATAGAGTATATATTGTTTATTTGATGTTTGAAAAACTAACAGTTTTTGTTCTTTCTGTATCCCTTACTGAGCTTTTTATGCTCACCCCAAGTTTTTTTGAAATGATTTCACAGGACTTAATGTGGAATAAGGTCAAGGATGGGATCAAGGGAATGTCATCCTATATAAAACATGGAACTAGACACGTTTTTTTAAGAGTTTTTTTATTATGGAAACTTAGTAGAAGTGACTACTTTTAATCTTTTGAGATGTAATAGTTATGTTCTAATTCTCTAAAACTCTAAACCTAAAAAGATCCTCAACGTGAATTATTCTTTTAATTCAATATTAAGTAAGGTTTATGGCTGGGGCCTTATAGTTGGTATCAGAGGTCGGTTTAGACAACTTTAGGAGTTAGAAAAGTGTTAAATTATAATATGATTGAAATAATATAGCATTTACGGATTACCATGTTGCTTCGCCTAAGATATTTCTGTGTTCAGAATGGTTTTCCGCAGAGGAAACAGAGCAGCTATGTTGGGACGACATCAGGAGGAAGATAACCTTCCAAATCAGCAACCTGAGATGGTCGGAATCGGAACTGAACAGTTTGTTGCAGTGATGGCACAGTTGACTCAGGCTATAAATGGTGGTGGTATCCATGCACGGGATCAGCCAGATCAACCGTAGAGGAACATGTCAGTGGTGGAACATTTCATGAGGCAAAATCCCCCATCATTCAGAGGATCATCTGACCTTGTGAAAGCTGAAGGGTGGATTAAAGCACTAGAGAAGATTTTTGATGTCATGGGGTGTTCAGAACATCAAAAGGTTAGTCTTGATGTTTACCGTTTTGAAGGTGAAGCTGATCAGTGGTGGTCAATGGTGAAAAATATCAGGGATAGTGATGAGATTGAGGATCTTCACTGGGATGAATTCAAAGGTATGTTTCGTGATAAATATTTTCCTAAGGTGGTTCGTCTTAGGATGGAAAAACAGTTCCTAGAATTGAGGTAGGAGGATGATTCAGTGGCTGCTTATGAAGAAAAGTTCACTCGATTGGCAAGGTATGCTCCAAATTTTATTAGAGACCTTGATAGTAAAATCAATCGTTTTTACTTAGGATTAAAGCAAAAATATCGAAGGGAATTAGCTTCTCGTGAGTTTAAAAGTTATGAAAAGCTTGTTCGATGTGTGGAGAAGGTGGAAATGGAGTTTGCCGATGATCAGGTGTTCTATGAAAAACAACAGAAAAAGAGGTCTAGTTGGCAGGAAAAGGGGAAGAATTCATCAAAGAAGCAAGGAGGTAAGAAAACCAAATATCCATCCTATGAGAAGTGTGGTAAAATGCATCCTGGAGAATGTTTATCCAAGTCTGGTAAGTGCTTTAGGTGTGGTAAGTATGGTAATATTGCTCGTAACTGTAAGGAAGATGATCAAGCAAGAAATGAAAAGCCAAAGGTAAGATGTTTTAAGTGTAATGAAATGGTTCATTATGAAAACGAGTGTCCAACGAAGAACTCAACTGGGGGAATGTAGCCAGACTACAAGCAAAAAGGGGTGGTTAAATCCTTTGCAACAACTTTAGCAGATGTTGGGCCATCGAATGAAGTGGTATCAGCTTCAGGGAGCTCAGTATTTTTCGAAGATTGACTTGAGGTCGGGGTACCATCAGTTGAAAGTAAAAGAAGAAGACATTCCGAAGACTGCGTTCCGTACTAGATATGGCCATTATGAATTTGTAGTTATGCCTTTTGGGTTAACCAATGCACCTGCTGTATTCATGGACCTTATGAATAAAATTTTCCATGAGTTCTTGAATAAGTTTGTGTTTTGAGGTTTGGGAAGAGGTTATGTGTGCCTTGTGATTCACAGTTGAAGAATGAGTTGTTATGTGAGGCTCATAGTTCCCCGTTTTCAGTTCATCCTGGAAGTACTAAGATTTATAGAGATCTGCGGGAGTATTACTGGTGGGATGGAATGAAAAGAGACATTGCTGATTTTACTGTGATGGGTTTGACATGTCAACAGGTTAAAGCAGAGCGGCAGTTACCGAAAGGGATGCTTCATCCTTTACCAGTGCCAGAGTGGAAATGGGAGAATATATCCATGGTCTTTGTTGTTGGATTACCGAAGACATTTCGAGGTAATAATGAAATCTAGGTTATTGTTGATCGCTTGACCAAATCTACTCATTTCCTTGCTATACGAGATACTTTCTCTCTTGATCAACTTTCCCGTTTGTATCTTAAAGAGATAGTCAGGTTACATGGAGTTCCTCTCTCCATTGTATCAGATCGTGATCCCAGGTTTACTTCTAACTTTTGGAATGGCCTTCAGAAGTCGTTGGGTACTGAATTAAATTTTAGTACAGCTTTTCATCCTCAATCAAATGGGCAGTCAGAACGAAAAATCCTGAAATTGGAGAATATGCTACGAGCTTGTTCTATGGATTATCAGGGAAGTTGGGACCAAAAAAATTCTTTGGTTGAATTTTCATATAATAACAGTATTCATTCCAGTATACAGATGGCACCATTTGAGGAATTATATGGGAAGTGGTGTCGAACTCCATAATTTTGGGATGAAGTGGGTGAAATGAAGCTGATGGGACCAGAATTGGTAGAAGAGATGGAAAAAAAAGTTCAGTTGATTCAGAAGCACATGAGAACAGCCCAGAGCAGGCAGAAGAGTTATGCGGATAACCAGAGGAAGGATCTATCTTTCAAGATAGGTGATCATGTTTTTCTCAAGGTTTCTCCTTGGAAAAGTGTGATGAGATTTGGTAAGAAAGTAAAGCTAAGTCCAAGGTTCGTTGGACCATACGAAATTCTGGAGGGAGTTGGATCAGTTGCATACCGGGTGGCTTTACCTCAGAGTTTATCTCAGGTACACAATATTTTTCATGTTTCAATGTTGAGAAAGTATATGCCAGATCCATCTCATGTTTTGAGTGCAGAGGTAGTTCAACTAGAAGAGAACCTATCTTATGAGGAACAACCGGTCCAGATTCTTGACCACAGGGAGAAGGTGTTATGGAATTAGGTGATTCATCAGGTAAAGGTTTTGTTGAAAAACCATGTGATTGAAGAGGCAACGTGGGAATCTGAAAATGCTATGAGGGATAAATACCCCCACTTATTTTGATAAGTGAATAAAATTGCAAGGATGCAGTTCCCAAAAGGGGGGAAGGATGTAACATCCCAGGTATATAAAGAATAAAGAATTTTTATATTAATTAATATTTACGAATTAAAAATTAATTTTAAATAAAAGGGGTCTCTACATTCGATAGCGTACTCGGTACGCAACGGTGAGTTTCTTTAAAAACTTATGTTGCACACAAGTAATAAAATAATATTATTTAAAATTTTAGTTAACGAGTAGCCTTTGTACTGGTGGGAATGGATAGGAATAACTAAAATATGATTATATATGTTTTTAAATGTTTTTATATTTACCCAATAAAAGATAAAGGTTTAAAATACGGAAAGAGTTCAATTTTAGGCATTTATACACTAATTTTCAAGAAAGGTCGACTTATCACCTTTTGACGGAGAACCGTCATTAAATATAGTTTTGATCGATCTTATAAATTCTATTGGACCAAAAATAACTCTTCTTTAGAATCGGGACATCAAAATTTACCTTGTGTAAATGTTTGGTACCTTTCTGATAAAATTCTTTTTTTTAATGAATAGTGTAAAATGTTGTATTTTAATTCAAAACCTCTTTTTAATCTAATTTATTTATATGATTAGATTATCTTTTTAATTGGATTTAAAGTGAAATTAGAAAATATATTTACCATTAAATCCAATAGTGGTCGTTGTAATTAATTTCACTTTGAAATCGGACTTAAACTACTGTCAATCTTTTGATACTTATTGTTTCATAAAAACACGCTATTTTCTCTGACAGTGGGAATTAATTATTAAATTAATTAATGTGACTTATATGATTTGAATTTTATAAAATAGACTTCATTTTTGAATTCTTAATATCAAATATAGCTTAGGGTGATTTTTTGGTAATTTTCTGAAAAACTTCAATTTTTAATGAATAGTGAAACCACTAAGTGGTACTTATAAAGACTGATTTTCCGTTTAAATGAAATTTTGCCATCATTGTGTTTTGAATTTCAAAACTCCAACATAAATGGTTGTCATTAAGAATTAAAATGTGGTTCAATGAGATTATAATAATTTTTTGGTGAATAGTAACTTATTAAGTTCTTAATCGCGATTAGTGGTAATTAGTGTAGTTTAAGGTATAAATAATGCTTTAATAATATGAAATCACCTATAAACATGTCCCAACCTTATTGGTTGTCTCATGGCCGACCAAGAAAAGCCATGGGTCAACTTGGGGACCCCATGGAGACACTTTGTTTGGGAAATGACATAAATAACTTTTTATTTAATGTAAAAGTAAAAATGACACAAACATGATATGTTTAACTAAATCAATTTTTCAATGGGGTTATACAAGTCATAGTTTTGATTATAAATAGTCATTGGAATGATAAAAATATTTTCTACATCATAGTATTTTTTTTATAATTTTTAGCCATTAAATTAATTAAATTATCTATGACATAATAATGATGCAGCGATGACATCATTATTTGACGATTTAAATAAAATGGGAAGATAATGTAAAATCTATGAACTAAACATGTCCAAAACCAATTGGATGAGTGGATTTAGAACCCTTATCACCTTATCCACGAATTATATCAATGTGGTACCTTTTAAAACCGAAACACATTTTCAAATAAAGTAATATTTCTTTACTTTCCAAAAGTGCCCCTCCCCTCCTCTTATAAAAGGCCCCCACCTCTACCTCATTTCACACACTCCTCAAGCCTTTGGCTCGGCCAAACCCTGACCATTTACTCTCTCCACATCCCTCTCCTCATCCTAGAGTATTCCCTTTGTGCATAATCCTTTAAAAGGAAGCCTTTATGCTCAAATCAATAAGAGTTACACTTTTAAAGGTAATTCATTCTCTCATGTTTATTTGTTTTATTTTGCTTCTCCAACCCCCTAAACTCTATTTATTTACTTCTTTTGTAACAACAACAGTATCTTCAATATACTAGGATGTTGTTATAAGATTTATTCGAGCTACACTCTCACACAACTACATCAAATGGTTAAAGAACATACGGTTTCCGTGGATGGCGAAATTCTGCCTCCCGAAACGATGATTGTTCAATACTAATTTAACACCTTCAAAGGTGGCCATTATGATGTCACTATTTTTATATATGATATATGATATGTTTATTTTTTCCTTAAGATTTTGTTTTTTTTCATTTTGGGCATACCTTTATGGTTTCCATTATGGTTAAACACGATATCTTCATTTAAGGAAGTGCGGACTACAGCCCCCTCAATGTGATGTGATTCGTTAATGCCATATGTGGGACGTGTAAAGGATGGATTTAAAGTTATTATATATGATGTTATAATGGAATTATAATATACCTCTTTATCATTATTATTTCTTTCCATTAAATTATGAGATAGAAATGAAATTAGCGTTCATGCGTACGTACGGCTTATCGTCTCCATGAACGGTGCATTTCATTTCTTATCCCCAAATGTAATGTACTATTAAAAGTACATGTATATAATGGATATATATAATTAATTATATATGTAAATGATGAATATAATTCTGTAATTAAAATATACATACCTCTCATTTAGTTTTAATTCCATTAATATGACAATGAAATGAAAGTAGCGTTCATGCGTACGTACGGCTTACCGTCTCCATGAACGGTGCATTTCATTTCTTACCTCTAAATGATTATGTAATATTATAAATACATGTATATGCTGGATATATATGATATATAAGATATCCAAATCTGGAATTTAATTCTGTATATAAAGAACTTTTGACCACACGAACAACATGTACTTGTAAGAAGTCAACTTTCGACTTAAGAACCAAATATTGAGAAAACAAACATTATTAACTTAAATGGTTACATAATGTTTATAACATGGAAATAAGTGATATAAAAGGAATAATGAACTTTAAAAAGTTTCTTCATCAAGTATAAATTAACTCAAGTTTCTTATTCAGGACGTTAAAGAACGATCGAGTCAAGTCGGACCCGAGGTAAGGGAACTTCTTAACCCAACTTCAATTCTTTGGGTTAATCTCCTACTTTCAAATTATGTCATGATATTATTATGTCATATTATTTATTTTTACTTTCTTTATGTGTATCTATAGTGAATACACATAATAGATCTATTTTATTTTAAAAATGATCTATTTAAGGACTTCATCTCAATCTCCTTTCATTGAGGAATATTTCGTTTTATACACAACTTTCTTTTATACGGTGTATAAACCCCCTTTGACTTTTACTTTTATACAAAAGGAATATTTTTATACGAAGCGTTTTACAAAACGACAAAATGGAATGTTTCTTTTAACGTACGCGGCGACAAAAACCTTTTCTTCCACCGCGAGTAATATTTGGTCTTTGGCTTCCTCAGCAAGCCGTAATGTTTTTAAAATAAAATAAATTCCATATACTCTTTTATGTATTTTGGTATTGAAAATGTTTTTGATAAATGATTCTATTATGATATATTGTGATTGAAATGTGGTAATGTTATCATTCCTTTATATTGGTTTTATGTTTTATGATTTTATATTGGTACTTGGACATTTTAACGGGTGGTTATGTTATAAACCATATGACGGGAGGTGACGTGAATACCAGGACGGGTGGTTACGTTATAACCTCCAATGCATTGGGTATGGAAGTCGGTCGTATGGCTATTCCATTAAGTATGTATGGAAATTGGCCATATGGCAATTCCATTAAGTGATATGTGTGGAAGTCGACCGTATGGTTATTCCACTTAAGTAAGTTTATGTCCCAAGTTACCTTTATATATGTTATGTGTTCTTTTTATGGATTTTATGGTAATCCTTTGGTTACAAAAAGGTAAGTAATGATACATTATTCAGTGAAGAGTTTTTACTACTTCATGAAGGTGAAGGTATTACTTTGACAGAGTATATATTGTTTATTTGATGTTTGAAAAACTAACAGTTTTCATTCTTTCTGTATCCCTTACTGAGCTTTTTATGCTCACCCCAAGTTTTTTTTGAAATTATTTCACAGGACATAATGTGGAATAAGGTCCAGGATTGGATCAAGGGAATGTCATACTATATAAAACATGGAACTAGACACGGTTCTTTTTAAGAGTTTTTTTATTATGGAAACTTAGTAGAAGTGACTACTTTGTAATCTTTTGAGATGTAATAGTTATGTTCTAATTCTCTAAAACTCTAAACCTAAAAAGATCCTCAACGTGAATTATTCTTTTAATTCAAAATTTTGTAATGTTTATGGATGGGGCCTTATATTAATTATTACCATTCATTCAACACATAAAATATTTTCTAATCCCCCTTTTGAAATTTACTACCATTTTCCTTTAACACTTCTAGTTTATGGGAAATCTCCAATATTATATATGTGTTTATTAAAATTATTATTATTTTATATATTTATATTATTATCAAAACCATGATATTGATGAGTATCTCCAATATCCATCTACAAATTTATTGAACACTAAATGATTTTTTCATACCCGCCGATGATTCGTTAGGATAATTATCTTTCAATAAATCACATTATGATACTAATGAATTTTTCAACCTTACATTACGTTTAGAAGATAATAATATAATCATTTATTTAATATGTTAATAAACATTCCTCATATATTCTGATGGATTCATTATACCTATTCATTGACAATGTAACTATTTCTATATATTCATATGAACAAAATGGTAACATTATTTATTGTTAAATAATAACGAAAATTCAACCCAATCCCTTAATAAAATCTTATTAACATTCCCTTATATTCTTGTTATGTGTCCACATTCGATTTTCTTAAACATATATATGATAAAAATTAATAGCTTCAAGATGATATATACATTTTGTGATTGTAAAATATTTTTGAACTCACATTGATCTATTTCCAAAAAACAAGTTGATTAGATGATAAACATAAATAATGTATATTTTTACTCTTAAACTGTTAAATTGAATATTTATAGTGACCCATGACTAACATAATTTTATATTACATCATTTTATATGATCATTCATTACATTAAAATAATACATTTTTGAAGAATATAAATGATCATTTTATTTTTTATCATGATACATAATATTCTACCATATTTGTTGATCTTCAATATTTCCCCCAAATAAATTCCCCTCTAGAAATTTTCAAATACATATCTTACATAAAATATTTCTTCACAACCTAATGATTAGAAACATAATAATGGGTGACATCAGATTACTATTAAGTGTAAAAATAATTGATATCAATCTACGATCACATGAAATAATAAAATTATCATAAGGGATTGTTAAAATGATCATATATTATGTTGTTGAAAACAAACCAAAAACAAATAAGTCATAGCATAATTATTGGTAGTTTTTGGACATGAATCACAAGTGAGTAAAATAATGTGTTTCGTGACATAATAAAATTGTTATAAGACATAGATTTTTGATAGAAACCCAAGCATATGATGTCATTATTATACTAGTAAAATATCACTTTTAAGGCTATCATATTTTCATGGGTTCACTCAAAATACCATCATAGATGACATGTTTTAATAACAATACCATCATATATGAAAATTTTCTTTACTAAACATATTTTTCACTCCATTCCATCCTTATAATTCTAAAAAAGTTCACTCCATGTTATAATCTAATTGCACTCAACTATTCTCACTAACCATTAGAGACTTCTATATATCATGTGATATAAAAGTTAATTAATTAAATTAGAGATAGATATTGCTCCCACTATTCATCAGTTATCACATAACCACTGTCCATTGTTATACAAACACCACCAAACATAAATATAATGTAAACAACATTATATCAAAATAATAATACATATTCATAACAAAGGGTCATTAATAATTCCTCATATAAATATCTAATAACTAAAATTGGTTTTATTAAAATTTCAACATTTCATATCACATGGAAAAAGTAACATGTTTTATAATAATTTTTTCAAAGTCTAACCATTGGATGAAAAATAGGTTTCATATAAATCAGTTCTTCAACAAAATAAAATATACATAGTGGTATAAATAACATCATAATTGTCTCATTTTCCTAGTAAATGATAAGTATCCTCATGTAATTTCATTATATATGGAATGTAACCTGGATATACTACAACAGTTTCATTGAAAATAATTTTTTAACAAAATCATTAAAATTATAATATTCATTGATCATTTCCTTAAGTAAATATTGATGTTGTTTTTGAAAAATCATTTAATTAATTTTTTGTAGTGAATAACATTCCCATTTTGAATTTTGTTGTTAAAACATAAAAACATTTCATTGAAATTCTCAATTAGAAATAATTTATTTTAAAATATAATTTTCAAAATTATTAACGAAATAATTTTCATTGAAAAAAAATATAAAAACATTACGGGTTGATTTTAATCATCGACTTTTCTGGACAACATCAAATGCTATTGATGACCGAGTAGTTCATGAAGATGATTAATTTCACATATTCACTATAATCCAAACATTAATTGTGTGGAAATGGTGTCAATAATAATTTAAAAGCATTTATAAAATATAAATTATGGGTAAAAATGTATTTTAGAAAATATATGATAATAATAATATATAGTTTATTTTTGAGAAAAAAATGATTTCGGTGGAAAATAAACTTCCCAAATGAGTAGGTAAATAATTTATGATTTTATTAAATACACATTCACAATTATCATAAGCACTAAAATAATTAAAAAAGAAATATTTCATGAAAATCTATTGGTTAAGTAGGGGAGTAAATTTTTTTATCCTTTTCCATTTTGATATATCTAATTAATTTTCATTGGAATTATATTACAAAATCCTTATAAACAATGATATATTAAAATAAAATCAAACCACATTGACAACATTGAATAATAATCCCCATGAAATAATAAAATATAATGGAAATTTTTAATATAAAATATTAAATTATATTTATGATATAAAAAGTTTAGTGAGGTGTATATTGACATCATTTTAGAGGATATGCACATAAAATAACACATGTATAATAAAATTCAACGTGAAACAATATTCTGTATCACTTTACCGACCCAAGAAACCATAAAACCCATGACATCTAGATCCAAAAATGGATACGTAAGTACCCATGAAATTGTGTATAACAATAATAATATAAATTCATTTTATTTACACACATCACAAAAAATAAAATATGTGGAGAATTTGGTGTAGGTTTCATAGACGTAAAAACCGAGATAGAAATTCCTTGGGATTAACAACCATCTAATCACCACCTATCTATTTTTATTCTTTCTCATATCATCGTTCAGTCTCACATTTTGTTAAGGTTCATGGGCTATTTTATAGGGAACCAAATATATCACCTTAACAATAAAAACTCATAGATTCATCGAAACTTCTATATCTTCATCTTATTGATCGATTTAGGTATCCTTGTACATTGGTTACCGCATTAAATTTGTTTTTACATAGTTATTGGGGTTTTGAAGGGACATGTGATTGTGTAACTTATAGATAATATTCATTTTTTTGTTTTTTTTAGATTACATGATTGGATATTTGTCTTTTTCTATGTACAATTACATTGGGGGTCACTTATTCAGATTATAGTTGTCATAAATCTTTATTATGAATTAGGGAAATCCTTCAACATCGTTATGGGTATGATCTATGATGATTCAATTACCATTTAAAAATAATAATATTATACATGTTCATGGATACAATGTTGGATGAGTTATTGTGTGTGGATAGAATAGAAAAACCAATTTCTCATAAGACCCCCCCAAAAAATGTGTTGTGGTCGATGTATCAAAAATTAATTTGGAATGGATTTGGATAAAAATCGGCAAAATTATTGATTAAAATAAAATATAATTTTTAAATTCTGGTAATATTAATATATTTACTAGGATTATTAGGGTCTCCATACATTTACTTTTTAATGATTCAATTAATAGTGGTATGTTGCTCCTGATTTGATGACTCAATAGTTTCTCAGTAAAGTAAAGTCCATTACGTCAACTGTGGAAATGGTGGGTAAATTTAGTTATCTTTTGATGGCTTCTCATGAAGAAACAAGTCACAAAATTAATAAACCAATGGTCTATGACGTCATCTATCATTCAATTTGTAACACCCCGAGCTTCCACGATACGCCTCTCTTTCAATAATGCAATAGCTTGCATTGTACGCAACTTCGAGTTCTAAAACATCGCGACAAATCAAAGTAGCCGTTATGAATAGTAATAACCACTTTTTAAAATTATAGAAATTTTATATTTCAAAATGGACTTCATTTTTGTATTCCTAATATTGAAATTAACCTATGTTGAATTTTTTGTAATTTTCTGAGAACTTCAAAATTTTTATGAATAGTGAAAAATACTTAAAACAACTTTTTTAATCAAAATAATTCATAGTGATAAATTATACTATTGAGTGGTTTTAGAGTATAATTAGAATATATTTTTACCATTTTATCCAATGGTGGTCATTAGAATTAATTTAACATTGAAATTGGACATAAACAATTGCCAATCTTTTGATATAAATTGTTTCTTAAAAACACGCTATTTGTTGTGACAGCGGGAATTAATTATAAAATTAATTAATGCAACTAATATGTTTGGAATTTTGTAAAATAGACATCATTTTTCAATTCGGAATATCAATTATAGCTTAGGGTGAAATTTTGGCCTTATTCTGAAAAACTTCAATTTTTGATGAATAGTGAAACCACTAAGTGGTTGTTAAATAACTGATTTTTCGTTTAAATGAAATATTACCACTTCTGTGATTTGATTTTCAAAAATCCTACATACATGGTTGTCATTAAGAAGTAAAATGTGGTTCAATGGGATAAAAATAATTTTTTGGTGAATAGTAACTTATTAAGTTCTTAATCGCGATTAGTGGTAATTAGGGTAGTTTAAGGTATAAATAATACTTTAATAATATTAAATGACCTAGACACATGTCCCAACCTCATTGGTTGTGTCATGGCCGACCAAGACAAGCCATGGCCTAACTTGGGGACCCCATGGATCCACTTTTGTAGGGAAATAACAAAAATTACTTTTTATTTAATGTTAAAGTGAAAATGACACTAACATACATTGTTTTACTAAAACAATTTTTAAGTAGGGTTACACAAGTCCAAATTTTTACTATAAATATTCATTAGAAAGCTAAAAAGATTTCGTACATCATAGTATTTTTTTTATAATTTTTAGACATTAAATAAATTAAATTATTTATGACATCATTATGATGCAGCGATGACCTCATTATTTAACGATTTTAATAAAATGAATAGATAATGTAAAATCCAAGGCTTACACTTGTCCAAAGCCAATTGGATGAGGAGATTTCGAAACCTTATCACCTTAGCCTCGAATTATATAAGTGTGGGACCTTTAGAATCCGAAAAGCATTTTGAAATAATGTAACATTTCAATCTTTCCAAAAGTGCCCCTCCTCTCCACTTATAAAAGGCCCCCACCTCTCCCACTTCATTTACACTTTCAAGCCATTTGGCTCGGCCAACCTCTGCCCAAATACTCTCCCAACATTCCTCCCTTACTCCTAGAAGCCTCACTTTGGGCAGAACTCTTCCCAAGGAAGCCTTTAGCTCAAATCAAAAAGAGTTACCCGATTTTGAGGTAATGTCTTTTATAATGTTGTTTTGTTTTATTTTTCTTCTCCAACCCCCTAAACTCTTTTTATTCATTTCATTTGTAACAACACCAGTATCCTCAATATACTAGGATGTTGTTATAAGAAGGATTCGAGCTACACTTACACACACCTACATCTAATGGTTAAAGAACATACGGTTTCTGTGGATGGCGAATTTCTGCCTCACGAAGCGATGATTGTTCAACACTCATATAACACCTTCAAAGGTGGCCATTAAGATGTCACTATTTTTATATATGATATATAATATGTTTTTGTTTTACTTATGCTTCTGTATTTCACATTTATGGCATACTTTATGATTTCCATTATGGGTAAAACGCGATAATTTCATTTTAGGAAGTGCGGACTACCGCCCCCTCAAAGTGATTTGAATCGTTAATGCCATATGTGGGATGTATAAAGGATGGAGTAAATGGTATTATACACTATATTATACTGGAATTATATTATACATTTATATCATTATGATTTAGTTCCATTAAATATGAAATTGAAATGAAAGTAGCGTTCATGCGTACGTACGGCTTACCGTCTCCATGAACGGTGCATTTCATTTCTTACCTCTAAATGTTACGTGACATTATGAATGAATGTATATACTTTATATATGATATATATGATATCTACATCATGAATATAATTCCGGATATAATGGATATTTCACCACATGAACAACTTGTAATTATAAGAAGTTTATTTTTGACTCAAGTACCAAAGATCGACAAAACGACCGTTATTAACTTAAATAATTACATAATGTTCATATCATTGTAATAAGTGATATAATAAGGATAATGAAGTTGAAAATGGTTCTTAATAAGGTATATATTAACTCTAGTTTATTATTCAGGAGGTTAAAGAACGGTTGAGTCAAGTCAGACACGAGGTAAGGGAACTTCTTAACCCAACTTCAATTCTTTGGGTTAATCTCCTACTTTCAAATTACTTCATGATATTATTATGTCCTATCTTGTATTTGTACTTTCTTTATGTGTATCTATAGTGAATACACCTAATAGATCTACTTTATTTGTAAGGGATCTTCTTAACCCAACTTCCATTCTTTGGGTTAATCTCCTACTTTCAAATTATGTCATGATATTATATCCTATTTTTTATTTTTACTTTCTTTATGTGTACCTATAGTGAATACACATAATAGATCTATTTTATTTTTAAAAATGATCTTTTTAAGGACTTCGTCTCAATCTCCTTTCATTGAGGCATATTTTGTTTTATACACAAATTTCTTTTATACGGTGTATAAACCCCTTTGACTTTTACGTTTATTCAAAAGGAATCTTTTTTATACGAAGCGTTTTGCTAAATGACAAAAGGGAATGTTTTTCTTTCCGTACTTATGCGGCGACAATGACTTCTCCGCCGCCGTGACCATTATTTGAGTTTCGGCTTCCTCTACAAGCCATCATTTTTTTAATGAAAAATAAATACAAAGTTTTAACTTTCTTTTATTTTGGTATTGAAAATGGTTTTGAAAGAATTTTTATTATATCAATGTGTTGTATTGATATCTTGTGATTGGAATGTGGAAATTTTATGTTTCCTTTATGCATGTTTTATGTGATACGATTATGTTATGGTTTATGATATGTTTAAACCTATTCATATGAGGAATGTATTGGACTTAATAAGTGACGGGTGGAGCCCGCAATAGCTCCTCGATGCATCGGTAGGTCTCATGAGACAACTAGACGTGGAATTGGCCGAGGCCTTTCCCAATTTGATTTATGGTTTTGGCCGAGGCCTTAATCATTTTAGATGTCTTGGCCGAGGCCTTGACAAAATGTTTCAGAATGTCCGGCATTATACATTCCCTCATTATGAAAGTGGTTATTGATATTGCATGTGATTATTCGACCAGTAGAATATCCATGTGAAGAAGTAAATGGCATTATCTCATTTTACTTTTGCCATATTATGTTGATGTTCAAGTTTAAAAGGCTTTTGTTTTAGTTATACATTGCCTTAAATGTTAATGTTTATTTATGAAAGCTTCCGCATTATTGTTATCCTTACTGAGCATCTGAGCTCACCCCTTTCAATGTTTTAATATTTTCCAGGATGTGAAGAAGTACTTTATGAATGACCTACAGGGATAGTCAGAAGAGGAAATGAGTGTGGACTATGAAGAATTTGTTATTAGTTTTTCACTTTATGATGTAATGTAACATTTATGAATGTATCTAGTGTTTCCAAGGCTACTAAACTAATCGGTCTTTCGAGACTTGATCTTTTGTGATCATGCCAATGTTACGAAGTAATGCACCGACTCTGGGTAGCTGGGGTCGGGGCGTTACAGTTGGTATCAGAGGCAGTTTAGTACTAACCTTGGAAGCTAGATTTAGATAAACTCTGATTAGAGCACATAGCCCAAAGATAGACTTTGAGGATTAGTATAGAAGAACATCCTAGAATTTTGGTATTATAGAGATGTTATGAGTTTTCCGAGCAATACATCCCTGTCTGGATACGAGCAGGTAGAGGCGGCTCTGGCACAGATGTACCTAGGGGTAAAACCCGAAAATACCGCTTTGAGCTAGACTCGAACGGGAACTGGTGCACGACAACGGGCCTTGCTGCACTCTTGGTTACGACACTCCCAGGGGATATGCTTAGGATAATTCTCATTTTATTTACAAACCACTATGAAGGGTTATGAGTATATACTTCCTCAAATAAAACCTTTTTATAATTATGGATTATATCCATAATTAGGTCAATTTATGTTAAGTGTTTTACAAGTATGGAATTATGTATTTTGATTCATAAACTAATCTAGTTTATGCCATTGTTTAGAAATGGCGCCTAGTAGAAGGAATGGAAACTGTATCAATGCACGAACTCCGTGTAGGGATTGCCCTCCTGCTCAAGATAATTATTGTGGACCTGGAGATACAACTGGTGCTGATCAACTTATTACCATACTGGGACAACTCACGCAGGTTATGAATAACAACCTGACTCGTATGGAGCACCCTGATCCGCAACGTGGAGGATCAATGCTAGACCGTTTCATGAGGCAACAACCGCCAACCTTCAATGGGAGTACAAATCCTATAGTAGCTGAGCAATGGATAAATTCCTTAGAGAAAATATTCCATGCCTTGGGGAGTAGTGAAAGGGAGAAGGTTGTCATGGCAGTTTACCGCCTCACTGGAGATGCCGATCAGTGGTGGTCGCTGATTCAAAACACAAAGGAAGATGATGAAGTATCGAATATGGAATGGAGGGAGTTCAAAGAGCTTTTCTTAGAAAAATACTTTCCTCGTGACCATCGAGCAGATATGGAAAGGCAATTTCTGAGTCTAAGGCAGAAGGAGGATGAGAATGTCGCAAAGTATGAGGCTAACTTTACAAGGTTAGCGAGGCATGCTGCCGATTATATACGTAACCCAAGGAGTAAGATTGATCGTTTCTTTGATGGGTTAAAACCATTTCTCCGTCGAGCTTTAGTATCACAATCCTTCTCATCATACGAAGATATAGTCTCATGTGCTATCAAGACAGAAAAGGAATTCTCTAAGTCTTATGACAACAAAGTAAAGCAAGAGAAGAAGAGAACGGTGGAACAAGAGACAGATAAAGGGAAAAAGGGAAAGAAGGATTTTCCAGTATGTGATAATTGTGGGAAGAATCACCCTGGTACTTGCCTAAAAGGAATGGGAGTTTGTTATAAATGTGGAGAAAAGGGTCACCAGGCTCGTGATTGCAAGGGAAAGAAAGAGGCTGTCAAAGTTGAATGCTACAATTGTAGAGAAATGGGTCATTATGCAAATGAATGTCCTAAGCGTCAAGGAAACTTACCTCAGAAAAGGCCAAGGGATCAAGGACAATCTTATGCTATTACTACAGTTGAAGCAGAATAACTAATGTATTGGGGCTTTTGGACTCATGGATTATATTCTGGTTATTAGAATAATGTGATCTATATAAGGATTGTACTGCAGTACTTTTTGATTTCAGTAAGGTTTTAATATGATTAAGGTAATCATATTTTTAGTATGTGACAATAAGAGAAACTAATATTTGTTTGGGGAATCTGATAAATTGATTTTGGAATTAAGAGACCTTTTAGAGAAAGTCTGGATAGAGGTATTTTGGATAACTATAAAGGTTGGAGTGGATTAAGTTGAACCTTGGATAGTAAATTTAAGGTTAAAAATTTTCTGGATATTATTCTTGGAATACTATAGTTTTATGAAAAGGACAACCTGCAGGGTGGGGCATAACCCGTCGCGTCGGACAAAGATGCAGGAATCGAACCCACAACCATAGTGCGACAAGCCTTTATTTCCTACCACTAGCCTACAGGAAGTCCCTGGTTATTACAAAATAATTTTACTAATCTAAATAATATGTGTTAATATTTGGAACCTTATACAATTAGGATAAGTATAATATTTTTGAGTTCTATTATCATTTTGAGTGAAAGATGAGTTGAAGGTTGAAACTCTAATTGTCAAGCATAAATATATATATACCTATCTCTTATTCAATGAATAAATTAATTCTTAAACTTTAGTAAAGGGATATTAAAAAAATAAAATAAAATGTGTTATCCTAATACCTTATGTTTTGTTGAACTGAAGACATTTTAAATCAACATAGATTGAAGGCTTTGAGGCCCTCAATTTGACAGTTGATTGTGATTGATGACCTCAATCACTCCCTACAAATATTTACGTTTTTCCTCCAATTATATGTCTTTAATTGCCACCAATGTTCTCCTTATCGAGATCATAATTTGGTGGTGACTTTCTTATTTCCATTTTCCCTCTTATTAAGGCTAAATTTTATTAACCTTATTTCCGATGTGGGTTTTCCACAAAGGTATTTTCTATTTTCACCCTCTTATATCAAATTTCGAGGACGCAATTTATTGAAGGAGGGGAGAATGTAACACCCCGAGCTTCCACGATACGCCTCTCTTTCAATAATGCAATAGCTTGCATTGTACGCAACTTCGAGTTCTAAAACATCGCGACAAATCAAAGTAGCCTTTATGAATAGTAATAACCACTTTTTAAAATTATAGAAATTTTATATTTCAAAATGGACTTCATTTTTGTATTCCTAATATTGAAATTAACCTATGTTGAATTTTTTGTAATTTTCTGAGAACTTCAAAATTTTTATGAATAGTGAAAAATACTTAAAACAACTTTTTTAATCAAAATAATTCATAGTGATAAATTATACTATTGAGTGGTTTTAGAGTATAATTAGAATATATTTTTACCATTTTATCCAATGGTGGTCATTAGAATTAATTTAACATTGAAATTGGACATAAACAATTGCCAATCTTTTGATATAAATTGTTTCTTAAAAACACGCTATTTGTTGTGACAGCGGGAATTAATTATAAAATTAATTAATGCAACTAATATGTTTGGAATTTTGTAAAATAGACATCATTTTTCAATTCGGAATATCAATTATAGCTTAGGGTGAAATTTTGGCCTTATTCTGAAAAACTTCAATTTTTGATGAATAGTGAAACCACTAAGTGGTTGTTAAATAACTGATTTTTCGTTTAAATGAAATATTACCACTTCTGTGATTTGATTTTCAAAAATCCGACATACATGGTTGTCATTAAGAAGTAAAATGTGGTTCAATGGGATAAAAATAATTTTTTGGTGAATAGTAACTTATTAAGTTCTTAATCGCGATTAGTGGTAATTAGGGTAGTTTAAGGTATAAATAATACTTTAATAATATTAAATGACCTAGACACATGTCCCAACCTCATTGGTTGTGTCATGGCCGACCAAGACAAGCCATGGCCTAACTTGGGGACCCCATGGATCCACTTTTGTAGGGAAATAACATAAATTACTTTTTATTTAATGTTAAAGTGAAAATGACACTAACATACATTGTTTTACTAAAACAATTTTTAAGTAGGGTTACACAAGTCCAAATTTTGACTATAAATATTCATTAGAAAGCTAAAAAGATTTCCTACATCATAGTATTTTTTTTATAATTTTTAGACATTAAATAAATTAAATTATTTATGACATCATTATGATGCAGCGATGACCTCATTATTTAACGATTTTAATAAAATGAATAGATAATGTAAAATCCAAGGCTTACACTTGTCCAAAGCCAATTGGATGAGGAGATTTCGAAACCTTATCACCTTAGCCTCGAATTATATAAGTGTGGGACCTTTAGAATCCGAAAATCATTTTGAAATAATGTAACATTTCAATCTTTCCAAAAGTGCCCCTCCTCTCCACTTATAAAAGGCCCCCACCTCTCCCACTTCATTTACACTTTCAAGCCATTTGGCTCGGCCAACCTCTGCCCAAATACTCTCCCAACATTCCTCCCTTACTCCTAGAAGCCTCACTTTGGGCAGAACTCTTCCCAAGGAAGCCTTTAGCTCAAATCAAAAAGAGTTACCCGATTTTGAGGTAATGTCTTTTATAATGTTGTTTTGTTTTATTTTTCTTCTCCAACCCCCTAAACTCTTTTTATTCATTTCTTTTGTAACAACACCAGTATCCTCAATATACTAGGATGTTGTTATAAGAAGGATTCGAGCTACACTTACACACACCTACATCTAATGGTTAAAGAACATACGGTTTCTGTGGATGGCGAATTTCTGCCTCACGAAGCGATGATTGTTCAACACTCATATAACACCTTCAAAGGTGGCCATTAAGATGTCACTATTTTTATATATGATATATAATATGTTTTTGTTTTACTTATGCTTCTGTATTTCACATTTATGGCATACTTTATGATTTCCATTATGGGTAAAACGCGATAATTTCATTTTAGGAAGTGCGGACTACCGCCCCCTCAAAGTGATTTGAATCGTTAATGCCATATGTGGGATGTATAAAGGATGGAGTAAATGGTATTATACACTATATTATACTGGAATTATATTATACATTTATATCATTATGATTTAGTTCCATTAAATATGAAATTGAAATGAAAGTAGCGTTCATGCGTACGTACGGCTTACCGTCTCCATGAACGGTGCATTTCATTTCTTACCTCTAAATGTTACGTGACATTATGAATGAATGTATATACTTTATATATGATATATATGATATCTACATCATGAATATAATTCCGGATATAATGGATATTTCACCACATGAACAACTTGTAATTATAAGAAGTTTATTTTTGACTCAAGTACCAAAGATCGACAAAACGACCGTTATTAACTTAAATAATTACATAATGTTCATATCATTGTAATAAGTGATATAATAAGGATAATGAAGTTGAAAATGGTTCTTAATAAGGTATATATTAACTCTAGTTTATTATTCAGGAGGTTAAAGAACGGTTGAGTCAAGTCAGACACGAGGTAAGGGAACTTCTTAACCCAACTTCAATTCTTTGGGTTAATCTCCTACTTTCAAATTACTTCATGATATTATTATGTCCTATCTTGTATTTGTACTTTCTTTATGTGTATCTATAGTGAATACACCTAATAGATCTACTTTATTTGTAAGGGATCTTCTTAACCCAACTTCCATTCTTTGGGTTAATCTCCTACTTTCAAATTATGTCATGATATTATATCCTATTTTTTATTTTTACTTTCTTTATGTGTACCTATAGTGAATACACATAATAGATCTATTTTATTTTTAAAAATGATCTTTTTAAGGACTTCGTCTCAATCTCCTTTCATTGAGGCATATTTTGTTTTATACACAAATTTCTTTTATACGGTGTATAAACCCCTTTGACTTTTACGTTTATTCAAAAGGAATCTTTTTTATACGAAGCGTTTTGCTAAACGACAAAAGGGAATGTTTTTCTTTCCGTACTTATGCGGCGACAATGACTTCTCCGCCGCCGTGACCATTATTTGAGTTTCGGCTTCCTCTACAAGCCATCATTTTTTTAATGAAAAATAAATACAAAGTTTTAACTTTCTTTTATTTTGGTATTGAAAATGGTTTTGAAAGAATTTTTATTATATCAATGTGTTGTATTGATATCTTGTGATTGGAATGTGGAAATTTTATGTTTCCTTTATGCATGTTTTATGTGATACGATTATGTTATGGTTTATGATATGTTTAAACCTATTCATATGAGGAATGTATTGGACTTAATAAGTGACGGGTGGAGCCCGCAATAGCTCCTCGATGCATCGGTAGGTCTCATGAGACAACTAGACGTGGAATTGGCCGAGGCCTTTCCCAATTTGATTTATGGTTTTGGCCGAGGCCTTAATCATTTTAGATGTCTTGGCCGAGGCCTTGACAAAATGTTTCAGAATGTCCGGCATTATACATTCCCTCATTATGAAAGTGGTTATTGATATTGCATGTGATTATTCGACCAGTAGAATATCCATGTGAAGAAGTAAATGGCATTATCTCATTTTACTTTTGCCATATTATGTTGATGTTCAAGTTTAAAAGGCTTTTGTTTTAGTTATACATTGCCTTAAATGTTAATGTTTATTTATGAAAGCTTCCGCATTATTGTTATCCTTACTGAGCATCTGAGCTCACCCCTTTCAATGTTTTAATATTTTCCAGGATGTGAAGAAGTACTTTATGAATGACCTACAGGGATAGTCAGAAGAGGAAATGAGTGTGGACTATGAAGAATTTGTTATTAGTTTTTCACTTTATGATGTAATGTAACATTTATGAATGTATCTAGTGTTTCCAAGGCTACTAAACTAATCGGTCTTTCGAGACTTGATCTTTTGTGATCATGCCAATGTTACGAAGTAATGCACCGACTCTGGGTAGCTGGGGTCGGGGCGTTACAGTTGGTATCAGAGGCAGTTTAGTACTAACCTTGGAAGCTAGATTTAGATAAACTCTGATTAGAGCACATAGCCCAAAGATAGACTTTGAGGATTAGTATAGAAGAACTTCCTAGAATTTTGGTATTATAGAGATGTTATGAGTTTTCCGAGCAATACATCCCTGTCTGGATACGAGCAGGTAGAGGCGGCTCTGGCACAGATGTACCTAGGGGTAAAACCCGAAAATACCGCTTTGAGCTAGACTCGAACGGGAACTGGTGCACGACAACGGGCCTTGCTGCACTCTTGGTTACGACACTCCCAGGGGATATGCTTAGGATAATTCTCATTTTATTTACAAACCACTATGAAGGGTTATGAGTATATACTTCCTCAAATAAAACCTTTTTATAATTATGGATTATATCCATAATTAGGTCAATTTATGTTAAGTGTTTTACAAGTATGGAATTATGTATTTTGATTCATAAACTAATCTAGTTTATGCCATTGTTTAGAAATGGCGCCTAGTAGAAGGAATGGAAACTGTATCAATGCACGAACTCCGTGTAGGGATTGCCCTCCTGCTCAAGATAATTATTGTGGACCTGGAGATACAACTGGTGCTGATCAACTTATTACCATACTGGGACAACTCACGCAGGTTATGAATAACAACCTGACTCGTATGGAGCACCCTGATCCGCAACGTGGAGGATCAATGCTAGACCGTTTCATGAGGCAACAACCGCCAACCTTCAATGGGAGTACAAATCCTATAGTAGCTGAGCAATGGATAAATTCCTTAGAGAAAATATTCCATGCCTTGGGGAGTAGTGAAAGGGAGAAGGTTGTCATGGCAGTTTACCGCCTCACTGGAGATGCCGATCAGTGGTGGTCGCTGATTCAAAACACAAAGGAAGATGATGAAGTATCGAATATGGAATGGAGGGAGTTCAAAGAGCTTTTCTTAGAAAAATACTTTCCTCGTGACCATCGAGCAGATATGGAAAGGCAATTTCTGAGTCTAAGGCAGAAGGAGGATGAGAATGTCGCAAAGTATGAGGCTAACTTTACAAGGTTAGCGAGGCATGCTGCCGATTATATACGTAACCCAAGGAGTAAGATTGATCGTTTCTTTGATGGGTTAAAACCATTTCTCCGTCGAGCTTTAGTATCACAATCCTTCTCATCATACGAAGATATAGTCTCATGTGCTATCAAGACAGAAAAGGAATTCTCTAAGTCTTATGACAACAAAGTAAAGCAAGAGAAGAAGAGAACGGTGGAACAAGAGACAGATAAAGGGAAAAAGGGAAAGAAGGATTTTCCAGTATGTGATAATTGTGGGAAGAATCACCCTGGTACTTGCCTAAAAGGAATGGGAGTTTGTTATAAATGTGGAGAAAAGGGTCACCAGGCTCGTGATTGCAAGGGAAAGAAAGAGGCTGTCAAAGTTGAATGCTACAATTGTAGAGAAATGGGTCATTATGCAAATGAATGTCCTAAGCGTCAAGGAAACTTACCTCAGAAAAGGCCAAGGGATCAAGGACAATCTTATGCTATTACTACAGTTGAAGCAGAATAACTAATGTATTGGGGCTTTTGGACTCATGGATTATATTCTGGTTATTAGAATAATGTGATCTATATAAGGATTGTACTGCAGTACTTTTTGATTTCAGTAAGGTTTTAATATGATTAAGGTAATCATATTTTTAGTATGTGACAATAAGAGAAACTAATATTTGTCTGGGGAATCTGATAAATTGATTTTGGAATTAAGAGACCTTTTAGAGAAAGTCTGGATAGAGGTATTTTGGATAACTATAAAGGTTGGAGTGGATTAAGTTGAACCTTGGATAGTAAATTTAAGGTTAAAAATTTTCTGGATATTATTCTTGGAATACTATAGTTTTATGAAAAGGACAACCTGCAGGGTGGGGCATAACCCGTCACGTCGGACAAAGATGCAGGAATCGAACCCACAACCATAGTGAGACAAGCCTTTATTTCCTACCACTAGCCTACAGGAAGTCCCTGGTTATTACAAAATAATTTTACTAATCTAAATAATATGTGTTAATATTTGGAACCTTATACAATTAGGATAAGTATAATATTTTTGAGTTCTATTATCATTTTGAGTGAAAGATGAGTTGAAGGTTGAAACTCTAATTGTCAAGCATAAATATATATATACCTATCTCTTATTCAATGAATAAATTAATTCTTAAACTTTAGTAAAGGGATATTAAAAAAATAAAATAAAATGTGTTATCCTAATACCTTATGTTTTGTTGAACTGAAGACATTTTAAATCAACATAGATTGAAGGCTTTGAGGCCCTCAATTTGACAGTTGATTGTGATTGATGACCTCAATCACTCCCTACAAATATTTACGTTTTTCCTCCAATTATATGTCTTTAATTGCCACCAATGTTCTCCTTATCGAGATCATAATTTGGTGGTGACTTTCTTATTTCCATTTTCCCTCTTATTAAGGCTAAATTTTATTAACCTTATTTCCGATGTGGGTTTTCCACAAAGGTATTTTCTATTTTCACCCTCTTATATCAAATTGCGAGGACGCAATTTATTGAAGGAGGGGAGAATGTAACACCCCGAGCTTCCACGATACGCCTCTCTTTCAATAATGCAATAGCTTGCATTGTACGCAACTTCGAGTTCTAAAACATCGCGACAAATCAAAGTAGCCGTTATGAATAGTAATAACCACTTTTTAAAATTATAGAAATTTTATATTTCAAAATGGACTTCATTTTTGTATTCCTAATATTGAAATTAACCTATGTTGAATTTTTTGTAATTTTCTGAGAACTTCAAAATTTTTATGAATAGTGAAAAATACTTAAAACAACTTTTTTAATCAAAATAATTCATAGTGATAAATTATACTATTGAGTGGTTTTAGAGTATAATTAGAATATATTTTTACCATTTTATCCAATGGTGGTCATTAGAATTAATTTAACATTGAAATTGGACATAAACAATTGCCAATCTTTTGATATAAATTGTTTCTTAAAAACACGCTATTTGTTGTGACAGCGGGAATTAATTATAAAATTAATTAATGCAACTAATATGTTTGGAATTTTGTAAAATAGACATCATTTTTCAATTCGGAATATCAATTATAGCTTAGGGTGAAATTTTGGCCTTATTCTGAAAAACTTCAATTTTTGATGAATAGTGAAACCACTAAGTGGTTGTTAAATAACTGATTTTTCGTTTAAATGAAATATTACCACTTCTGTGATTTGATTTTCAAAAATCCGACATACATGGTTGTCATTAAGAAGTAAAATGTGGTTCAATGGGATAAAAATAATTTTTTGGTGAATAGTAACTTATTAAGTTCTTAATCGCGATTAGTGGTAATTAGGGTAGTTTAAGGTATAAATAATACTTTAATAATATTAAATGACCTAGACACATGTCCCAACCTCATTGGTTGTGTCATGGCCGACCAAGACAAGCCATGGCCTAACTTGGGGACCCCATGGATCCACTTTTGTAGGGAAATAACATAAATTACTTTTTATTTAATGTTAAAGTGAAAATGACACTAACATACATTGTTTTACTAAAACAATTTTTAAGTAGGGTTACACAAGTCCAAATTTTGACTATAAATATTCATTAGAAAGCTAAAAAGATTTCCAACATCATAGTATTTTTTTTATAATTTTTAGACATTAAATAAATTAAATTATTTATGACATCATTATGATGCAGCGATGACCTCATTATTTAACGATTTTAATAAAATGAATAGATAATGTAAAATCCAAGGCTTACACTTGTCCAAAGCCAATTGGATGAGGAGATTTCGAAACCTTATCACCTTAGCCTCGAATTATATAAGTGTGGGACCTTTAGAATCCGAAAAGCATTTTGAAATAATGTAACATTTCAATCTTTCCAAAAGTGCCCCTCCTCTCCACTTATAAAAGGCCCCCACCTCTCCCACTTCATTTACACTTTCAAGCCATTTGGCTCGGCCAACCTCTGCCCAAATACTCTCCCAACATTCCTCCCTTACTCCTAGAAGCCTCACTTTGGGCAGAACTCTTCCCAAGGAAGCCTTTAGCTCAAATCAAAAAGAGTTACCCGATTTTGAGGTAATGTCTTTTATAATGTTGTTTTGTTTTATTTTTCTTCTCCAACCCCCTAAACTCTTTTTATTCATTTCTTTTGTAACAACACCAGTATCCTCAATATACTAGGATGTTGTTATAAGAAGGATTCGAGCTACACTTACACACACCTACAACTAATGGTTAAAGAACATACGGTTTCTGTGGATGGCGAATTTCTGCCTCACGAAGCGATGATTGTTCAACACTCATATAACACCTTCAAAGGTGGCCATTAAGATGTCACTATTTTTATATATGATATATAATATGTTTTTGTTTTACTTATGCTTCTGTATTTCACATTTATGGCATACTTTATGATTTCCATTATGGGTAAAACGCGATAATTTCATTTTAGGAAGTGCGGACTACCGCCCCCTCAAAGTGATTTGAATCGTTAATGCCATATGTGGGATGTATAAAGGATGGAGTAAATGGTATTATACACTATATTATACTGGAATTATATTATACATTTATATCATTATGATTTAGTTCCATTAAATATGAAATTGAAATGAAAGTAGCGTTCATGCGTACGTACGGCTTACCGTCTCCATGAACGGTGCATTTCATTTCTTACCTCTAAATGTTACGTGACATTATGAATGAATGTATATACTTTATATATGATATATATGATATCTACATCATGAATATAATTCCGGATATAATGGATATTTCACCACATGAACAACTTGTAATTATAAGAAGTTTATTTTTGACTCAAGTACCAAAGATCGACAAAACGACCGTTATTAACTTAAATAATTACATAATGTTCATATCATTGTAATAAGTGATATAATAAGGATAATGAAGTTGAAAATGGTTCTTAATAAGGTATATATTAACTCTAGTTTATTATTCAGGAGGTTAAAGAACGGTTGAGTCAAGTCAGACACGAGGTAAGGGAACTTCTTAACCCAACTTCAATTCTTTGGGTTAATCTCCTACTTTCAAATTACTTCATGATATTATTATGTCCTATCTTGTATTTGTACTTTCTTTATGTGTATCTATAGTGAATACACCTAATAGATCTACTTTATTTGTAAGGGATCTTCTTAACCCAACTTCCATTCTTTTGGTTAATCTCCTACTTTCAAATTATGTCATGATATTATATCCTATTTTTTATTTTTACTTTCTTTATGTGTACCTATAGTGAATACACATAATAGATCTATTTTATTTTTAAAAATGATCTTTTTAAGGACTTCGTCTCAATCTCCTTTCATTGAGGCATATTTTGTTTTATACACAAATTTCTTTTATACGGTGTATAAACCCCTTTGACTTTTACGTTTATTCAAAAGGAATCTTTTTTATACGAAGCGTTTTGCTAAACGACAAAAGGGAATGTTTTTCTTTCCGTACTTATGCGGCGACAATGACTTCTCCGCCGCCGTGACCATTATTTGAGTTTCGGCTTCCTCTACAAGCCATCATTTTTTTAATGAAAAATAAATACAAAGTTTTAACTTTCTTTTATTTTGGTATTGAAAATGGTTTTGAAAGAATTTTTATTATATCAATGTGTTGTATTGATATCTTGTGATTGGAATGTGGAAATTTTATGTTTC
Source organism: Viscum album (assembly GCA_963277665.1). Lineage (NCBI taxonomy): Eukaryota > Viridiplantae > Streptophyta > Magnoliopsida > Santalales > Viscaceae > Viscum > Viscum album. The sequence goes on from OY728157.1 coordinate 912,397,651, forward strand.
CTTTATGCATGTTTTATGTGATACGATTATGTTATGGTTTATGATATGTTTAAACCTATTCATATGAGGAATGTATTGGACTTAATAAGTGACGGGTGGAGCCCGCAATAGCTCCTCGATGCATCGGTAGGTCTCATGAGACAACTAGACGTGGAATTGGCCGAGGCCTTTCCCAATTTGATTTATGGTTTTGGCCGAGGCCTTAATCATTTTAGATGTCTTGGCCGAGGCCTTGACAAAATGTTTCAGAATGTCCGGCATTATACATTCCCTCATTATGAAAGTGGTTATTGATATTGCATGTGATTATTCGACCAGTAGAATATCCATGTGAAGAAGTAAATGGCATTATCTCATTTTACTTTTGCCATATTATGTTGATGTTCAAGTTTAAAAGGCTTTTGTTTTAGTTATACATTGCCTTAAATGTTAATGTTTATTTATGAAAGCTTCCGCATTATTGTAATCCTTACTGAGCATCTGAGCTCACCCCTTTCAATGTTTTAATATTTTCCAGGATGTGAAGAAGTACTTTATGAATGACCTACAGGGATAGTCAGAAGAGGAAATGAGTGTGGACTATGAAGAATTTGTTATTAGTTTTTCACTTTATGATGTAATGTAACATTTATGAATGTATCTAGTGTTTCCAAGGCTACTAAACTAATCGGTCTTTCGAGACTTGATCTTTTGTGATCATGCCAATGTTACGAAGTAATGCACCGACTCTGGGTAGCTGGGGTCGGGGCGTTACAGTTGGTATCAGAGGCAGTTTAGTACTAACCTTGGAAGCTAGATTTAGATAAACTCTGATTAGAGCACATAGCCCAAAGATAGACTTTGAGGATTAGTATAGAAGAACTTCCTAGAATTTTGGTATTATAGAGATGTTATGAGTTTTCCGAGCAATACATCCCTGTCTGGATACGAGCAGGTAGAGGCGGCTCTGGCACAGATGTACCTAGGGGTAAAACCCAAAAATACCGCTTTGAGCTAGACTCGAACGGGAACTGGTGCACGACAACGGGCCTTGCTGCACTCTTGGTTACGACACTCCCAGGGGATATGCTTAGGATAATTCTCATTTTATTTACAAACCACTATGAAGGGTTATGAGTATATACTTCCTCAAATAAAACCTTTTTATAATTATGGATTATATCCATAATTAGGTCAATTTATGTTAAGTGTTTTACAAGTATGGAATTATGTATTTTGATTCATAAACTAATCTAGTTTATGCCATTGTTTAGAAATGGCGCCTAGTAGAAGGAATGGAAACTGTATCAATGCACGAACTCCGTGTAGGGATTGCCCTCCTGCTCAAGATAATTATTGTGGACCTGGAGATACAACTGGTGCTGATCAACTTATTACCATACTGGGACAACTCACGCAGGTTATGAATAACAACCTGACTCGTATGGAGCACCCTGATCCGCAACGTGGAGGATCAATGCTAGACCGTTTCATGAGGCAACAACCGCCAACCTTCAATGGGAGTACAAATCCTATAGTAGCTGAGCAATGGATAAATTCCTTAGAGAAAATATTCCATGCCTTGGGGAGTAGTGAAAGGGAGAAGGTTGTCATGGCAGTTTACCGCCTCACTGGAGATGCCGATCAGTGGTGGTCGCTGATTCAAAACACAAAGGAAGATGATGAAGTATCGAATATGGAATGGAGGGAGTTCAAAGAGCTTTTCTTAGAAAAATACTTTCCTCGTGACCATCGAGCAGATATGGAAAGGCAATTTCTGAGTCTAAGGCAGAAGGAGGATGAGAATGTCGCAAAGTATGAGGCTAACTTTACAAGGTTAGCGAGGCATGCTGCCGATTATATACGTAACCCAAGGAGTAAGATTGATCGTTTCTTTGATGGGTTAAAACCATTTCTCCGTCGAGCTTTAGTATCACAATCCTTCTCATCATACGAAGATATAGTCTCATGTGCTATCAAGACAGAAAAGGAATTCTCTAAGTCTTATGACAACAAAGTAAAGCAAGAGAAGAAGAGAACGGTGGAACAAGAGACAGATAAAGGGAAAAAGGGAAAGAAGGATTTTCCAGTATGTGATAATTGTGGGAAGAATCACCCTGGTACTTGCCTAAAAGGAATGGGAGTTTGTTATAAATGTGGAGAAAAGGGTCACCAGGCTCGTGATTGCAAGGGAAAGAAAGAGGCTGTCAAAGTTGAATGCTACAATTGTAGAGAAATGGGTCATTATGCAAATGAATGTCCTAAGCGTCAAGGAAACTTACCTCAGAAAAGGCCAAGGGATCAAGGACAATCTTATGCTATTACTACAGTTGAAGCAGAATAACTAATGTATTGGGGCTTTTGGACTCATGGATTATATTCTGGTTATTAGAATAATGTGATCTATATAAGGATTGTACTGCAGTACTTTTTGATTTCAGTAAGGTTTTAATATGATTAAGGTAATCATATTTTTAGTATGTGACAATAAGAGAAACTAATATTTGTCTGGGGAATCTGATAAATTGATTTTGGAATTAAGAGACCTTTTAGAGAAAGTCTGGATAGAGGTATTTTGGATAACTATAAAGGTTGGAGTGGATTAAGTTGAACCTTGGATAGTAAATTTAAGGTTAAAAATTTTCTGGATATTATTCTTGGAATACTATAGTTTTATGAAAAGGACAACCTGCAGGGTGGGGCATAACCCGTCGCGTCGGACAAAGATGCAGGAATCGAACCCACAACCATAGTGAGACAAGCCTTTATTTCCTACCACTAGCCTACAGGAAGTCCCTGGTTATTACAAAATAATTTTACTAATCTAAATAATATGTGTTAATATTTGGAACCTTATACAATTAGGATAAGTATAATATTTTTGAGTTCTATTATCATTTTGAGTGAAAGATGAGTTGAAGGTTGAAACTCTAATTGTCAAGCATAAATATATATATACCTATCTCTTATTCAATGAATAAATTAATTCTTAAACTTTAGTAAAGGGATATTAAAAAAATAAAATAAAATGTGTTATCCTAATACCTTATGTTTTGTTGAACTGAAGACATTTTAAATCAACATAGATTGAAGGCTTTGAGGCCCTCAATTTGACAGTTGATTGTGATTGATGACCTCAATCACTCCCTACAAATATTTACGTTTTTCCTCCAATTATATGTCTTTAATTGCCACCAATGTTCTCCTTATCGAGATCATAATTTGGTGGTGACTTTCTTATTTCCATTTTCCCTCTTATTAAGGCTAAATTTTATTAACCTTATTTCCGATGTGGGTTTTCCACAAAGGTATTTTCTATTTTCACCCTCTTATATCAAATTGCGAGGACGCAATTTATTGAAGGAGGGGAGAATGTAACACCCCGAGCTTCCACGATACGCCTCTCTTTCAATAATGCAATAGCTTGCATTGTACGCAACTTCGAGTTCTAAAACATCGCGACAAATCAAAGTAGCCGTTATGAATAGTAATAACCACTTTTTAAAATTATAGAAATTTTATATTTCAAAATGGACTTCATTTTTGTATTCCTAATATTGAAATTAACCTATGTTGAATTTTTTGTAATTTTCTGAGAACTTCAAAATTTTTATGAATAGTGAAAAATACTTAAAACAACTTTTTTAATCAAAATAATTCATAGTGATAAATTATACTATTGAGTGGTTTTAGAGTATAATTAGAATATATTTTTACCATTTTATCCAATGGTGGTCATTAGAATTAATTTAACATTGAAATTGGACATAAACAATTGCCAATCTTTTGATATAAATTGTTTCTTAAAAACACGCTATTTGTTGTGACAGCGGGAATTAATTATAAAATTAATTAATGCAACTAATATGTTTGGAATTTTGTAAAATAGACATCATTTTTCAATTCGGAATATCAATTATAGCTTAGGGTGAAATTTTGGCCTTATTCTGAAAAACTTCAATTTTTGATGAATAGTGAAACCACTAAGTGGTTGTTAAATAACTGATTTTTCGTTTAAATGAAATATTACCACTTCTGTGATTTGATTTTCAAAAATCCGACATACATGGTTGTCATTAAGAAGTAAAATGTGGTTCAATGGGATAAAAATAATTTTTTGGTGAATAGTAACTTATTAAGTTCTTAATCGCGATTAGTGGTAATTAGGGTAGTTTAAGGTATAAATAATACTTTAATAATATTAAATGACCTAGACACATGTCCCAACCTCATTGGTTGTGTCATGGCCGACCAAGACAAGCCATGGCCTAACTTGGGGACCCCATGGATCCACTTTTGTAGGGAAATAACATAAATTACTTTTTATTTAATGTTAAAGTGAAAATGACACTAACATACATTGTTTTACTAAAACAATTTTTAAGTAGGGTTACACAAGTCCAAATTTTGACTATAAATATTCATTAGAAAGCTAAAAAGATTTCCTACATCATAGTATTTTTTTATAATTTTTAGACATTAAATAAATTAAATTATTTATGACATCATTATGATGCAGCGATGACCTCATTATTTAACGATTTTAATAAAATGAATAGATAATGTAAAATCCAAGGCTTACACTTGTCCAAAGCCAATTGGATGAGGCGATTTCGAAACCTTATCACCTTAGCCTCGAATTATATAAGTGTGGGACCTTTAGAATCCGAAAAGCATTTTGAAATAATGTAACATTTCAATCTTTCCAAAAGTGCCCCTCCTCTCCACTTATAAAAGGCCCCCACCTCTCCCACTTCATTTACACTTTCAAGCCATTTGGCTCGGCCAACCTCTGCCCAAATACTCTCCCAACATTCCTCCCTTACTCCTAGAAGCCTCACTTTGGGCAGAACTCTTCCCAAGGAAGCCTTTAGCTCAAATCAAAAAGAGTTACCCGATTTTGAGGTAATGTCTTTTATAATGTTGTTTTGTTTTATTTTTCTTCTCCAACCCCCTAAACTCTTTTTATTCATTTCTTTTGTAACAACACCAGTATCCTCAATATACTAGTATGTTGTTATAAGAAGGATTCGAGCTACACTTACACACACCTACATCTAATGGTTAAAGAACATACGGTTTCTGTGGATGGCGAATTTCTGCCTCACGAAGCGATGATTGTTCAACACTCATATAACACCTTCAAAGGTGGCCATTAAGATGTCACTATTTTTATATATGATATATAATATGTTTTTGTTTTACTTATGCTTCTGTATTTCACATTTATGGCATACTTTATGATTTCCATTATGGGTAAAACGCGATAATTTCATTTTAGGAAGTGCGGACTACCGCCCCCTCAAAGTGATTTGAATCGTTAATGCCATATGTGGGATGTATAAAGGATGGAGTAAATGGTATTATACACTATATTATACTGGAATTATATTATACATTTATATCATTATGATTTAGTTCCATTAAATATGAAATTGAAATGAAAGTAGCGTTCATGCGTACGTACGGCTTACCGTCTCCATGAACGGTGCATTTCATTTCTTACCTCTAAATGTTACGTGACATTATGAATGAATGTATATACTTTATATATGATATATATGATATCTACATCATGAATATAATTCCGGATATAATGGATATTTCACCACATGAACAACTTGTAATTATAAGAAGTTTATTTTTGACTCAAGTACCAAAGATCGACAAAACGACCGTTATTAACTTAAATAATTACATAATGTTCATATCATTGTAATAAGTGATATAATAAGGATAATGAAGTTGAAAATGGTTCTTAATAAGGTATATATTAACTCTAGTTTATTATTCAGGAGGTTAAAGAACGGTTGAGTCAAGTCAGACACGAGGTAAGGGAACTTCTTAACCCAACTTCAATTCTTTGGGTTAATCTCCTACTTTCAAATTACTTCATGATATTATTATGTCCTATCTTGTATTTGTACTTTCTTTATGTGTATCTATAGTGAATACACCTAATAGATCTACTTTATTTGTAAGGGATCTTCTTAACCCAACTTCCATTCTTTGGGTTAATCTCCTACTTTCAAATTATGTCATGATATTATATCCTATTTTTTATTTTTACTTTCTTTATGTGTACCTATAGTGAATACACATAATAGATCTATTTTATTTTTAAAAATGATCTTTTTAAGGACTTCGTCTCAATCTCCTTTCATTGAGGCATATTTTGTTTTATACACAAATTTCTTTTATACGGTGTATAAACCCCTTTGACTTTTACGTTTATTCAAAAGGAATCTTTTTTATACGAAGCGTTTTGCTAAACGACAAAAGGGAATGTTTTTCTTTCCGTACTTATGCGGCGACAATGACTTCTCCGCCGCCGTGACCATTATTTGAGTTTCGGCTTCCTCTACAAGCCATCATTTTTTTAATGAAAAATAAATACAAAGTTTTAACTTTCTTTTATTTTGGTATTGAAAATGGTTTTGAAAGAATTTTTATTATATCAATGTGTTGTATTGATATCTTGTGATTGGAATGTGGAAATTTTATGTTTCCTTTATGCATGTTTTATGTGATACGATTATGTTATGTTTTATGATATGTTTAAACCTATTCATATGAGGAATGTATTGGACTTAATAAGTGACGGGTGGAGCCCGCAATAGCTCCTCGATGCATCGGTAGGTCTCATGAGACAACTAGACGTGGAATTGGCCGAGGCCTTTCCCAATTTGATTTATGGTTTTGGCCGAGGCCTTAATCATTTTAGATGTCTTGGCCGAGGCCTTGACAAAATGTTTCAGAATGTCCGGCATTATACATTCCCTCATTATGAAAGTGGTTATTGATATTGCATGTGATTATTCGACCAGTAGAATATCCATGTGAAGAAGTAAATGGCATTATCTCATTTTACTTTTGCCATATTATGTTGATGTTCAAGTTTAAAAGGCTTTTGTTTTAGTTATACATTGCCTTAAATGTTAATGTTTATTTATGAAAGCTTCCGCATTATTGTTATCCTTACTGAGCATCTGAGCTCACCCCTTTCAATGTTTTAATATTTTCCAGGATGTGAAGAAGTACTTTATGAATGACCTACAGGGATAGTCAGAAGAGGAAATGAGTGTGCACTATGAAGAATTTGTTATTAGTTTTTCACTTTATGATGTAATGTAACATTTATGAATGTATCTAGTGTTTCCAAGGCTACTAAACTAATCGGTCTTTCGAGACTTGATCTTTTGTGATCATGCCAATGTTACGAAGTAATGCACCGACTCTGGGTAGCTGGGGTCGGGGCGTTACACAATTAATTATTTTTCATGTCTTAAGAATATTATCTAATAAAATTTTATTCAATATAAAACTTATGTGGTGATTTTGACAATGTTCATGAATTCTATCCCCACCACATTGTATTGTGGACCCTGTTATAGGGTTGCATGATCTATTTTTGGAATGATTAGGGAATTGTGAGTTAATAATCTAATGAAGGTGGTTAATAGTTATTTAATGGTAAGAGATATAATTTAATATTTGTAATCGCTGGTTAAATGTTATGAAAGGGTCCATTCCAAAAAGAATATTTCCATGTCCAATTCTGAGTATCCATTTTAATGGACATGGAAATGAAGTGTGAGTTCTTAAAAAAGGTGATACAAATTCCATATTAATGGATGGGTAGTGACTGAATGGTGTACAATCATTTGATTGAAATTTTGACTATTTAGGTGGATACAGTGCAGAGGAATGAATTTTCAGATGGATTCATATACTGAGAATAATGAATGAGAGTAAGATAATCTAAGAAATGGGGGTTTCATTTTGGTCTTGGTAATAAATAACAAATGGATGAATGAGAATTTATATCAACCTAATCCCTTTGAGGACATATCATCTAAAAAGTCGCAGACTAATGGGTCTTGTTGTGTCTCAGTATATAATGACCCAGAATATTATCATAGATTTATTTTGGTACTTGAGAAATAATGTTTTGGGTAAAAATATCCAAACTATATGAAGCGTAAAAATTTGGTGGATGGTTAGCGTATGATGACAAAAAAATAGTGATATGAAATGTTGCTGCACATTTGTGAAAAAATTATATCTAATCAATCATTCCGATAAATCAGTTTTGGAGTCTGAAATTATGATTAAGGCCCCTAATGATATTTATAACTGGTTTTATTTGTGATTAATTCCCATGTACAAAACATTAGAGAAATGTTGTGGGATTGAAAATAATTTTATTGTTCTTACAAGGGGATTCAATGAAATGAAGTTAAATTCAATGTATTTCATTAAAAAATTGTATATGATGGATTATAAGATCGATGAAATAATAATGGTTGAACTAGAATAAAATGATAGTTTGATTCAATGGAAAATATATAGAGTGTATCCTTCAAATAGGTTCCAAATTTACATTAATTGTGGTGACCCAACCGAAGTGGCCTAGAGCCAGTGCCTTATTTTATTAAATTAAAATATAAAAAAGGAATATGCGTTCTGAATGACTGAGTATTTTAATATCATTGGAAACAAGAAACATAAATATGTTCCACATTAAAAAATGAAATGAAAAAATATTTTTTTAGAACATCCACAACTATGAGGTTATCCTTGAAGGTCATTTAGAATAAAATTATTCATGTCTTGGGAAAATGAAACATTATAATGTGTGGGATCAAATACTGAGTATGGGTAAACAATGAAATCTATGATATCATAAACATAAACAACATGCATAGTGAATAATTGAAAACATATTCCTTTAAAATAATAAACATTAACATATTATGGAAGGAATATGATATGAGTATATATTTCCAAAAAAACATAATCATGGGTATACTATTAGTCAAATAACCACCTGAAATATGAATTTCTAGCTTCATAATGAGGTAAATAAATATGCGAGACATTCTAAAACATATCATCAATGAATTAGCAATGTAATCTAAAAATGAATAAGGCCTCGACCAAAATCGTATCTAAAAATGGGCAAGGCCTCAGCCATGTCCATATCCATTAGTTTCATTAGACATATAAAAACATCGAGGGGATATATATGTACCCACCCATCGCATAATAAGTCCAATGAATTCCCATTTTGAAAAGAGATAATCATAAACAATATATAGATTACTATTGAAACTTACATAGGAAATGTAAATAACTTTCCCTGAGAAATATACATAAACACTAACCGGTTATAGTAAATCGGTTAGTGGGTTTATGATAAAAAATCCATAGTCAATCTAATACTAAACAATTCCAATAAATATGGAATATGATATCATAAAATATTATTCAAAATAATACATACTAATCAACTAGTTTGTCGAAACAGATGATGATACTTTAATAAAATAATCAAGTAATTATTGAGATAAAGACTATATTATTTTTAAAAGAAAAATTATTTGGGAAAAGACTGTGTATAATACCATAAGTGATGAATGATAGTATTTTTATAATAAAATGAGTTATTATATAAAGATAATTATTTATAGAAACTTATTTTATTGTTACATTAAGAATAAATAAGAATTCTGGAAATCCCTTTTATACAAGCTTCTATTTCCTGACATTTTATTGATGGTCCATTTAAAACATATAACTCCCATAAATGACGGTATGATTGTGGTTTGTAATGATATATATAACATAGAAATAGAAATTATGAGTATTAAATATTTATTATTAAGAATACAATTTAGGTATGTTGATAATAAAACTAACCAGAATGAAATTGGAGGGCCAGGTTTAAAAACCTTACCAGATCATAATCAATTGATTTGTGTGCCTCAAAGTTAAAAATCATTACATTAAAAATTAAATAAAATAATACAAAATATATTAATGATATTTTACATCAATTGGTTTTATAAATAGACCATACACATGTTATAATAGTGAATAAGAAATATCTCACAAAAAACGGAAGCGAGATGAGGAAACACTTTTCGAATGTATGAAGGTGTTCCTCACATGATCGTAAGGACCTGAATAATCAAATTTATATTTATAAATTAATTATTATATATCCTTTTATATATTAAATTGATTTATTTTAACCTTATCAGGTTCTTTCATGTCCTCTTGATGCGTTGAGAGATTCAATTTCATTGTTGGGGATTGTTTTCTTCATCGACGTTCATAATTGGTTTTATTATATTCATGTATGGATATACATGTTGAATGAGAATGGATGTGTTGATTATATAATGTATTTTGTTATAGGACAACCATAATATTACATGGTTATAAAATTTTTCTGATTGCTGGGAGTGAAGATGAATCATTACATAAATAATTAATGACAGTTGTTTGGGTTAATTGACTGTTTTTATCACCGCGAACATATTTTGATATATAAATTAAAATCATGTGTACAGAAGGATTCGAAGACCTTAAATATGTTATTATATATTTATTACAGTATTCAATGACCATAAAAATGATTTGATGAATAGAATTGAAAATGGTAATAGTATTTGAAAACCCTACATTCAGGAATGTGATAAATTAACACATTTCAATTGGTGTTTTCATTTATAGTATATAATAAGGGGAAAGTTGACATGATGAATAGTTATTCCATTATCAAAACAATGTTTTAGTACATGGGTGGAACTAGATTAATCCAATTATTTGGATGAATGGAGGTGAGGAATATTTTTTGAAAAGAATGCAAATTGAAATAAAATAAATATAAAGAAGAATTTACCTCTTGAAGTAATCTTCATTTAGAGCCTCTTCATTAAGAGGTTTTGGACTTCTTATGATACACATGGATATGGTACATGGGGGAATAGAATGGTAGGATATTTTAGTAAAATGTAGATAAGGAAGAAGGCTTGAGATGAGTGATGTGACGAGGGAATGAGGTGGTGTTTTATAGTGGAGGATATGAGGGTTTTCCCATTATATTACTCATAATATTATTATTTTTCCAAAGACAACGAATAGTATTAACTCTTGTGACCATGAATATTAATATGTGCCAATAATTTAATTTAATGTATGCTTACTTCATCCATGATTCTAGGAATAATAAAATAAATTGATAATGTACATACAGAGTAAATTATAGTATTTTACTATTAATAAAAAATTTATGGTTTATGTAAAAATCGGAAGAAATCACCCCAACCATTTTTTGACATTTATAATTCCTAATTGAACTCAATTTTTTGAAAATATTTTTCTTATTATAATTAATTTAATTTTCAAATAAAATCATAATTTACCCGAAAAACGTTGATTTAAAAACTAAGACATGTTTTATATCACCATGAAAATTAAATAAAGATCCCATTATCTAGTAATATCATGAAAATAAAATAATAATATGATATACTATTCAGAATGGTCATAGTACTATTCATATTACTATTCATAATGGTATGTTACTAAGAACCAAAAATTATGTTTATATTATTAGACTCTAAATATCATACTAAACACTATAGTGTTTGTCAGTTTTTTGAAATTGAAAGCACAGAGGTGGAAAAATATTTTTACTTCCTAAGTTATAAAAATGTGGTGTTCTATGGAGAGTCACATTTACAGGAATATATTATTCAATTTATTTAAAATATATTTGGGTTTTACATTATCCCCCGTAAAAAAAGCATCATCCTTGAAATTACTAAAATGTTACATCATAAAATGATTTGGTAGTTTTTCTACATAAGCTTTTTAGGCTCCCATGTATCCTCTTATATTTTATGAATTTTAAAATTTATCTTTTCCATTCGAGTCATCTGATTCCACAACACATTGTTTTTTGTTTGTGTCCCATATACGAATAGAAACTTTACATTCAGAAAAGTCATGTTCAAAATCAATACCATTAGAAATTAGGACATGTGTTTGGTCTTGCTTATACATTATCAATAATTGGATTTAGAACAATTTGTGTACCATATAAAGGATAGGTAGCTTAACCAAATGATATGAAACAATTCGAATTTTATCTATAACTTCAAAAGGTCCTATGTACATAGGCCTAGTTTCCCTTTCTTCTGAATCTTATAAAACCTTTCCTTTGAAAAAGTTCATGGAATCATGATCTACCACTTGAATAAACAAATCCATCATTTTATTATCAACATAGCCCATTTTGATTTCCCATCAGTTTGTGGGTGATAAAAAATTCTCAATCGAACCTCATTATCCAATTCATTCGAAATATTGTTCTATAATTTCGAGGTAAATCAAGGATCATGATAAAAAACAATTGAGAGAGGTTATCCATGAAGCCTCCCAATGTAATTGATATATAATCATTATAGTTTCTCTAGTTGAAAATCACACCTTATAGCGAGGAAATATGCATATTTTTTATTTGGATCCACAATTACCCATATTATAGAATTCGTTCATTGTGTAATGGGTAATCCACAGATAAAACCATGGTGATTTCATCCAATTTCCATGTTGTAATAGTTAGAGGTTTCATGACTCTTCTAGGATGTTGTCATTACGCCTTAACTATTTACAAGTCAAAACATATTGATACATTGTCACCAATTTTCCTCTTCATATTATTCCATAAGGAATGTTCATTCACATATTTATACCTTTTAAAGCTACCGTGGTGTATAAAAAATTTGAGCATTGAGCTTTATCCAATAACTCTAATTTTAGATCAGGTAGAGAGGGAACACATAGTCTCTTCCCAAATTTTAGAATTCCATAATCATGAATGAAGTCAGTGAACATCCCATATTTCACATCAATAGCTTTTTTTAATGATTCCTTTTATTTGACTATGAATCGTTAATTCATATTAATAATGATGATTTGGAAACTATTTGAAAATGTAGTGAGGTTTAACAGTCATTGATATTTCCCATATCCATCCTAAATATATCCATGTAAAAAAGATTATTTTCAATCCACAATTGGTTGGAATCTCCATGATCATCCATTCTCAATGCATCAACGGCAATTTTTTCATTTCCTAGGTTCTAGTGTATAAAACAGTGATAATCCTTGAGTAGATTGTGCCATCAACTTTGCATCATGTTTAGTTCCATCTCTGAGATTATATATTTGAGACTCTTATTATCTATATATATCTCCCATTATTCACCATAGAGACAATGTCTCCATATCATCAGAGAAATGATTAATGCTGCATACAAAATATCCTATGATGGATAGTTTTTATTGAGAATTTTTAACATCCTTGACGCAAAAGCAAAAACTCTAACATTATAAATAATTAAACAACGATGTCCTTTCATTGATGCATCAGTATAGATAAATACCCATAATTCCATGATGGTAGAGCTAGGATCACATAATTCACTAATATCTACCTCAATTCTTTGAAATAGTCCTCACATTGTTTTCTCATATGAACATAACCACTTTAGGTGTAATTTGGTCACTCAGTTGGATAAACGAGCATAGTTTGGATTGAAATGCTGATAATAACCTGCTAAACCAATTAAACTATGTAACTTAGTTATTTTTGTTATACTATGAAATTCCTTAACAACCTTTTTCATCATAGGATCAAAAGATATTTCATCCTTAGAGATAATGTGGCTAAGAAATAAAACCAGTTCAATCCAAAATATAAATATTCTATACTTCCCATTAAATTCAATTCATCTAAGAGACTTTTGAATAGTGTAACATGGATTTTAATGATACTAATATCATTTAAAGTATACCAATATATAATCCATTAATTCTACCACAAATTTATCAATATATTCCTTGAAAACAATCTTCAGTACATCTATGAAAAAATAGGATGAATTAGTTAATCCAAAATGCATTACTATAAACATATAATTCCCATACCTAGTTTGAACTATTTTCTTTGGAATAAATTCTTTCCTAACAAAAAATTTTTGATATCCATATCAATTATAAATATTCAAAAAAATTTGGGCCCTGTGATGTTGATAAAATAAATAATCAATGTGAGGTAGGAGTTACTTTGTGTATATTGTTATAACATTGATTTCACTGTATTTAATTCACAACCTTATAGGTCTATCTTACCTATTAACCAGATGAAATGAGGATCCCCATAAAGAAAGGATAGGGTGAGTAATTCTATTATCAATCAATTCATAGAGTTGTTTCTTTAGTTCAAATAACTCCATAGTGGAAATTTTATAAAGGTCATTGATATGTTAATTGAATCAGAAATTACGTCAATGGAAAAGTCAATTTACCACTCTAGAGGATACCAATGTAAATCCTCTTGAAACACATCAACCTATTCTTGCACAACAGGTAAGTCATTTATTTGAACATTCCATTCCTCAACTATATATATTGCATTATCATCCTCCCCAATAATTGAGTTTCATATAGATACTTGTGGATGATCTAGATGAGAATCGGATACTGATGTATCATCTCTAATGATAAATGTTTCCATATCATCCTCAAAAATTATAACCTCATCCTTATGGAATTTTCATTTCACAAATTAGTTAGAAATCCAATCCAACAGAGTATTTTATCAATTCCAATCAATGAAATGATAAAAAAATCAAAATATAAATAACAATTATATTCCATAATGGGTACTTCCTAATACAACATTGATTCAATGAAAATCCCCTTAGGAGTTTTGAAAGACAATAACCCTACAAAATAAGATTAGAAATATCTCATTTTCATTAAAAACATAGAATATATGAATGTATTAGTTCAACAATAATAAAATATGTATTTTTCTATGATTGAGGTGATATTTAAAGTACCTACCACCACATCATTATCAACTTCAATATTAGATGTTCTGATGACATAAGATTTTCCCATCAACCATGGCCCTTTCTGAGGCACATATTCATGATGTTTTGGAAAATCATTATAATAAAATTCTATCTACGTATAATTATATAATTGTATTTTAATAGATTTATTCTTCCCCATGAAAACACAAACATGATAGCCTTTCTGTATACACTTTCAGCACACCCCTATTTCTTTTAATAAGGAACCATGTCGTTTCCTTAAGAAATGATCATAGTGTGGAATGTCAGTTTTTCCCATCATACCCATTTCTTTATTTCCATTTTCATTGTTTTCAGAAACCCACATATTCTCATGTGTTCTTTTAAAGTTATAGGACATTGAGAACTCTTTCCAAACTTGATAACATTTGATACTATATCTTTATATGTTAATAATGTTTATCATATCAACAACCACTAGGGTAATGGATTTATGAAATCAAATATTAAGTCTATATTGTTTCTTGGATGACTTAGATAGTCCAAAATAGTTTCTCAAATCCTTGTGAACTTAGATTAATAATTTTTTACATTCTCATTCCCTTTTCATTCACATTCAGAAACATCCATTCCATATCTTCTAGTTATCCAATATGAAATTATTTCTCAATGAAATGATCATTCAATTCAATCCATTCCATGTCTTTCATCTCTTCCTCCCCATATATGTTATGAATTAGTGACCACCATTGGTCAGTATATCCCGACAAATGATAAACATCCATGAAAACCTTATAGATTTTGTTACATCCCATGGTGTAAAATATCATCACTATGAAACTTATCCATTACTCCTCTGCTAATGTTATTGTAGTGCCATTAAATGACAGATGATTTTTTCATATATGGTTATCTATCATAATTCATTCACATTGTGTAACCAGATGCTCCATATCGATATGGTTATTATTTTTTAACTATTTATGTTTCCCAAGTATAGTTATATGATTCTCTACCCGAGTCATAGCTCTAGATACTTCATCACTATCTTTTATAGGAGAGAAATACATACATGGGATATACAAGATCATGTTGTTTCCATTCCGTCTTCAAGACAACACTTATAAATAATTGAATACACTATATTACATTATGAATCATAATATATAATCTTAATATAGGAAAATTCATAGCATAAATTGATATTCCATTCATAAGAAATCTCTTAATCATAAACACAGTATCATTGAGGTAAAATTTATATTTAATTCCTTCATAATATAATTTAATTTTTTTTACATATTTTAGGATAATCCATAGGGAGTGTCAAACAATGTGAATTATACGACCCATTGTTGTGTACCAGGATACCTCAAGTCAAGCCTGAAACTCCTAGTTATAGTTTTTACTCCTAGGTACATCTGTGATAGAACTATGTGCACTTATAGAATCTTGAAATTGATTTATTTTCAATAAATATCCGCATAATATATTCCTTACTAAAAAAATGCATGATTTTCTGGAATGTTTATCCTCAAATAGTATCTTTGGGTATTCATTCCTAATCTAAATTTTCTAAATCTAGTTTCCATTTTTCCACTAAACACCCTTTGATACCAATTGTAACAACTCGTCCCCATTTTCCTAGAGAGGTGAAATATTTTATTAAATTGAAATATTAATAAGGGAAATACATCCCAAAATAATGATAAGTTTATTAGAAATGGAAACAATATACACACATAAGATCAACATTAAAAATTGTAATGGAAAACAATATTTATGTTATTTTAGGAACATCCACAACTATAAGTTTATCCTTATAGGTTATTCATAATAAACATCATCAAGTCCCGAGAAATCAAAACAAAAGAAATTGGTGAGATCAAATGCCCAGAAATTGTACACAATACAAATGAAGACATGATAAAAATAAAAATTAATAATGGGGATTAATTGAAAACAAATTCCATGAAAAATAATAAACACGAACTCATTATGACGGGTATATAAGCTAAGTAAATATTTCCACAATAAAACAAAATCATATGTATTATACTAATTGTATAACCACATGAAATATTAATTTCTAGCATCATAATTTGGTTAATTAGTTTTCCATACAATCTGAAACGTACCATCTAGGCCTCACCCAGGACGTCTAAAAATAATTAAGTCCACGGAGAATACCATATCAAAAAATTGGAGGCCTTGACCAAGTCCATATATATTTGACTCACGAGATACATCGATGCTTCGATGGGATATAATGGGCCCTAATAATTAAATAATAAGTCCAATCCATTACTAATATGAATGTGGATAAACATAAACAACATATATATTCATATTTAAAGTAACATATGAAATGTAAATACATTTCCCCAAGCATTAAGAAGAAACACTATCAAATCAGAGTAAATTGGTTAATTATATTAAGATATCAAATCCAAAAACAAACTAATAATTTACCATTAAATTAAATATTTTATATGATATTATGAAACATATATCTCAATAATACATAAAAAATAAACACTGTGTTGAAATAGATGAAGATACTCTTACAAAATCATAGAGTAATTCTTGAGATAAATACACAGTTATTTTTAAAAGAATACTAATTTTTTACATTTCATTTTATAAAAACATAAGTGAAATAATAAAGTATTTAAATAATAAAATGAGTTATATTATAAATATAGTGTTTTAAAAAATAGATAATATTGGTCCTTTGAAAATATGTAAGAATTCATGTAATTCCTTTGAAAAGAGATTGTATTTTAGGAATAATTTTAAAAAATCCTTTTAAAACATATTACACATTATAAATAAAGGTATGATTATGATAGTTACAGCTTTTTATGATAGTCACAAATATATGATGAGGAGAAACTATGAATGAATAAGAATTTAATTGAGGTATGTAGATTAAAAAAAGTAACCCGAATGAAAATGGATGTTTGGGTGGAAAAACCTTAACACATCATAATCAATCAACTTGTATAAAAATAAATTAATAATCATAAAATTATATAATACATTCCATGAAAATAAATATATTCATTATAGGTTACATCAATTTTGTGTATAAAAACACCATAAAGAAGAAATATTACTTAATAAGGAATATCTCACAAAAATTGAAGTTAGATGAGGAAACCCTTACCTTTTATCTAAAGGTGTTCCCCACATAATCATAACGATAAGAATAGTAAGGTTTAGGTTGATAAATAAATTATTTCAAAACCTCCTCTATATTTAATTTAATAATTATATTCTTTTTGGTTAATTCATTTCCATTTATAGGTTAATAAAATAAATTTCATTGTTTGGGAGCATTTTCATCCTCAGTTTTCATGATCAATATACTTATATTCATGTATATATAAACATGTAGAATGGAAATGGTTATCCAGAATAGAACATGACTTTTATTAGCTAAAAACCATAATATTACACTATTATAATATTCTATTGGTTGTTGTGAGTGAATATGAATCATTATATAAAACATTAATGATAATTGATTGGACAAATTTGGTGGTTTTTGATCACCACGAACAAAATTTGATTTATAAATTAATATCATGTGTAATAAGGGAATCAAAAACCTTAAATAAGTTATAATAAATATAAAATATACATTTACAACCATAAATTAATTTTCATTTCAAAAATTGAATATGGTAATTCAAATTAAAAAACCCTTCGTCCATTAATATGATAAATTAACACATCTCGGATGGTGTTTTCGTTTCTAGTATAATATATGGGTATTGTAGAAATGATGGATAATTCTTATTATATCATAATTAAATTCCACTACATGTATGGTACTAGAGTAATAACAACATTATTATGAATGGAGGCATGGAATGAAAATGAATCTAAACAAACATGAAATAAAAGAAAATTAAAGTAGAATTTACCTCTTTATGTAATCATCCATGATATATTATTTAGGAAGAGAATTTTATATTCATATAAGACTATGTTTTTCTATAGGTGGGTTAAGAGAATCAGTGGATATTTGGGATGAATTTCCAGAAGTAACATTGCTTTAGAAGAGTGATGAGAAGATGTCATGAGGGGGGGGGGAGGTTATAGGGGAGGAGAAGAATATTTTCCTATAATAATATTCATTATTTTAGTATTTAGTTAATGAAGACCAATAGTATTGATTATTATGACAAATAATGGTAATATCTTCATGTGAGTTCGAACCATATGTGTTTAAATCATCCATGATACTATTAAATATTTAATTTAAATTATAATATATATATAAACTAAATTATAGTTTATTAATATTCATAAAAAATTTAGTATTTCTGAAAAATCCCAAAAATTAATGCCAACCATTTTTTGACATGCATAATTTAAAAATGAACACTATTTTTAGAATTTAATTTTATAAATATTTTTAATTGATTATTTAAATAAAATCATAATTTTTTTAAAATAGCTATTTTAAAAATATACTTATTTAATTAAAAACATTAAATATTAATGAAGTTATCTATATATTATATCCTTCTGGAAATAAAATAATAATATTAGTTACTATTTATATGTTTCACTTTACTATTTAGTTAATTATTCATATGGTTATATTACTATTCACCGAAAATAATGTTTTTCTTATCAAACTCTAAATATCTAATTGAACAAAAAAATATATATCAGTTTTTAAAAAAACAAAAAATATAGGTGGAAAAATTATGTTTACCAGCTACGTTATAAATTTTTTTTGTTTTGTAGAAACATATTGTCTCGTCCATTCAATATTAAATTTATTTTCAAAATCATGGAGTGTTACATTAATGGTTTGACTATTTATTTTGGTATATGATGCTATGAAGTTATTAATTGTTAGGATTATCATATTTAAAAAAAATTGTGTGAACATGATAAAATGTTAATTACAATTCAATTAGATGATATTCATTTACATTTATTAACAATTCCATGATAATGTAATGTTTTATAAAATAAAATAATTTTTTTATTTATGTTTTGATTTGTGATATAACTTACATGATTATATGATCATTGTTTTATCATCAATAAAATTTTAACCATGATATAGATACAACATATTTGGATTTATATATATTTATAATAGTCCACACAATTTGGTAATAGGAAATGAAATTCTTTGTTCAATTATTTTGTATGTCATACGTATACATGATCATTATTTTCAATTTCTTGTAATATTGAAATAATATAAAGTAAATGATAATTATTATCATAAAAAAATAATTATTATGTCATATATAACCCATATGTTCATTAATTCCCTCTAAAATAAATTACATGTAATGAATAAATGATTCACACTATGACGCGAGGCTATAGTATGTCGCACACACAAGTGATGTAATTATATTTCTAAAAATAGTGAGTATGAAGGTATGTGTGATTTAATAAATAAAAAATAATCAAATAAAATATATATAATATATATTATATAAAAAATTAAATCCATAATTACTTCCAACCTAGATACATTTTAATTGATAAAGTAACCAAATCAATTAAAGAGACAATAGTCTTCCACACACCTGAATGATCATTTTTCATACCATTTGATGGATGTGTAAATGGTTGTAGGTCATTACCTTACATAAAAACATCTCCTACTATATATTATACTTATTTTGTTATATAATAATTTTATAATATTAGTTTATTAGTGTGGGTAATGAAATAAAAAAAACAATACTCGTTGAAGAACATTATCCATTCTTCTGGACATCACAATATTTTTTCTCAAAAGACATCATAGTATATTTAATGCCAAACCTAATTTATATTTGATGATAGGTGGTAATTATAATAGTTTTATATATATATTTTTCTGTCAAAAATTGGTTTGATGTTGAGATGAATGTTATAGAGTGGGTGGCCGTTTATAAGTGGAGGAGTGGATAGGCATGGTATTTTTGAAAACAATTTATTGATCCCATATTTTTATAATTTGAAAATTTTAAAAGTTAGAACAATATATAAATTTATAGTTTTAATGGTTTATATATTTCTTTTTAATTGTTTTTAGAATAGTTAATATGTAATTGTTACCCATATCATTTCAATTTAACCCATTGGGAAATCCATTTTTACATTAACCATTGTAATATATTTAAAAATCAATGACTAATTATTATTATAGAAATATTATATGACCATATTAGACAACATAAATAATTCTAATTCAAAATATATAATCCTTATTTTTTAAATTTCATTCACATAAATAATAAAAATTAATTTAAAATTAATCTTGTTTATTTGATGATAAAGCATTATTTTATAGGGAAAGTGGTCACAAGATTACAATTTTTTTATATTAAAATTAATCATGAAATTTATATGAATGAATTATATTTTGATAATGTACTTATAATTGAAATAATAATTGTTTTTAAAAATTTAAATAGAATTTCATTTTGTAAAAAATTGAATGAAATTGCTGGTATCAATTGAAATTTTTTTTTATCATTATTTATCAAAGAATAAATCATTTTATAAGAATAAGGAAATTATATCTGAAAATAATTTTGAAACTAAAATATAAGAAAAATTATATTATTATATATAATTTATTTTCTAGAATGATATTAATTTATTTTCAAAATAATTTTGAAATAAAATGTGACAATACCAGTTTTTATAAATATGTAGCTTATATGAGTAATATTTTATTCAATATTATTTTTTGACAAGAAAATTTCATATTAATCTTAAATAATATATTAAATATATTATATATAAATCTCATTGAAATTATTATTTAATAGTATTTTTTTAATTTCAATACATAGAATACACTATGTAGCATGTAAATTGCCTTTTAAGATAATTATTTCTATTTCTATTCATAATGTTTTTTTTCATTTACAATTAATTTTTAAAAAACATGATATATATATATATAATCATTATTCATTAATCTTATTCATATCCACCAATCCAATTTCAAGTTGAAATTTCATATAATAAATATTTTTATTTTAATAATATGTCACATTTTAATTAACCATAGATAACTATATAATGTTATCTATGACCTGGTTTGTGTGTAATGTAAGGAAAATTTAGTGTTTCATGTTACATGTAATGGTCTACTTTTTCACGATCAATTAAATTTCTTGTTTTAGTGTTGGAGTTGTTTGTTGGAGGTTTAGGAGATTTTGTGGGCATTGGACATGCAATAGAGCTACTATAGGAAATACATGTCTTGTAAGTGTATTACAAAATATAAAATCTAGTTTTAGGTCTTGTATAGTGATGGATCTAGATGGGTATATTTTCCATGATAAATTACAAGATCCATACATGTATTTTTTATGAACATGAAATCCTAGGATTAAAAAAATTTATAGGGGATTACACATCTTGTAATTCCTTGATTTTGTACACTTTTAATTGTTTCAACTACTCTAGTTTTCTCATAACCTTATGGAAAGAAACTATTCTCTCATTATATGCATACCACAATATTATCCCACAATTTTTTGATACATTTGGAAGCGGATAAATCATTAGGATTCCTTAATTTATTTTTTTTGTTCTACTTTAGTTTCTATCCCTTTCATTCCATTCTATTTAGGGGTTAACTATAGTGTTACGGTTTGGTTTTGTTTGGTTTTTATTTTTGGGATATATTTTGATGACCTTTTTGTGCGGGATACATTTATTTTTTGTTTATTGTTTTTGGTTTTTTTGGTGTTCTTATTCTCCTTATAGTGCACAACGATCTGAAAAATATTCACTATGGAAGGGGTTCCCTCATATAACATTTTTGTGTATCTAGAGGGAAGATATTTATTTTATATACATATATAATATGGATACTCATTCTAAATTATATATAAATAATTTTTCAAATTAATTTTTATGGATAAAGGGTTATGCTTCAATTTTTTTTATATCCTTGATATGATTGTGATATTGTTTTTTTATGACCGTGATTTCGAACATAAAATGTCTTCTTTTAGGGGAAGTTACTTGCACTATATATATGAGTTGTGTTTCCTGATTTGGTTGTAATTTTCATGATATCACCCTAATTAGGGATTGGTTAATTAATTATACTTATTTACTGAAATGTATGCCTGATGATATTTGTTTGTGTGATGAAACCCATAATATATAGTGCAATGTGATAAAATACACATAATATATTTACAAATGTATATTGTCTATTGGGATGTGTGGTCATGATTATGGGATGGCGATGTGTGGTTGCGATGGGGTGTGGGGAGATATTTGGTTTTCTTGTTCGTTCATTTAGGTAATGATGAGGTGGTTTATTTTGTATTTATTTTGGGGTGACGATGTTGTTATTTTATTGTTTAGATGTCTGATTAGTGATGGAATATATAAATAATTGTCAAATAATGTTTGGAATTTATTGGGTTGGTATGGATAATGGAAAATTAATGGTTAAAAGATAATTAAATTGTATTTTTGGTTAAATTATATATTTATATATTAGAAAATTCTTGGGGAGATAAAATTATTTGTATGGAAATGTGAGGTGCGTTTTTTGTCTTTATGGGTGATGTAATGAATTTAGAAGTCACAATAGAATTGACTATTTTGGGAATTGATTGTTTTTCTGTTAACACATTAGTCAGGTGGGAGTGTTTTGTACTATATATATATAATTTTATTCAATTTTTATTTCTATATGTCTGGTACTCACGTTGAGGACTATGTTCTGAAGTCCCACATATTCACAAGGGGGTGACTCTATCATCAGACTGGTGGGAGGATGGATGTATGAACACCCACCCTACCTTGCTCCCCCTTCCATGAAAATATTTCGTCTACTTCATCATGCATTTATTACAAGTTTTGTCAGGTTTCTTTATGATGAGTTGGCTTGTAGTGTATGTTGTGTCATCAGGATGAGTTTTTATATGCTTTCATAGGAGTATTCCTTTTGAGTTGTGATGTGAGGTGATGTGCAATGGTGCGTGGGCATGGTGTATACTACTGGTTTTTGATGTGGAGTTGGGTAATGGTGTGTGCACATTAGATGTGTTGTGCTGTGTGGACCATTTGTGTGAAGAAAGTATGTGTTGTGTTGTGTGGCTTAGATGTGTGTGTGAATGATGTGATGTGGTATATATTGAAGATGTGGGAGAACGCAAACATATTTTGTTGTAGTGTGAGAGTAGATAATTATTGAGAAAGTGGTGAAGGATACCATATCATCATTGTAATTTTTAATATATTATATTGCATGGATTTCATTATTCGGTAAGTGTCTCATGTTGTGGTTTATGTATGTTTAGTTTACCATTGTGGTGTTGGTTGGTTTTGCGCTTTTCTCTCCAGTGCGTTAGTATGCTCCTTCCACTTGTGCATGGGAGAGTATTGTTTCCTTACTATGATTACATGTATGATCAACATACATATATAAAATTATTTTTAGGTTTCCAAGAGGTTTTAACAAACCTTTATGAATTTTATTAGCTCATACCTTGTGATAGATTATATGGTTTTACTATAGTTTGGTTTTTGGGTATATTCGTTGGTAAATTTAATTTGTATTAGATTAATTTACAACAGAGTTGTGGGATGGTTTCTGGATTTTCTTATGTATATTTCATGGATATTGTTTTGGTTGATACGGCGTATCTCATGAACGTTTTTTATTTATAAATTGTAATGAATCACATATTGGGATATTTTTAAAACCATGGTGTTAGTCACCAACCTCAAGCCTTCGAGATGTGAGGCTAAAGTGTAATTATCTCTTGTTATTCATTTCTAGACAAAGAGGGGTATCCTTGTAGGTAGTGGGTCATGGAATTGTGGTATCAGAGGTAATGATTTAGATGTTAGTCAGGATTTTGAGTAATAAAAAGTAATGAATCTAGGGGTTCATATAGAAGCATATCTAGTTGACCATGCTTTGTGACATAGCCTGAGGATACCGGTTGAGGCATGGGATTTTAGGTCCCCCAAGGATATATTGATTAGAATCTAAGCTTATTGAGTGTGATGTGAGATTTGAAAACATAAAATGTAGATTTCTAGGTGAGGTAAATAAATCTTGATGGATTTTTTCACGTTTTAATTGGCTTGTTTTGGGAAAACCAATATGTATAAAATGAATTAAATTGATTACAATAAATGAAAATATATCATAATAAAAATACATACAATTGTTATTGGGATATATTTTTTTCTCATTAATCTATCGAACTTGGTTAGCATCCACATGTGGCTCATGATGTTGGGGCTGTGTAGGCAAACCCGGTTGATCAAAGGATAAGTGATATGGTTGAGGATGATGCAAAATAGCATAGGATGATGAGATCATTGAAACAAAATGAATTTGTAAATAATGAGGTTATTGTTTATGATATAGAAATAGAGAGTTGGATATGGAATATAGAGTTCACTTTTGGTTTGATTGGATCCCCATTGGAGTTGTGGGTCCCTTTTGCAGTTATACAGATTAGATGAGTAGTTAATCAGTGGTGGATTTTGTATCTTGGTGAGTGGAAGGGGGTAAATGTTTCATGGGTCAACATCAAGAAATATTTTCTATAATAGATCCTTTCATCAACTATGATGACTATGAATATGTAGCAGGTACATTCCCTTAAGAAGAGGAGTATGCATGTGTGGTAACATGGGATCATGATCAAGGAAATAATGTGTTTGTCCCCCTATATCATTCTAAATGGGGAGTATCGAGTGAGGCATCATCAGGAGGTAGTCGTTTATTCCATCTTTTATAAATTAAAACCTATTACATTGAAAAAATATTTGGAGGTTCAGAACAAGGAAGAAGTGATCAAGTGAATACACTAGAGAGGATGTCCGCATGAGAGGAGAACTAATAGGGTTTCTCAAGGTTCCAAGTTCTAAGTGGATGGTCTTCTGTTCCAATATATTTTAGTTTTAGAATGGAACAAGATATGAACATAGAATATTTCCTTTAATCTTGATGATATATGTTCCATTCATGTGGTATTGGGGATGCTGTTTTTCTTCTATGTGGTTCATAACCATCATTTGGATAAGCACACCATTATTGCATGTGCTCATATTGGTAGAGGTGAAATGGTTTAGCATTATCCATTACAGGAGTTACCATATTGGTAATTCTAATATAAGGGGAAGTAATCTTATATCCTATCTAGGGAATGTGGATAATATTGACGCCTTATTTAGGATATTCCTAGAGACCAGGGGCAATGAATTGAGGGTCGTCCTGCAGGTGGACATCAGAAGATTGGGTGGAAATCAAGTTGTGGTCAGTTTTATATAGGATATGTAGAAACACATGATATTCCAATGACCATTATTTGTATGATTAGTTTTTCAAATACCCTTTTTATTGCATTTTTTGATTCATGATCTTCCCACTCCATTGATACACCCTCTACAGTATGTTCCCCGGGACAAGATGTAGGTAGAATTAACATAACACTATGTTTAGTACACCATTTGGAGGCCAAATTATCTCTTTTTATGTGTTCCATCACTTTATTCATTTCTAGGGGTGCATTAGTCCGTTATACAACTTTTATAACTTCATATTAATCTATACGAAATCATCCATGAAAAATATTGGTTTAATTTTGTATTGTTTTTATCCACTGAATTAGATAAGAGTCATGATTTTATATGATGAAGGCCAACATGAGGTTTTAATTGGTGATATGACTATTCATGTGGGATGTCAACATGTGGATCCCATTCATTACAATTCGTATTGTTGGTGTAATTAAGAGATGCTGAGATGGTAAATTTTCATAGGATCATCATTACGTTCTTAGATGTTTTTCCTAAAGAGGTTTTGATGATACATCAGCAATGCAATGATAACATTGGGATATAATTTTATATTGGGGATTCTATGGTTTTTATGGATCATTATATAATGGATCCCTCTGAGTTGAGAGTGTTGATGATTCATATTTATGATTTGATGTAGAACAGATTCATTCTGCCAAATTTCTTTTTGTGGGGTGCTCCTTGTTTTTCTCCAAAATGGAGGATCGTAGTGGGAAGTTGTGCATTGACTATCAGAGGTAGAATAATGTTAAAATAAAACAATTTCAATATCGGAGGATCAATGATAATTTTTTCCAACAAAATGATGTGACTTGGGTTATAGTAATTCCATGCACACTAGATATTATTAGTTGATGGTGATGTAGAGTGATATCTCGATGACTTCCTCTAGATTCATTATTGGGTACATCTAGTTTGTAGTAATGCTATTCTGTGTTACAAATGAAACAATCATGTTCAATGGTCTAATGACCTCCATATTTCTATATTTATTGGATTATCTCATTATCTTATTCAATAATTATATATTAACCTACTCAATCTAATTTGAGGAGCATACCTTGCATCTTGGAACTATCTTGCATGTTCTTTGATTCCACTAGATCTATGTATTTTTTTCCAATGGTGTGTTCTGTATATCAGAATATTATTTCCTTGAGTATTTGGTTTCTATATAGGGTTCTTCAGTCGACCCTTTGATGTTTGAAGTATGAGTTTCTTAGGAAGCACCAATGAATTTTCAAGAGATTCTTAATTTATTGGTCCCATATAGAATTATTAAAGGAGTGAACACAATTTTTATATATTTTAATCCCTTTTGAGAGTAGTGATGATGAGGGAAAAATCTTTTTTTGGAGTGATTAAATTAATTAATCATTATATCACATGGAGGAGTAGATGATTAGTTAACTAATTATATGGTTTCCCAAGAAAAGGATGTTGTTTGAGGTGTGTTGGGATGCTTCACATCAATGCCTGGGTTACCTGTTGTTGCAGAATTGGATTGTGATATCTTATGGGTATGTGGAGTATCTCACCATTATAATAATTGTACCACTCTTTATTATTTTCTAGCAGTGGTTGCAATTACACTGAAGTTGTGGTGACAATACCAATTTGGTGAGAACATTGTTGTCTTAAAAAATAGCAACAGTTCATGGTATATTTTTTCTTAAATTGATATAAATCTATGACATTGAAATAAGATTAAGTTCTTGTAGTACTATGCTTTTGAGATCTCTTCAACCTAAAGAAAGGGGAATGTTGTAGGAGATACATTGAGTATAAAATCAAAGAAGGATGTTTTTTGGGAATCTGATGATTCTAGGAGAGCGATTGGAGATTTAGTAGACCTATAATTAGATGAAAGTGTGGAAAATGGTATGTACTATTTGTTTCATATGAATATATAGTTTAATTTGATACAGTAGTTGGAGTCTTCATAATGGATAGACTCATTAGTAAAAGTGTTTAAAGATCATCTCGTCTATGATGATTCTATGTAGTTTCTAAAATGTGAAATGGATTGAGGAATCAATTTTTGGGGCTGAGAATGAATTGAAATTATTTTAGAATTGTATAATGTATTCTAGTAGTTAAAAGAAATTAATAATGTACATTGATATTTTTTAGTCTTTTTGATTTTCCCTTCTATAAATGGGATTACGCGTTGATGGATTTCATCATAACGATACTAATGACTATGGGAAGTGGTGATTCTATATGGGTGATCATGGATTCGTTGACCAAATTTTCCCACTTCATTGTGATCAATATGTAGGGCACAATGGATTAATTATCTATGAGGGACATGCATGATATTGTATGAAATCATGGAGGTCCAAGGTCTCTTTTGCCGAAATAGGATATTTTATTTACCTCATGAGTCTGTAGGGGATTTCAATGTGCCTTTTTCACTTAGTTCCACCTCAATATTATATTCCATCCTCAGACAGATGGCCAGAAACAGTGTAATTTATAGACATTATAAAATATTATTCATGTATTTGTCTTGTATTTTTGATGATCGTGGGAACAAAAAAAATTCCCTTGGATTAATAATCTTATAATAATTTCTATCACATTTCTATTGGTGTGGAGACATTTTATACGTTGTACGGAAAACTATGTAATTCTCTATTTTGAATCAATGTTGATGGGGAGACATCCATTATTTGTCATAATTTTGTTTAGTTCATTATAATGAATGTTCATCTTGTTTGTGGGATGATGGAACCAATGCATGACAGACCAAATTTTTATGATGATTGGAGGAGGAGGCCATTGGAGTTCTTGGTTGGGGAGAATTTGTTCATAATGTTTTCCCCTCGAAGTGCGATGGAGAGTATTAGTATAGGCATTATTATTTATCCTAGGTTTTTTGGGCCCATTATGGTGTCATTGATAATTGATATAGTAGAATACTAGATATAAATTCTTCCTTCACTAGATCGAGTCCACATTGGCTTACATGTCTCACAGCTCAGTCGATAAATTCAAATTGAATCACCTGTCATTGACTTGGGAGAGATGGATATTGAGGATGATACAACCATTATGGTGCATCTAGTGTAGATCCAATACCATCAATAGAATGGTTTGTGTTTATGGACCATTCCATTAGATCATGTCGTTCATATGCATGGTGGTTAATAAGAGTGTGCATGGGATCTAGAGACGTAAATACCTTCCTAGTTCCTAGATTTTTTTTGTTCTTACTTATATTTTTCTATGTGATTTAATGTTTCGATCACATTGTTTTATGAGATGAGCTAGTTTCCTTGGCTTCTGATGCGTATAGTGTAATGATTGCTGATTTTAGGATGTATAAAAATGGATGAACTAAATTCTTAATCTATATGCATTAAATATAATTGAATTAAACCCTTGTGGATGAGTTAGTTCCACCAAGAGAAGTTAAAATATTAACTTAGATTATGAAATTTTATGATTCATCTATTCAGGATATTGTGGATCATTGGTTATAGGAGTTATTAGTTTTGGCTACGTAGTGGTTGAGATGGTTTTGTACAAGTTATGTGGTAGTGTGATTTTGGATGGTGTGTTTGGTTAGTTGTAGTGTGTGAGGAATGACATGATCCATACGACGTATAAGAAGAGTTGGTTTATCACACCCATTTCCATATGTGTTTGGTATTGTATTATCGAGGCATAATATCATATGATAGGTACCTGATGTAACAATATTTTCCTTTCGGGAAATTACTTTTCTAATTTTGAGTGTTAGAGGTGTTCGAGGGGGGTGGGGGTGGTGGGGGTTAAAAGTGTTTCATTGAGTTGGAGGTGTAGTAGATATACTGTTGGAAATACATGTCATTTATGTTTATTACACAACATTAATGTTTATTTGATTTATCTAGAGTTTTTCATTATTTGTATATTTAAGGGGTTAAATTATAAAAAGGATATGGGTTTTTTGGTGGAACAAAGATTCCCGAGAATAATAAAATTGATTAGGGATTAAGAATAGTCTAATTTCCTAGTGTAATATTGTTTTAATTGTTTCATACAATAAAGTATTCTAAAAACAATATGGGAAGTAACTCTTCTACAATTTAATTATTCAAAAGATGTTCTCATTCTATGTTGTATATTCTTTTCAATGGGGATTTATCCTTGGGCTTATGTCATCGTCCATTAATTTTTTCTCCTTTCATTCTCATTCATTCCCATATATTCTTCTTCATGGTTTAAAAATAGTGGTGCATTTTTTTATTGGTTTTCTGTCTTTGATTCAGTTGGATGATATTATAGTGTGTTGTTGGTAGATTTGTGGTTTATAACAGTGATGTTTTGGTTAGCTGGACATCTTCTTAAACCTACGATGCACAAAGGATAGAAAAAGCATCATTAAGGTAGTGTTTACCTAATTTATCATAATTTTGTATCATGTAGGAGGGTTTATCATTCGTATAAGATTTTATTAATGTTATTGAAACTTAATTAACAATATAAAATTGGATAAATTGAAATTTAAGGGTAAAGGGGTATGAATCAAATATTTTTATAGTCTTGTTATGATTGTGATATTGTGATTGTATAATTTTAATGGCCTTCTAAAATTCATGACCCTTGGGGTATTTTCTTGAATTTGATATATGTGTTGTGTTTTCATCATTGGTAGTGATTTATGTGATATAACCGAAAATGGTAATTAGTTAAATAGTTATACTTGGGTATTGAAATATTTTCCCAAGGATTTTGGTTTGTGTTAAATTTATACAAAAAAATGTGGAATGTTATAAAAGTAGTGCTATAAACCAATAAATGGATCTTGATTTGTATTGATATGTGTTTCTTCTTTTGGTATGGTTATTTTATGTTGAGATGGTGGAAATTTATGGGTTGATTTTTATAATGGGATTAAAATTCCTGAAGTATAATTAAATGGTTGGTTTTTTGGTTAAATATAGTTGATTGTAATTAATGAAATGAATGGGGTGATTAAATGATTGGGTTGGAATTATGAGTTTTTTATGGTTGACATCGTGCATGTTGAGGTGGAAGAAAAGGCTACAAAATTGTGAGTTTCTTGTTTATTCGAGAAATGATATGTTGACATTTTTTTGATTATATATATATAAATATGTAAATATTTTCATTTTAATTTCAATATGGGCCCCACCCCAACAATGATAACTACATAAAAAACATGAATAGTCATGTGGTGGTATCTTTCCCAACATCCTAGTGGTTGGATGGATGGAAGGCCCCCAATTCAAATATTCTCCCACATCCCAGTGAAGAAGGTAGAACCATAATTTGGTGAGATATAACGTGGTGTCCCATGTGTCTTTGGGATGATTTGTGGCGTGGTTCCCTAGTTTTCATTTGGACGATTTGCGATGTGCACTCTATGGTGTCTTTAAGATGAGTTGTGATGCAGTGTCCTAGTTTCCATCAGGATGAGTAGTGATGTGATTTCCATGGTGACTTTAGAATGAGATGAAATGTTATGTGGTGTGTCGATTAGGTGTGTGTTGGAACGTCGTATTGTAGTGTGAAGCTGTGGTGTGTGTGATTGTGATCTATTTTTGTGTATGGAATAGGTGTGGTTGGGCCAGAAGGTATTCATTTTGTGTCCTTGGTGTATGCAGGTCGAATGTGATGTGGTATATTAAATGGTGTGGGAGCACTAGGATGACTAATTCTGGGGTGTGAGACATGATAATTTA
Source organism: Viscum album (assembly GCA_963277665.1). Lineage (NCBI taxonomy): Eukaryota > Viridiplantae > Streptophyta > Magnoliopsida > Santalales > Viscaceae > Viscum > Viscum album. The sequence continues at coordinate 912,429,335 of OY728157.1, forward strand.
TGGGAAAGTGGGGTAGGTTACATTTACATTGATGTTATTTATATTATATTATATTAATTCTCATGCATTATTTGGTGAGTGAGACTCAGGTTGGTTAGGGTGTTGATACTGTACCTATATGGAACATTTTGGTTCTACTGTTTTCCCATGGGTGCATTAGTGTGATTCTTTCACTTCTATTTGTGAAACATTGGTTTTCTTACTCTATATACATGTATATTGATCCAAAATATATAAAAAAAATTTATGTTTCAATAACGATTTCACTGCCCATGATATATTTTACTAGGTCTAACATTGGGACAATTGATGAATTTATCCTCTAGGTTTTAATATAGATATATATTTTGGAGACTTTTTTTGATTCAGTTTTATTTACACATGTATATTAGGATGTTTTATTTTTGGTTTTATATATATATATATCATGGATTTGGGTGTTTCATACAAATTATATTCGGGTCATGTTTCCTTATAAAGTGTAATGCCTCCCCTTTTGTGATATTTGTACACCTTTGGTGTTAGATTCCATCATGTGGCCAATTTGAGACGAGACTCTGGGATCATTACCTACCATTACTCATTTCCATACTAAGAGGTGTATACCTTGAAGGAGGGGGTCATTTCATAACTAAATATAACCATACTATTTCATATAAATAAAAAAATCAAGAACAGTAAATTAATATTTAAAACACATCACATAAAATATTGAGGTATTACATGCTACCCCTTTAAAATGAATGTCACCATTGAAATTTTTATCAGTTATTAGTGATTTAATGTATTAAAATTATTTCATAGAAAATTACGTAGTACAATATAATAATAAAACACACCATAAATTGGGAATTTTTAAAATCAAAAGGCTTCGAAAAGATACTTATAACTAGGTTTCCACATACAGGAAATCATGTGGTAAGGGAAGATTTGTAAATAGGAGAAAATTGAAAATAATTTAAGAGAGTTACATATATAACATATAATAAGAGAGTGGGTGATCCATATAATGATAAAAATAACAAAACCATTAACCAAATATAAAATGAACAAGTCCATTGACGTCATAAAAAAGATGATGATAGTACAAAATTATATTTCATGTTCTTTTTTCTAAAGATGATGAATATTAAATGTAGGTTATAATTACATGATTTTATTCAATATAATGGTCATAATATCATTCACCTATAGTTCCATGATCTATATACATTTCATCTACCACTCAAAAAAGTGTGATTTATTCAAAATGAACTAACTGATAATACCATCCCCAAATACAATGTAATTTCATTCCATATGTCCTGAAAAATGGAAATAAATTCTAATAAATTATCGAAAAATCATCATATGATAAATTAATAAATTATTTTTTCATCCTCCATCAAACATTCTTCTTAAAACACTGCATAATTTTGATTCCTAATTCCCCTTAAATTTCATTAAATTTTAATAATTTGTTTATAAGGTGACTGAATTTCAAAAATTATATAATCACTAATTATCAAATACACTAATGCAGTTCGAGATTATCACATAACAAAAATTTGAATACCTAAATCATGTTTTTTAAAACATTATAATAAACTATTTTTATATAATCCTATATTGAAAACATACATGCTTCCTTATTTATTAAATAAAACAAATTTTTTTATTTATTCTTTAAATCCATATTTTTTTAAACTAATTCAATTATAAAATAAACTATTTTGTTATCAAGTAATCAATAAGTTCTAATGTAATAATTACTCTCAAAATTAATTATTGATATCCTATATCATTTTATTGCATCATCATTAACTCATAATCTATAACTTATTATGGGTTATCATTGATTAATCAAAATATTATCTTCCCATTAAATCTAACTTTTATTCATTTATTACATTTTATCTTATTGTTTAAAATACATAATAGAAAAACAAAAAGCACCATCCTTATTATATATATATATGTGTGTGTTTTAATATAACATAATTCAGTAATTACAAAACATTTTCTATCAACCCAGAATGAAATAAATATAATCCCCAACATGATTTAATTTTAGGTACAAATATGTAATATGGTTATTGAAAATCCAATACATATATCGATTTATTATATCTTATTATATTTTTAAAAATATTAAACATATTAAACATTGATAAAATATTCATTGAATATCGATCAAATTACTAGTATAAATATATTATTTTAACATAAATATTTGACTCAGAAAAATATATTTATATCCACAACATGAAGGATCGTACACAATAAAGCCCATTTATTGGAGCTTTTGAGGGAGGTAAAATATCTAGTATTTTTCATTGTCCAACCACATATTGAGATCCAAAAAATTGGCATGATCAAATCCATTTATAGGTTATATTCAAGCACATCAAGATCATGACCCAATCTATCTATGATGAACAACCCCATGAATGAAATACCATTGCACACCAATCTATTATAGAATTTTCAAATTTATTAAAAAGATTTGTATAATTACCCAAAAAATATAAATTTGTACACTATTTTAATGATATTATTTGAAATATTTTCATTATATTTTTTCTACATTAAAAATTATATTTATTTTTAGAGAACAAATCAAAAATATTTTTTTTAATATTAATATTCAATAATGGTATTTATTTGGATGAGTCAATAGATATATGAAATAAATAATATTTTAGTAATTTATTATTATTTTTAGATTTCATTAAACATAAATGAGTATATAATTTTCATGATGTAAATTGTAATTTTTATTTGGGTTTAAACTATGTTATTATGAAAAACCCGTAATTTCATTACAAATGTATATTTTATTTTAAAAGTGAATGATATTTTATTTATAATTTTATTTATATAAAATTTATTTTATTTTTTGAATCAAATTATATAATTTATGAAATATTTTATTTTTTATAATTTTCTGAGACATTCTAATTTTTGATTAAAATTTAAATACCGTATAAATATACATTTTATATTATAACATCATAATGGAATAATATTTATGTTATAAATAAATCCAATTTCATATCCATTGAAATTTCTATCATCCATTTAAAATAACTTATATATATTGGTTAATTTTGTAAATATTGTATTAATCCTCTAAAACCATTAAAATATTTTAGTGTTTTAAAATCATTTCTCTATGAATATAATTCACCTCCACATAGGTGATTATATAATTTTATTATGTTAAAAATGGACTATAAATAATGTAATCAACTCAATTTTTGTAGAAATAATTTTAGAATCCTAGGGGATGGTTTTTGGTTTTTATAAATTTTCTTATGTAGTGTCCAAAACCAATGTTTGAAAAAATATAACAAATTTCCCACTTTTTTTATATAAACCCACATTAACACTCTAATTTATTCACCCAAAATATTTGAAAAATTTCTTTACTCTTCCATCTGTAATCTATAGTCATCCCAAGGTGTCCTGATTCTCTCATGTGGCTTCTACCAAGCATTTGGGTAACACACTAAATTAAGTGATCATTATCTTCTCTTCTTTATTCTGGTTTCACTATTATATTATTATTTCTAATTGAAATTCATAATTTTTAGAATATTTATTTCTATAAACCCATTAATGTATATTTTATGTCCAATTTGTGGGTGACCCCATTCTCTCTCATTAAAAAATTCTATGAAATTTTATTTTATGTCTTTAAGCTAACGAAATTTTAGCTTAATTTTCCATGAAATTTTTTTTTGTAATTAATAGTATTAAATTTTCATATCAAGGATGTTCGAATTTTTATAATTACAATTCATTGAATTGGGACAAAAATTTCATTCATCCATATTCCTTAATTATAAAATGAATTAATATTTTAAATGAATCAATGTTTTATGATATATGTGGAACGCATACAAATATCAATGAAATGAATGTGATGGGTTAGCGATGAATTATATTGATCTCAAATAAAATGTGTAATGTTTATTCCCATAAAAATTCATGTCAGGAAAATTAGTGAACCTAGATATACAATTAAACATCATACATTTCAAACCAATCCACTATGTTAAGGGATTTTATGGATAGCCGACAACCTTCAGGAAAAGAAGGGATAACTTTTCCATCACAACCATAGATGATGATCAAAAAAATTAAGTGGTGATAAGTATGCATTTTATTCTTTCCAGAATGAAGAATTTAATTTTTAATTCTAGTTATATACATTCTTTTATATAATTAATTATTATTAGAACTATTTATACACCTACAGAAATGATGGATGTGGAGTAATAAATTAAAAATGAAAAATAGTGACATTATTGCAACCCTTGTAAATAACTCCTACCCATTCACATGTTGTGGAATAAAATTCCCAGAGAACATTGTCATACTACCTTTGGTGTAATTTATTGTGATTTTTGGTATGGATTGTCTTATCCTATATGTAGCCCATATAAATTACTCTGATTAGAAAATATTATATTGCTAAAATAGTTGAGTTAATAAAATAAAACATCCTTGATGACATGCCCATTATAAGGGAATGAATAATTTTATTACTTTGTAATTTCTAGGTCTACTATAAGCCAAGGGGATGAATTTTCAATTGAGTGTATACATGGGGAATTAACCTTACCCAAGACTCTATAAAAATGTGAAATTTTGATAATTTTGGATATACTGAAACAACTAAAGGAGAATCTAGGTAAAGAGTTCAGAAAAAAAGTGGTGCACCATGGGGTGGACTAGTCCTATACTTCAAGAAGATGGATTGGTCAATGAGGCATTACACTTATTATCATGAGTTCAAAAATATCACAATGAAGAATAGGTATCCACTAAAATGGAATTTTAATTGATTGATCATCTATACAGAGAACAATGTTTCTCCAATGAGGATTTATGGTTGTGATATTACCATGGTAGGGTTAAGGCGGTGTATATACACATGTAGACTTTTCATACAAGGTATAGTCATTATAAGATCATATTAATACCATTCGAAGTCACTAATATACGAACAACCATCATGAAAATAAGGAGTATAAACATTACAGATTACCACAACATGGTTTTTTATGTATTTATAGTTGTTATTCTAATATATTACAGAAAAAATGAGGTGAATGGGAAGAATATGAGAAGTGACATCAAATTAAATGAGATATCTATAGATTCATTCCAAAAGATTCAATTGACTAATTTTAAAATCCCAAATATTTGAAAAATATCAGTAGTTTCCCCCAATTACCTGGGTACTATAAATAATGAGAATTTAGTGGGATTCGATAATCATTTACTTTAAATTTATTGAATTGGGAATCAAAAAAGAAGGAACATAATCATTTGTTTCACATATTACTTCACAACCATACCCTCTATGAAAATTAATTGATTATCATTGTAATGAAGAGTGTGTTAATAAGAATGTGGAAACTATAAGAAAAGGAAAATACTCGGAGGTAATGGTTAATAAAGAATGATTTGTGAGATTTGAGACAAGTCTATATGTACCATCCACTCCTGAGTAAAAGAATGATCTATTGGACAATGAACATCGACCATATTCCTCGATACATTTATGAATCACAAATATATATTGATATCCTTGCGAACACTATTAGTGGACAATAAAAATAATGAGATCATGTAACATACACCATTATGTATTCTATATTAGTAAGTGGAAACATAAACACTATACTCCAAGGGGGTGATGCAACCATTACCTATACCTAAATATTAATGGTAAAACCTACCCATATAATTGGTCACTGATATTCTAAATACAATAAAATGGAATAATTTTCTATGGGTTGTGGTGGATTTTCAAATAATGACTACATAATTATTTTTTATTTGAAATTATTTTTCACTCAGTCTACGTGCTCATATATACATCAAATATGTGTTGAGGTTCCATTTATTACCAATATAGATTGTATCAGATCAAGATAGTGGAGTCACCTCAATCTCTTGGAATAGACTCCAACATGATCAAAATTCTGGTTTAATCTTCCCCATGGATTATCACCCTCAAACTGATTTCAAATATTATTGTATAATCCCGAAACTAACAAATATATTGAGAGAATGACTAATTGACGTAAAAGGAAAATGTGGAGAACATCTATACCAGATCTATCCTTAATTGAACAATATTTTATACTCAAGAATCCAAATGTATCAATATGAATATGATTACAAGAATAGTTGTCGGACACCTACAAACTGGGATGAATTTTGGGAACAAAAATTGATGGGTTTTGAAATGGTCGAGGAAAAGGTGGAAAATGTAAAGACCATTAAACAGAACATCAAGGATACTCAGAGTTGACATAATATCTATGCTGAAAATCTTCAAAGAGACATATTTCTTGATATTTGAGACATGTTATTCCTCTACATATCTCCATGGAAAAAAGTGACGAGGCGTGGGAAAAGGGATATTATATTCCAATATAGAACACAATCTTTGAGATCCCAGATCAAATCAATGTAGTGGCCTATTGATATAAAATCCTTCCTATCTTATCACATGTACAGGAAAAACTCCATGAATCCCACATGTTAATGTACATAACAGACCCCTCACATGCACTTAATCATGATGTGGTACTATAGGGAATTGATGACTCTTAGAATGAGTATCCAATGAATATCTTATATCATAGATACTATTTTCTACAAATTAAGACAATGTGTCTTGTTAAAGTTATGTGAAAAATAAAAATGACTGATGATGTGATGTTGGAATTGAAGTATGTGATGAAATAGAGTAACTCTTATATATTTTAATGTGGGAAATAAAAATTTGGATGTTGTAAATTATTTAGTGGGGAATATTTTAATGACCCAAAGTGTTTTAAATTAAATTTCAATATTGATTTAATTTAATGTATTATCAAGTAATATGTTAATAGAAAATGCAATCCATTATTTGGATTTATTATATCATATTGGATTTAAAAGATCATTAATCATATTTACTATTGATAAAATATTCCTTGAAAAATTATCACATGACAAGTATAAATATAGTGTATTTACAAAACCAATTGATAGTGACAATGGATGTGATATCCTCAACTAGTACAATAATACCATATTAAGACCATTTATCAGAGATTCCAAGGGATATAGTATATCTGTGATATACCATTGTATAATCTGAAAATTAGATCCAATGAATTATTCATGAGAGAGACCATTTATGGTATTATTTCATGATCATCCGAAACATGGTCCAAACAATCTATAATTAACCACCCCATAAAATTCTCATCTATGTACACATTTATCTTAATGATTTTTTGGTGTATTAAAAGAATATGTATCATAATCCTAGAAATATGTGTTTTTACATTATTTTAGGTAGAATAATGAATAAATATAAAATCCATTCTTATTACATTATAAATGATTTTTGTTTTGATTCAATTAGAATGAAATTGTCTTTGGGGGTTATATTAAAATTCAATTATGGAATCTATTTTGATGGATTAATTGATAAAAAATAGTATTTTAAGGAAATTTTGTTTTCAAAGAATTTTTATTAAACATAAACTATCATAATTGTTTTTATGAATTCAGATATAATTTTTATATGGGTTGAAAGAGTTATTATCAAAATAACCCATCATATAATTATAATTGTATATATAATTTTAAAAGTGAGAATATACATATTTATAAAATTATGTTGTAAATATGTATATTCTATATGGAATCAAAACATTAAAATTTTCAATGGGTATTTTTTCATAAATTTTTTAGGCAGTTGAATTTGTGGAAAATATTTAAATGCTATTAAAATATACTATGTGGATTATGACATCATAACGGAAAAAAATGTCAGAAATAATATAAACTAAATTCATAACTAAATGTATGTTTTTCTTTAAAATAATGAGATTTATTTTGAATTTTATAATATCATGAATCCATTTTGAATCATCAAAAATAATTAGACAAAATTATGTTTTTAAAATAATTATTGTAAGAGTATGATTGTCCTCCACATAATAGAAAGAATTATTATATTAATTTTGGGGCATAAAATTTTAAAAATTTGGAACCACAATTATTTGGATAAATTTAATTTAAATAACTATTGAATGGTTTGTGGTTTTGGTTTTTTTACCTATAGACCAAAATCTATGTTTGAGAAATAATGTTTATTTACCAATACATTTCCTATATAATCCCACTGAATATCTTATTTATCATCACCAAAAATATATAGAGAACACCATTACTATATCATTACCTATATAGAGTCCTCCCAAGGTTCCCCAAATCACTCAAGAATATCTTACAAATTTTTTTTTGTGAAACATTCTAGTAAGGGACCCTCACCATCAAATTATTATTCAAGATTCATTATAATATTTTTTCCTATTTTTCAAATTCATAACAAAAGGGACATGGATTTCCATGTCCTAGTTACATGCCATATGATTTCCAAATGAAGAGATATTATTTACTCTTTAACTCTCTAAATAAACAATTTTATGAAATTCTAAATGACATTGTTATGTAGCCAAAATTAAATCATGATTATCCCATAACAAATAAACTATGTAGTGAATACCATACCCATTTACAATAAAATGTGACCAATATTATCCAATGTTTTTTTACCAGATATGGGATATACATGTATGATTTCCACACTCCATAATAATGTAAAATAATATTATAGTGGATGAATCCATGTTGTATGATCTATGTTTATAATTTATGAATTCAAATGTAATGAAAGTGACTGTGAACGAAGAATTATATATTTCTCTAATGTATTGGGTAATGTCTAGCCTCATGATACATCATGTTTTGAAATGGAGTGAACCTGATTACTTTATGATATTATTTATATCCTGATGTATTGGATTTTAGACTTGAAAGATCATTATATTGTAATGTTTTATGTTGTTTCAACATTTCCCATATCACTGTTATGATTACCATTATATATAAAGTCTCAATGTGCATGTTTATAATTTATAATATTTTTATATCTCGTTTATTTTAATATTTCCTAACAATTGTTATTATCTTCATCTTATTCCAATATTTTCCTTTACTTGTAATTATAGCTCAACCATTCCATACTCAATTACCAAGGATATCACATGGACTTTTATGTGAGACCATGTAAAGGGTGTTTTCTATAAATATGATGTTTTTCTCATTTTGATTTATTATCTAATGTACCGAATTCCCATGGAAGTTGGTCTTATCAATCTCTCGGGTCATTCTATGTGTAACCTTATTTAAAAGAATATGAATTAATGTGTAATAAATATGACAGTTGTTATTGAAAAACCCTTATATCACTTCAACTCCTTCTTAAGACATTAAATAGGATTCCTCATCTTATTCAATAATACATATCTCATTTCATCTTTTATTCATAGTATCTTAATTTCATTAGTGTATCCATTACTCATACCACCTTCTGGATTATCATCAGGAGCATGAACCCGTCAATATGGATTTTTATATTGCCTATACATTTCAAATTTTAATTTTTAATCATTATATAATACTATTAGAATATTTATATTCAAATCTAATGCATTAACTACAATTTTATCAATCCTGAATCAAATTATTACTTTATTACCTTCGTCTCTAAACATAAATCAACATCATATTCCATTAAAACATTCCTTATAGTGATTCCTCCAATATTATTGAAATATAGGAAACTAAATTTTCATCAATCCATTTTCACCAATACCTAAACACTTATAGAACTATATCCTTCTCTTCTATGGTGATTTTGAGAGTTTATCCAAGTTCACATTGTTAATCCTGTTATATGATATCTAATTAGGCATTATCAACAAATATCTAATGGTATTTATCATCCAATATTCCTTCTAATTAGAAAACAATATATCACATTCATTTTTTTCCATGTCACATATTATTTTTTCAATATAATAAAACTAAAAATCATAGGGTGAGAAACAATAATTTTATTTGAAAAATAATTAATATTTTAATCCCTTATATAATGTATAATTCATGGATCGTACTTTTTAATCAATGAAACCATATGATTAACCTAGTGAATTAATTTTAATCATCTATTTAAATAAATCATGATGCTACATAATGATTGTGTAAATTTTTAATTCATGTCCCCTAGAAGATTCAAATTATATGTATAGTGACTCATGTTGTCATGCAAAAATTCTTGATAGATTACAAGTCAATATTTTTTTTTCATGTGAAGGGTCCTGGGTTTTGACCTATAAGATATTGGAATATTTTATAGAATATTTAAAAATCCTGCTGATGAATCGACACCGGAATCTGGGAATAGGATTGCCACAACCTATCGATTGTAAAATATTAAACCTTTTTTTTCATGTTCACACAGTTTCTCTTAAAAGGAGTAATAACACATGAACTGATTGTCGGATCATATTTGTGAGGCTACGGATGAGTCCATGACATTGTGTTTACTCTCGGCATGATATAATGTTATTCTTTCTAGGAGATTTGGGGGAGGTGTTAAAATATTATTTATTTATTCAAATGATATATTAATTAATTAATTAAAAACATATACTAATAATAACCCCTCCCTCGCGTTGGGTGTGAAAAAACTAATGAGGTGAGAATCTCTCCCTTATTCATTTTGCAATGACAAAAACATTACCAATCGATGAAAAAAGATTCAACTGATCCTAGTTTTTTATTCATATTTTCATTAGATCGATAACATGAATGATCTATTCAGCATTATTTGAGTGAAGGTTGGGTGTTTTACTATCGTGGTCGGCAGCTTTGATTTTCAAACTAATCACATTGATTTTTAGGGTTCTAGATCACTATTTCAATTTCTTATGACACACACTATGTCAATCAATGAATTTTGGTAGAATATGGAAGAATAAAGCATTTTTATGGTGATTTTAAGCTAGAATTACCATCTACACGACGTGTATTTTGGTTACACATTTCATGTATCCCTTCCTATTTGAGGAAGATGAATATTGGGAACTTCATGCCATTTTTCATGTCTACACACCGTGTAGTGCCTAAAACCATGTGATCATGCGACATGTCTTGGGATATGTAACATCCTAGATCCGGGTGCCACTCAACGGGTGCCGCGAATCCGGTTGGTCGCATGACCTCAAGCGCACTTCCAAAAATTCCAGTGGCTACCGAATATCAGCGAGGGAAAAGTTCTGATTGTGGGGAAACCATGCCCTCATTTTTCAAATCGTAGTGCAGCGGAAAAGATAAATAACATACAACAACGGAAGAAGTAAACTATATATAATGAAAATGGAAAACTGAAGTAATAGAGAACTTGCAGTCATATATATAATGATGGACCATGTCACTAATTCTTTTAAAACACCTATAATAGGATTCACTGCAGTACAATACAGTACAACACTAAGTACAAAGTACAGTCAAAGAAAACTATGTAGAGTAAAAAGAACACAACAACATTGCATGCCAAAGATCGGTCCCATGCACTCATAGTCCTCTTCTACAATCATGTACCTGTATAGGGAGCCATTAACATATGAAACCCTGCAGAAATATAATCCATTTGGGCCAATGACATGAACAAAACATGTTATTAGAAATAAATCCTAGTAGTAACCTACCAAAGGCTCATTCCCAACTGTTAGTGAAAATGTGCAATAACAGTGTGCAGTAGTAAATGCAATAAACTAATCAGTAATAAAAAGTAACTAAAATTACCCGTCATATTTCCATTTTCATATTAATTTACGAATTCAATTTAATAAAATTATGTGCTCATCAGAATCTAGCCCTCCTACCAATCAGAACCTTTCCCTCTGGCTAACAAAATAAAACCACGCCCGCATGCTTTCCCTGAGGATAATATAACAAAACCACTCCTTCAAGAAATCAAAAAATTTCCCTCAGGCACAGAAGTCACTTCCCTTAGGAATAAGTTGTGTTTCCCTTAGGGGAAACAAAACACTTCTCTCAGGCTCAGCATTACCATGCCCTCAGGCCAACAAAAAATGCACTTAGGGTGAAAATAATATTTCCCTCAGGCGCAAGTAACCAAGCCGAGCACATTGAATAAACAAGAAATTTATATTAAATTGCACTCAAAGGAATTTAATATATAATATAATCATGGAATAACCTTGGGTATCTTGAAAAAATGGCTAAACAGAGGAAGACACCCCTGGTTTGGTCTTGGATCCTAAAAGTGATGCAAAACTACAGTTATACATATTCATTAAACTACCTATGAAATTATAGGTATTTAATTATGAAATTCCTCACCCATATGACACCCCCAAAATGGGAATGTATCATAGTGGTACACAAACACACAGTAGTTGGAATTTTAACACCAGACCACCTACCTCAATCACCTTTGATAGGTATACTCGAATGATGCATCACGAATCGTCCAAGAATGACCTAGATCGGGGATAAGAGAATTCATGTCCAAATATAAATAACATTCCATAGAGGAATAATTGGTAATAAATTCTCATGGATAATGGTGGGATTTCACATACGGTCCCAACCTGATCGAAATAAGTGTAAACGGATTCCTTGTGTGTTGATGGAAGATCTACGAATCTCAAACCGTCCACTTGAGCACCACTACTATTTTAAGATTCCTCTGTGAATAGAAGAGGATACTTCTAGTTTTATGAAAAAAAACTACCCAATGTGTACTCTCAAGTACACGACATTTACTTTTCATTTTTTTAAACTATTCCTATGGAAGCTACATTCCACCGCGGAACTATTCATTTGTCGACATGATTACATATTGTGTATTCTCGAATACACGACGTGTACTGTAGCACCACTGGCGGCTGCTTCCACCGCATTACTATTCACCTGTCAACTGAATGTACGGTGTTTAAATACCCAATACACGGCGTGTAGCCAGTTTTTACATGTATCATTTCCGACATGCCAACACACCCTGTGTAATCATTCCACAAGGCCAAAGTACATGACGTGTGAAAATGTACATGACATGTTGTCCGATTTTTTTTGATTTTCCCCACATTCTTTATATTCATAGAAACACTTAAGGAAAATAGAAAAGATGAATCTCGTACCATAAAAAATAAGAACTTGGTTCATACAAACATCCCCTCTTAAAAAAATTTGTCCGTGAATTTCCCTTCCAAGGGAGGTGAAGATAAAGCATAGATCAACTCTGGACACTTAGCACGTACGTCTGTCTCACGCTCCTAGGATTCATCCTGCACTCGGCCATGCTTCCATAACACCCATATAAACGGAACTGACCATCTTCTGAGAACCATCATGCTCCTATCAACAATATGAATTAGATTCTCCTCAAAGGACGCATCAATCTAAAGATCAACCTTCACCGGATGAAAGACGTGAGATGGGAGTGAATGATAATGGCACTGTTGAGATATGTGGAAGATGACGTTCATGGTCCAATACCATTGTGGTAACTAAAACCTATAGGCAACTAGCCCGATTATCTCTAGAATCTCAAATGGCCCCACATACCTCAGTGAAATTTTACCCTATCTTCGGATCTGCCTGTGTCCCAACCTCGGTGAAACACACAAGAAAACCTGATCCTTGACCATAAAATCCAATGGTCGTCTATAGAAATCAACATAACATTTATGAATAGACTATGTGGTAGCCATCTACTTCTGAATCAACTGGTCCAGCTCTAATGTCTCATGTACGAGACATGGTCCAAGCAAAGCTGTCTCACCTGCCTCTGACCAACACAAAGGTGATCAGCATGGTCTACCATATAAATCCTTAATAATAATCCATCTGAATAGATTCCTGAAAACTATTATTATAGGAAAAATCATCCAAGGTTATATGATTCTCTCAAGATCCTCTCAATTCTAGGTTTCATGCACGTAACTTTTCATCAAGAACTTTTATTGTATACTCTAACTGACCATGGGTATGAGGGTGGTAAGCTGGGCTTAGAAGCACTTGTCTAACCAGTTCCCTCTTAAAACACTTCTAGAAATGAGATGGAAATTGGGGTTCCCTATATAAAATGATAGGAAGAGTGAAACCCTGAAGATGCACTGTCTCTCAGATATACAACTTCCCAATCTCGTCAACACCAAAGGTATCCTTGATTTGAAAAAAGTGAGAAGCCCTAGTGAGTTTGTCCACAAAAACCCAAATGACATCATTGCCTCGAGGTGACCTGAGAAACCTAGTCATGAAATTCCTAGAGACATCATCCCATTTCCACTACAGAATGAGTAACTGCTATAATAGTCAGTTTGGCCTCTGATGCTCCACCTTCACCTACTGACAGGTGGAACATATCGCAACAAGACCAGCTACGTCCCATATCATACCCGGCCACCAATACTGACGTCCCAAGTCATGGTAAATCATGGTAACTCTGGGATTCACTGCCCAAGATTAAGCATGAAACTCCCGCATCAGCTCCTCGTTTATAAACCCTAGAACCCACACTCATCCATGGAAATGGAATACCTCATTATCACCATTCTTCCATCCTAGAGAAGGGTCTTCATTTACCACTGAATCTCATAGAACTAGGCCATCTGAATCAGATAGCTGACTCATCCACAATCTATCCAGGTGGGTAGAAGTCACTGCTAAGGAAGAAAGATATGAATGCCCCTGACTATTGTGAACCTCCAAATGCATCTCAGAGAATAAATCCATAAGAATCCACTCACCACTGGCCTCCAGCACTGTCGTTATATGAGTCTTCCTACTCAGTGCATCAGCTACTGTATTACCTTTTCCAGGTGTATAGGCAAGCTCAAAGTTGATGGACTAAAGGTATTCAACCCACTTCACTATCTCAGGTTCAAGTCACATTGGGTAAATATATATTTGAGACTATTGTGGTCATCAAAATCCAAAAAACGCTCTCCCAAGAGATAATGTCTCCAATAGCGTAGCACATGAACAACCACAGCTAACTCAAGATCATGGGTCAGGTGATTCCTCTCATGTGGCATCAACTACCGAGACCCTTACACAACTACTCGATCACACTTCATCAACACAATCCCCTTCTCAATAACTGTTGCATCATAGTAAACTGTATTGCTCTTACCTTCCTCTTGAATTATCAGGATTGGGGCTGATTTCACCCTTCCCTTCATCTCCTAAAAGGAGGTCTCTCAATATTTAGACCAAACTAACATTACACCCTTCCTAGTAAAACCCATCAACGGTGATGCTAAGTTGGAGATGTACTTAATAAAGAACATATAGTAACCAGCCAGTCCCAAGAAACTACGTATCTCAAACACATTCTTAGGATGCTCCTAGGACACTACTGCTCTCACTTTCTCTAGGTCTACTACAACTGCTGCCTCTAAAATGATATAACCCAGGAAGAGTATCTGGTCCATCCAAAATAAAAAATTTGAGAGCATAACATATAGTTGATTCTCTCTCAGTGTAATTAGGATGATCTCACGATGGGTGGCATGGTCGTGTCAAGTGTGATATTACACCAAGATTTCATCCATGATGACTTCCACAAAAGAGTATAGATGATGGTGGAACACATGATTCATCAGAGCCATGAAAACTACTGGTGCGTTCATGAATCTGAATGGCATAACCAAGTTCTCATATAGACCATATCTAGTCCAAAAATCTCTAAGTGGTATATCCAATGGTCTAACGCGTAATTGATGATATACGGATCTCATGTAAATCTTCGAGAACACATGTTCTCATCGATGTTGATAAAAAGGTTAAAAAATCCTCAACAAGGTATATCAGATCATAACCGTCAACTGGGGTAGCTTCTGATAATCCACAAAAAGTATGAGGGTATTGTCTACCTTCTTCGGAAAAAGGACAGAAGAACCCCAATTAGAAGTATTGGGTCATATAAAACCCTTTATATGTAAGTCTACTAACTGTCTCATGAGCTCCAGCAATTCTGGTGTATCTATCCTATAAGGAGGAATGGACAATGGTGCTGCTCCATGAACAAGATCAATAGATAAATCCTCCTCTCTCTTTGGAGGTAGACCTATAAAGTCGTCCGGGAAGACATACCTGAAATGATCAACCATAGGAGGGAAATCCTTCTGAGAAGTCCCCTGGTAATCTAGATTTAAACTTGCAATTTGGGCTATCACACCACAACGCCCATGATGCTCAGGTCCATCTCGGGTCACCTAGAAATCCCAATCACCTTTTCATAGAAACTCTCTACCCTCGGGTGATGTGATACTAACTATGCGATGATAGCAATCTAAAAATACCTGAAAGGGTACCAAACATCCCTTCACGAGAATCACATCATTATATTTCATCTCTACGACATAAGGGTCTCATAGAATGTGACCCCTACCAACCTCTAGGAGGCACTCCATGCACAGACGCACACCATCCATTATATTCCCCAATGGAGTGTCTAGCTTCATCACCTCAGAAAAAGATGAAACAATGAGCCCAAGGAACTCCACAACAGGCACAAATATAAATCTATGTGTAGCACTCGTATTGAAAAGTACAAAAGATAAAACAAAAGAAAGTAGAATAGTACATCTGACAATAGAAGGTTCGGGATCCTTCTCTTGTTGGGTTTGTTGAACTGTATATGTCTACTCAGTGTCGTGGCCCTGCGACACAACATGGATACACTAAGCTTTCCCTCCCTACTACCTTTGAGATCTCGGTGTCTGGATACCATGTCCATGACCACCACCTCTTCTTGTACATCCTGATGTTTCATAATTCCCTAACTAGTAAGAAGCGACTAGTCCTACTCTCGCACGCAGAGTCTGCACAGAACCTCTCTCACCAGCCATTGGGGGAAACACCCTAAAAAAGCGCTGCAAATGAACCATCTTTCCGCAATATCGGCACTCCACTAGGTCACAGGTACGCTGAGGTCTCTTATGCCCCTCTCTACCACATTGTTATCATATGATCAGGCCACCTTAAGTAATCACCTAGATAGTACGTCCACCATGATGGAAACTCATATGTCTCTTCCTATTCCCATTAGAAATAGCACCAGAAACTGGTGCTGAACATCCCTGGCCTGCACCACTATCTTTCAACATGTTCTTATCACTAACCAGTTCCTGGTTTACAATAGCATGTACCATTGGCAACCTGAAAAAATCCACCAGAACTCGTATGTCATAGTGAAGACCATCCTTAATGTGTTAAGCCCTCATCATCTCATCACCCACCAGAACAGGTGCAAAACACTGAATCTCTGTGAAGTGGCCAGAATAGTCTATCACTGACATGGTTCCCTGCAGCAGATTCATGAACTCTCGAGCTCAATCATCCCGTAGTGTCTTACAAAATAAGAAGTCATAGAAGACTAGCTGAAAATATTCCCAAACCATGTATCTATGATGCTCTAACTTGGTGTTAACATCCCACCACCTCTTTGCGGAATCACACAACATATAAGTCACGAGCTTGACTCTCCGCCCTGGAGGCATCTCATGATGCTCGAAAATAGTCAGCACTGAATCCATCTATGACTCTATATCCTGTGGTCTTCCATCCCCCAATAACGTAGCTAGATGTTGCTGCTAGAAGAAACGAGTTAGCTCTGCCATATAGGCAGCGGCCTGCGGTGCTACCTGGATTGTCTGCATAAATCGTAAAAACCTTTCACGGAAACTATGCCTCTGTGCCTATGCTTGGTATAATGTGTTACTCCACATCTGGAGCTACTGGAGAATCCATTGTTTTCCTATGGCCTACCACATCTAGGGTATAATCGTTTCCGCTCTCCGGGCGAACAACTCGAGGTCGTCTCAGCAGCATGACTCTACACGATCAAACAGACGCCTTAAAATAAGATTATAAACGACTGAAAACTAGGAGGCCAAGAAAATAATAGGAGAAATAAAGCCTTAACTATTTTATAAAACATGTCTACATGGATTGTATATATACTACATGGCGTGTTATCACAATCCATTCACATGTGTCTGTGTTCCATCTATAACTGGTCTTGTTACATCCAAAACACACGGCGTGTACTTGAATCCTCCTTCCCTACCTGAGTCCTTCTACATGGATTAGCAAAACATATCACCTTTAAACAAAACTACATGGCGTGTCTTAGATATTCAATACGTGTATGGCTTAATTTAAAACTACTTGTGTTGTTAGTAACCTGGATGACCACTCAGCTGACACTCCAAGGCGTGTTATACTCACACCTGGCATGTACACAAATCCTTCGTCCCATCCATACGGCCATGTCCACATGGTCTTTCCCCACTCAAGACTATATGGCGTGTCCAAAAGGTACATAGAGTGTTCAAGAATGGGTAACACCAACCCATTTTTGTTAGCTACATGACCATCTCCCTAGGTTAAACTACACTACGTGTGCATTATTAATACAGCGTGTACAAGAAAAGATTTCCTCTGTCCATGTCATTAGTTACACGGGCGGAAACATGTTCCACACAACACTGCGTTTGGAATAACTACATTGCGTGTTCCCTCTAGAACTACCCCCATGTCTCTGACCAAACATCCTATGACATGGTTAGCTACTACACTGCATGTACATAGGGTACATGTCGTGTACTGAAAAAGTTTCTTTTCTTCCCAAACAGAAGAATACAAGGTGTGTAGTCAAAACTACATGGACGTGTATTCATGGGTTTTCTGGACAAAAATCCTTAGAAACTTCTCCATAGCCCAGAATAACACTGAAACCAACACCTAAGTGCCAAAATCTAATATGTGAGGGCCCATACTTCCCGCGAATCAATGCATGGCATATTAAACATGTTATAACTAGTAATCATGTTAATGATCCACCAAATTCCGGTCATTGAGGGCCCGTACTCCTCAAGAACCAAAGTTTTTCTTTCATTTTATTAGCCTCACACAAAAATACCCTAGGAAATTGCAGGTATTAATAAATTTATCTATCACAACAGCAGGAATTTCTAGCACAACAACTATCACAACAACGTGCAATTTCTAATGCACCTACATGGAATGGAAGAACGCATGACATGTGATTTCTAGATTCTGCCTAAATGATCCATGAGAAGGCATAACCTCATCTCATCAGGTTGAGACTAAATATAACCCTTTATTAAAATATAAACAAGACACCACATGTGCATCACCCAATGGGGAAATTCAAATCAACTCAAAAATTGAAAAATTAGAAAAATTGAAATTAACGAGGTAGAATGGCTTTTCCCTATTCAAGGGTTAGCTACTCCTTTGATCAAAGTATTAGAAACTAAAATTTCCATCATATCCCCTAATATGGATCCAAATAGTAATTCAATGAAAAGAACATCCCTCTACAACCACATTATAACATCCTGGATCTGGGTGCCACATAACGGGTGCCCTGAACCCGGCTGGTCATGACCTCATGTGCATTTCCCCAAATGCCAAAGACTAGAGACTAGTAGTGAAGGCCCAGGTCTGATAGTGGGGAATCCATTCCCTCATTTTTCAATATGTAGTGCAGCAGAAATGACAAATAACATACAACAGCAGATGTAGTAAACCATATCCAATAGAAATGGACAAATGATGTAAAAGAGAACCAACGGTCAAATATATAATGATGCAGCATGACACTTATTCTATGAAATCAGCCAGAACTGGATACACTACAATACAATACTATAAAAATGTAATTAAAAATGTACAATCAAACATTACTATGTAGTGTAAACAGAACACATCCGCATAGCAAGACAAAGCTCAGTCTCATTCACTCATACTCCTCTGGTACAATCATGTACCTATATAGGGACCCTTTCCCTTGTCCAAAACTCTAGAAATGTAATCTGTTTGGGCCAGAGACATGACACAAATAAGGTGTGAGAAATAAATCTTAGTAGGCACTAACCAAAGGCTTGTCCCAACTATTATTGAAAATGTGCAACAATAGTGTGCACTAGTAAATGCATTAATCTAAGAACTACTCAAAAGTAACTAAATTTACCAGTCATATTTCCATTTTAATATTCATTTAACAATTAAATTTAATAACATTCTATGCTCATCAGAACAATTCCCTCAGGCCAATCAGAACCTTCCCCATAAGATAATATAATAAAACCAAACCCTCAGGCTAGCCCTTAGGCTAATATAATAAAACCATGTCCTAAGGCTTGGCCTCAGGCTATCGATATATTTCCCTCAATCACAGAAGTCAATGCCCTCGGGCATAATAAGTGTTTCCCTCAGGTAAAATAGATCATTTCCCTCATGCTATGCAGTACCTTATCCTTAGGCTAACAAATAATTCCTTTAGGCTAAAAAGAATATTTCCCTCAGGCGCAAGTAACCAGGCTGAGCCCAATGCATAAAAAATCAATTTATATTAAATTCCTCTAAAGTCAATTTAAAACACATTTTAATCATGGCATACCCTTGGGTATCCAAGCCAAATAGATATATAGAGGAACAGACCCTCGGGGTGGTCCTGGATCCAAGCAGCGATCCCATACAATAGTTAAAAATATTCATTAAACAAACTATGAAATTCTAGGTATTTTAATTACACAAGGCCTCAGCCATAAGACAACCCCAAAATGGGCACGTATCACAGTAGTACACAAAACAGATAGCCGATGGAATTTAAACACCAGACCACCTACCACGATCGCCTCTGATCGGTATAAGTGAACGACACATCCCGAATCATCCACGAATGATGTAGATATGGGATAAGAGAATTCTATTTTAATCATAAATATCTTCCATTAGATGAGTTATTGGTAATAACAACACAAGTAGAATGGAAGACATACACGTAAGGTCCCAATAAGATCGACAGAGGGGGAAATGGATTTACCTCTGTGCAGTCAGGAGATCTCCGATGCTTCGGCCGTCCTATCAAGCTCTTCTAGTGTTCTAAGCATCCTATGTGAACAGTGAAGGCTCTTGCACATTTCAAGCGAAAAAACAATCTACACGAAAAGTACTCTCAAGTACACGACATGTACATTTCATTTTTTAAATGATCCTATGGAGGATACTTTACACTGTGGCACTGTTCATTTGTCGACATGAGTACATGGTGTGTATTCTCTTTTACATGGCGTGTACTATCTCTCCACTGGCAGCTGCTTCCACTGCCTTACTGTTCACCTTCCGACTGAATACATGGCGTATAAATACCCTATACACGGCATGTAGTCAGTTTTTACACGTTTCATTGCCAACATGCCTACACACCCTGTGTACTCATTCCATATGGCCAAAGTACACGGTGTGTGGAAAAGTACACGGCGTGTAGTCAGAAATTTTGGGATTTTTCCCCACATTCCTTATTTAATCAAAAGCACTTAAGGAAAAAGGAAAAGATAAACCCCCTAACTCAAAAAATATGAACATGGTTCTTATAGGATATCTGTGTAAGAACACATTAACATGATCTAACACATGACCTATGTACAGGAACAAGGGGTCCAGTAAACTGAATTGGGTAAACTATATGGTAATGGGAAATGTGAAGAAGAATCCTTCTTGTACCAACACTACACAATAAGTACCCCTACAAGGGTAGGACACCATGTATACTAGATAAATATCCATGTGATCTGGTGGTATCACATGTCGAGTGTGTCCTAGTGCACAATGTTTTCTCATTGGGGATTCCTTGAGATCATCTAACTTCCATATATCATTATCATGGACTCAAGATCAGGATTTTCATAATATTTTCATGATTGTTTATTTCATTTATAAGGAAGTGGTGGCCATATGTTTCTGTATACAAGGTTATAGGTGACACATTTAAATAAACACTCTTTTGTAATTGTATATGTCGTGGGTAGTGATTTGGGGAAATCACTTGGTTGAAATCAAGGTCGATACCTTCCACATAGTCATTATGATATGGGTCTCCTAGACTCTTTATACTAATATATTGGTGAAGACCTATTGGAATAGTATATCTTTAACATACCATGGGTTGTGTTACAACATGATATATTATAAGTGGGAAACTCCACTATGAAACACTAGACGAATGCCAGAGATTAGTGTGGATTTTAAAGTGAGAGTCTGGGAATGGTACTCTGTTATTAGATTAGGGTGATGGTTTCAATTAAATATTTTCCTTACTACGGATAGGAATCCCCATGAAATGGGTCCTGATAATTTTACCCCTATTTACATATAAGGGTCAACATTTTGATTTTTATATCCATGGACTTGAGTGTATGAAAAAAACATTACCGACCAAGATGAGTCCTTATAATGCAACCTAAAATTGTTTGGAATAGAAAGTGATGAACATAGAAGATAATATCATAGGGTGTGGATGAGTTCATTAGGCATTTGTGTTCAAGGATGAAAATTGGGATGTTTGGAATCATTGGTGGTCTTTCGAAACTATTGGTATGCCTTAATGGTTTAGGGCATGGGTTTCCCATTTCAATTATAAAGATGGATTTTCTACCCTGCGTGGGTAGTGCGCATGCCCTCCATTCTTATTTTCCTGATAGAATAGTAACTCCAATTTTTTTATTATAGTTCTATTCCTCATTCAATAGATTCAATACTCCCCTTTAGTGTCATGGAACATGTTCTCCACATGTGACAGATAGGTGGAGTGGGTACTCCACTACCGGGATAGGGGGAATTTCATATATTCATGGATATCATAAATCAATTTTGGTTCAAAGGTGTGGGTATTCAATATATAATGTTCAACTAGGGTCAGTATTCCCCTCTCATGTTAGATAGTGGGTCCTATTTCATAGGGCTGGTACACCCCTCTAGTTTTAGGGTGTGGGTCCCTATTAGTGAACAAGCTGGTAGAGTCGGTACTCCCCAGTACTACTAGGGATAGGTTCCTCTAATCACAATGTGGAACTCAACTATTTCTTTAGGGATAATTTCCTCAATATATAGAGTGGTATTCCCTTATCATAGATGAGTTTGGTTCCTCCGATCTTTGATTAATACCCCATATTGGATCAGGGTGTGGGTCATCACTTATGGGGTATTACAACACTATCTTAGTTTAGAATAATTGAGTGGGTCCTCAATTAGAGATAGAGTTCCCTAGGATATGGAATATAGTTACAAATAACAGACCCCTCAACATGATGTGATATATTAATAGATAAGATATATATCCACCTTAACAGAACGTTGTGTGGGCCACTCCATAGATGAACGATAGAGGTTCAACAAGTTAGTTAGGAGCTAGTACTCCCTTGACAATTGGAAAAGTTGGTTTGTGGGTACCTCCATTATCTCACACAATATGGGATGAATTTAATGTATTATTTAGAGTAGTTATGCAGTAATTATAGTGTAGCGGTGAGGATTTTTCCTCTCCAATTAGTTTATTTTTTATTTTGCAGGGCACATGATAGTGATTGTAGGATCTCTGCTAATGGGAACTAGAGATAGACCATATAGATTATTACAGATAGAGCATGTTCACTAGGATGTACAATTTGGAATGGTATGCCTTTCACATATGTAGTGTATATCATTAATTAGTTCTATCCGGGATGGAAAATCTCATGGATTGTGTTCCCCTGGTATTGTCTTTACCTTTTGAGCTTCAAATATAATATTTTTTCTGAAATTTATGTTAGAACCTCATGAGATGTGTTGTTTGTTATCTGTATATATATAGGTAATATATGGGAGGCCTTTTGATGATGTCACATTATGGATTGACACCCCTAGATGACAAAGTATACTAACCACTTTTTTATGTTATGCTACACTGGATACTCTAATTCAATGAGAGGATAATAAATTTGAGATAAACCATGTGATTTCCATGATTAGATAATTCGACTCTCCTTCTATTGGTTGTGATGACTCAAAAAAATGTTTATACTATTACCATGTTGACCTCCTTTTTTTGATGAGTATACAGTCACTCTTTTGTTGGTTAGATCTTTGGGAAAAATTATGTTCCTTACGCTCCTATTAGGTATTCTTCATTTATATAGCTGACTAGTCATGTAAGGCATTGGATTATTCGAGATGGATTTTCTCTTCTAATATGGTTCCTCCTTCATAAGATGAGTGACCATTCAAAATTCAGTCACTATCTTTTATCATTTGGGTTTTCATGGAACCTACATTGTATTCTTCTACTCATCCCATCCTTGGCTTTGACCACACATGTTTTTAGTTTTTTCAGAAACAAATAACTTTTGACGGGGTCCACAGAGGACATGAGATAAGAATATCATAGTGATCTTTAACAACCATGTTTTATATTAGTGTAAGTATGGGGATCATTAAACCAATAACATTTGGAACTGGTACCATCCTTCATGAAATGTCAGATGCTTTTATAGTTTTCTTTCGGTGGTCACATTTTTATCCCTTTTACATCAATAGATACGAAGTACCCAGGTTTTGGATAAACATATTCTTGCATTTCTTTTTTATCATTTTATATATCTGCACTGTTTCATTGAGGTGTTTGGTGGTGCATACGTATAGGTTTTATATGCATAGGACTCCATCAGTTTGGTTATGAATTTAGTGCTTGTCACCAACTCATGGCATATATATATGGGCATAGGGTAGTTGTTGCTTGATCACTGGCATGGGTCCGGTCGGGACAAAGTGGTATCATTGGGAGTTCATTTCATTGTATGTTTTTCATAATTTTTCCATTAAAAGGTCTTGGTTGTGTTGTATATATGTAGTGTTAGGTTGTTTCAATTTTGTCACACAAGAAAGAGACTCTAATGATGGTGGGGGAGGCTGATGTATTTATTATCTAGCACATTGATATACTACTTTTTGACTCAACAGAATATAAAACTGGTCACATGGGAAATAAATGGTGCATCCATCATATTGGACCAAGATTCATATTTTATCTCTTTTCCTTTCTTATGGAAGCTCCATAATTATACTCTTTGACAAAGTTGCTCCTTGATTTTATTTCATGATACATCTATGAAGATATCTATATTCGATTCAATGGATTGATTCGGATGAAAATATTCCCCCTGATGCGACATCATCACAGGGCAGTGACTCCGAGGAGTCACTTCCATTTGGTCTGCTGGTAGTTCCACTTGCTATTGAGTAGCTGGTTGTGATGGAAATTTTGGATGAGGATGCTCACATTCTATGTGTGTTAAATGAGTTAATGAAAATGTGAACATTCATGTACCCGGGTGATCCAGACTCCTGGGAAAAGATTAATATCTTGCGGTAGTCACATGTTTTTTCCACCAGTTGGGACACATCTCGATCTGATGTTAACCATAGAAGAGAGCATTTTTCATGATTTAGTTGGGGCATCGATAAGTATACTGATCCGGTCCAATTAAAATGTGATGCTTTCATGGGTAAAGTTCAAGCGACCCATTAGAGTGGTTTTATATCCATTCATGCATAGATAAGTATGTATCCAAGAACATTTCTAGCTTTAGTAGGGAAACATGACATTAGTGGTGTTTTCATCAATGTTTATAGACTAGTCCTCAAGCTCCATTAAAAATGATCGAGATCCATTTTTTAGAGAGCATAAAATCACATGAGGGTTGAACAAGTATATCCATGAAGTCTATGATCCATCTATACGTTCACACCTATGATGGACTACTAGAGGATGATATGGTACTAGAGAAATTTATATTGTAGTAATCTGTGGATGTATCCCCCGATTGTATCCTTGAATATGAGTCATTTGCAATAGATGGTAGACGATACGTGACATTATCATGGTGTAGAAGGCATACCCATTACCAATCACAAAAACATGGGCCTCTAGCACTGGAAAAAATCTATGTATTAGGTCGACAATAAGAGATTATTTTTTTCTTGCGATGATAGAGTATTTGTATCAAGATATTGTTTGACGTATAATTCTACTAATTGGGGGATAGTGTACGGGATGACTTGATAGAGCCATCACATGGATTAGGGAGTTCCATGTGATGGAAGACAATGAGGAGGATAAGGGATTTCAGAAAGAGGTGGTAAATACGGTGATCAGGGATCCAGAGTACGTGGGTGAGGATACCTATAAGATAGTGTGGAATTTGACCTAGTTTCTTCCAGGTTCGATAGAGGTATGCATTGTTTCACTTCTACTTTTTTTGCAGTAGTAGTGGTTTTACAATGTTTTGGGTACTCTTTTCTTTCTACTTCAGGATTTTTGTTTTAACGAGGATGACATGGGGTGTCTGTAAAATTCCTTGATTTTGTTGTATATGTATGTTGAAATACCCAATAAATAGATGTCATTCCCCAAATAATTCACATTTCTGTGATGTGGGTAATACCATTTGGGAGAGTTAGTTCTGTACAAAGATGAATATATCAATGACAGATGGATCAGTCTATATAACTATCTATTTATAGAAATATTGTGTAGTGGAAGGGTTCTATTAGAATCATTTCTTATCATTAGAGTTAGACGATATAAAGTTTATGTAATATGGATTGGTTACCTACCATCTGTACATAGTTAAAATTCCATTAGTGATTTTGGGGGTGTTTTGGGTTTGGGTTACTCTATTTCATGAGAGGAAAAGTCATGTAGGGTATTCCATTTGTAATGTTCTTCATGATTCTCAAGGATGTAAGAGTCTACCATCCTCATGTGATCATTGGAAACTATTGAATTCTCGATGTGATCCTTGAACAAATGTCACATGAGGGGGTGGTGTGATAGTATATCCATGGGTGACTATAAACTATGTGTATTCTTTAACATATATTTCAAGTTAGTGAGGTGGTGTACTTCTTGAACCCAGATATTGGATGGACATTGGTGCATGGTTAATTTTCTCTTGTTACAGCAGTAGTAACAAATTATCATTTATATGACAATGTTTCCCTAGTAGAATCCATGGATAAGAGTGGGTTTTCCATGGTGTTTCCCCTGAGTATGTTATTGATAGTATCATGTGAACCATAAATGGGCATTCTTGAGTAGGATTCCCAGTAGTAGATATCATTTTGAGGTCTCTATTCGTATTCTTATACTTTTTGAGGATTAAAATAATTCATCGTGGATGTGATTTAGAGACCCTAGTTTTGACCAATATGACTCTGTAATATTTCAATAATATTTCGGAGGTTGTGTTCCAAATCATAATTGGACTATATGGATTAGAAAACCTAAATTCATTGAATTAAAAAATTTGAAATATATTTTTCATGCACACTATGTATCACCTGTCATGACATATTGTTGTCTTCTCCAGGTGTTTTCGGTGGGGCATTAAATGGGGGTTTAATTAATCAAGATGTTTAACAAATACTCACTCCTCCCTCACATCAGGTGCACACAAACTGAGGATGATTTCCTCCCCTCATATTCTTGATATTGTGATGATGAACTGAAGTATAGTCAATGCAACGAGGGGCCACTGATACCCATTTTTGACACATAACACCATCCGATAGTGTACCGAAATGACATGGGTGTCATTCTTCAACATAATTTTTAATGTTTCACCATCGATGTAGGAGGTTTTGTTTTTTAGTCCTGATCACATTAAGTATTTTATGGATCCAGATCCATTTTAAAATTTATTATGGACCATTATATGATGATCTATAAATTTTGGGTTGAATATGGGATAATATTTTTTTAAAGGTGATTCCCAACTAGAATTGTATTCTACATGGTGTGTATTCGAGCAACACATGTGTTGTATCCATTATTATTTGGGGAATCATAAAATTGGGGACTACACATTGTGTTTTAGGGATTATCTTCGTGTAGTGCCACAAACTGTCTGACCATGGAAAATGGATCAGAATAGACATGTGCTAAGACATAACTAAGGTAAACGGACACAAGGTCTAGAACACTGACATGGGTATACTAAACATATAGGGGTGGAGTGAAGTATAACATGTTGAATGCCTCCTTTACATGTCTTGTAACCCTTCTGGAGTTGGAAATATTGTAGAACTATTACACATCTAGGTTCTCTAGTTGGCCCAAATACAATTTGTGTCCAGTGATATTCATGTACTCCTATGGGATCCCCTTATGACCTTCCAATGTCTGTATCTACTTATATAAGACTCATATTCAGGATTTTCAGTAGGTTATCATGTTTTTTCTCTACATAGAACAAGATATTGGCCTTAGTTTTGGACTATGATATATGAGGTGATGTTTTTTGATAGAGATGGTTCAAAAAATGGTACGAGTCTTGAGAAAAAATTGGGGTAATGACTATATTGATTTCAAGTCATGTACCATCCCCTTAAACAGTAGTATATGGATCCCCTGGAATCTTCAAATTGGTATAGTGGTGCCCCTATTGAAATAGGGTACTGTTCCCCTATATACTTCTATGAAATTACATGATGTATGATAAGTGTGATTATCCACTTTGAGACACATGACCAATGTGGAAGATTAGTTTGGTTCGCATAGTGAGAGATTGGTATTTTTACTCCAATAGGGTATTAGGGTGTGGGTTTCCCCTACTAATTTTCATTTATATGTAGGGGACTCCCAAATAGTGAGTATGGGTTATTTTACCCATGGGTAATACATTAGGATGAATCCTGCATTGGAATATCCATAGACACATGATAAAGTGGAACACTTTCCCCACTATGATGTGTCCTTGTGATGTGACCAAAAACATTACAGGTGAGTCAATGTTAGCCAATGTATATATTGTGAAGGTGTGGAAACTTACTTGAATAGAATTGGGAGTTCAATGAAGATATGTGAGATGTCAGAAATCACTGATAGACTATTGGACATATTGTCACTCCCCTGATGGTATAGGGTATTGGTTCCCTTTACCATTTAAAATGTTGGACGGTGATCCCTTACTATGCTAGTTCACGACACTCACATTCATATTTTTCAGATATAGTAGGAACTCCCCTATTAGACTACGGTGTGGGTCCTCTTTCCATGGATTCAGTACTCCCCTACTATTTCATGGCTTAGGTCCTCCTTATTTGTCATATAGTTATAGTGGCCACTCCCTGACCGGGACATGGTTCAGGTCCCCTATCATCGAAGTTAGAAATAACCTATCTTTACAGGGTATGAGTCCTCTATTCATGCTGTTCTATATGAGTCGGTACTCCTCTACAATGTCAGGGAGTTGTTCGACAAGCATGGGGTCATTACTACACTTTCGTGTAATGGTCCAGGCCCTTCATAGAGAATAAGAAATCAGAGACGACACCAACTTTCTTATTAGGGTGAGGGTCCTCTAGTCACTATGTGGTACATCCCTACCAGGTTAGAGATCATCTCCTAGATCTATGAAGTGGAAATCCCTTATGGTAGTAGGATTTGACTGCTCTATTCTCTAACTAGTGATACCCAATTGGTTCAGGGTGACAGTCCTCCTGTATGGAGTATTACTCACCCATCCTCGAGGTGTAGTGGGGAATTGTTCCTCCATTGGAGTTGGATATCCCTCGACTATGTTATATATTTACAAGAAGAAGTCCCTCTATTTTATGTGAACAATAGATATATTAGTGTTAGTTCTCCCTTGATATACCATGGTGCGGTACACTCCATAAAAGAGAGACATAGATTTCATGGGTTCAATTAAAGCTTGTACTCCCTCATCTATGGGAAGTGTCATTGTGCAGTTCCCATCATTCTCTCCCAGAAGAGAGGATTCTTGTTGTTCATAGTTTTAAAAAGTGATATCCTAACATAATGGAATTAGCGAGGAGTGATCCTATCAACAAGGTTTATTTACTTTTCATTGGGAGTTAGTTAGACATGGAAGAACCTCTATAGCAGGCCACTAGATCTAGACTGTATAGGTTGTTCCAGATAGAGAACACTCTCGTAGATGTACCACTAAAAATGATAGATCTTTTCTCAAAGGAGTGTGTCTCCCAAATGAGTTCTTTCTGGTATGGTTGATCTGTGAGAGTGGGGTTTCCTTGTATTTTATACCATTACACACTCAAATATAATCATGATACAAACAATGAGA
Organism: Viscum album; assembly: GCA_963277665.1. Taxonomy (NCBI): domain Eukaryota; kingdom Viridiplantae; phylum Streptophyta; class Magnoliopsida; order Santalales; family Viscaceae; genus Viscum; species Viscum album. The sequence continues at coordinate 912,459,232 of OY728157.1, forward strand.
TCAGAAATTCATGAGACATGGAATTTGGTACTTGTATATTTGGGTGATGTATCATATACCATTAGATGTTGTCACATTCTGGGATGAAATTCCTTGAGTACTGAGTATAGAAAACACTTCTATGCACATACAATACTTTTGGTTACTCTCCTTCCATGTGAGGTGACTATGTGTGGGGTATGCCACATGCATTCCATGTTTTTCTTCTCACCATTGTATGAGTCCACAATCATACAATAGGATGAGAATACTCAATCAGTTATTCATATTCCGACCATATAGAGCACCTTTTGTTCGGATTAGTTTTCATTCACCCTCTTGTTTTTTGAGATATATTATAGATACATTTCATTAATATTTTGTTCGGGATTATTCTTTATCATAGATATCTAGTAATGTGAATCCAATAATGATTTTAGACGGATTTTATCTCCTAATGGGGTTCCCTCTGTAACAACTGAGTGGTATATTGTATTTTAGTCACTATATTTTATTATTGTTATTTGGGGATCCAGCTATGCATTCTTACACTCACCCATGTACGACCTTTTACAATTATTGTTTTCTGGTCTTTGTCACACAATATAACATTAAAAAATGTCTACATAGGACCTAAGGCATGAAGAGAATAGCGAGATAGATTACCCAAGGTGTTTACCATAGTTGAGATGAGTAGTTTTCTGGAAGATACATTTGGATGTATTCCCCTCATTCTCAGATGGTCATATGATTTCCCTATTTTCATTCTCTATGTTCTTATTCATCCTTTTTTTTGTTATTTCTTCTATTGAACCCGGGTTTGGGAGAGATAGATGAATTAATTTTCTATTCATCATTATATATATATTCACTATTTCATTATGGTGTTTGTGGGTGCATGTGGAAATGTATCATGGAAACAACCTTCCCATATTTATTATTTCATTTGTTTCTTGTCACCAACACCAATACAATAGAGACATGATTGGGGTAGTTGTGGATTTACCCCCGACTTGGTTCAGGACATGAAATCTTGTTTGTTATCCATTTGTACATGTTTTCCAGATCCACATACACTTATAGTGTCCATAAAAATATTTAATTTCTATGTGACCACTTACTTTATTCATTTAATGAATTCCATGATATCATACTATACATTAGTTCAAACATATAATTATCCATAGATACATACAACAAAATAACCATAGATATAATTATGGTGATATAAATATAGTTTTCTCGTCCCAGTTTTAAAAGGTAAACTGTTACATTCCATTGAAATATAAACCATATAGAACCAGTCTTCTCTTAAAAGTATATTACATATCTTTATATTAATATTAATATCATAACTGAAACAAACACAAGAGTACTATTATATTGTAATTCAATTTGACACATTGACACAATCATCTAATTTGGTGGATGGTCTTGAATTATTCTCACAGTGATTTCCCAATTTAATAGACTTTATAGATATACCAAATAAACTGTTTCTTCGTGCAAAAGGAAATGATTTAAATATATACTGAGCATAAATGATTTGTATGTGTGATCATAATAAATATCAATATATGACACTATGAAAGAATTATATAAGAATAAGGTAATGATCAATGAATGAATAGCTTTATAGTGGAATCCAAGAACATGATCAATGAAAGAATAACATTTGTATAAGAAATTGATTTAATGAATACACATAAGCTTATAAAATCATGCCTATATTTGTCAATGATAACTTCAAAGGATATCATATTGTAATGGGTTCACTCCCCAAACTATTATAGTTTTAAAGGATTGCTAGGAATACCTTTATAGTGAAAATTGTCCCTTAATTAACCAGGTATACTCCTCATTACATATATGCCACATTGAATCCGGTCCTCTCCCAATTCTTGTCATATTATAATAAACTATGTTTAATCTCTATTATAGTCATATGTATGTCATCTGATATAATTATTTTCTAAATTTATTATAGGTAGATGTGGTTATTAATGGTTATTAGTTAACATGTTACTCAAAACACATGTTATTACATATCAAATTTTCATGGTTACAATGTAACAACCCTCAGATAAGGTAAATACTAATTTTTTACCCAATATCATTAATAAATTATAATATCAAACCTATGAAATTAAATGGGCCTTATAATCCATTCATCAAAACATAAAATGTGGAAATTGTTTCTTGTATCATTACCCTTTTAACATAGTATAACTCTTGTAAGTGAATTTGTTATGATAATCATATATTCATATTGAAAAAAAATATTTGGAAATATAATAAGAATGTTATCCATGGAAGATACCCCATTAAATCCCTTTTATAATCCAATAATATCTTATTTAATGGAGAATATTCTTGATTGACTAAATAGGTCATTCCATAATGATAATATAATTTCGTTGAAAATTTAAATTTTCAAATATAAAATACTATAATTTTTTTTCTAAACCACCTTGAAAAAAATAACAAAATCTTTTAAAAAATTAATTTCATTAATTTTGTATGGAAATTAACATTTTTATTTTGAAAAATAAAATAAAAAACTAAGACACTTTCAAAATCCTTTTCATTTGGAAATAATATATTGAAAATATAAAAATTTCAAAAACATTAAGAAGTAATTATATTTTAATGTAAATCCAGACACATATATTGAAATATTTAAATAATTTAGTTTTCCTGATAGTATGAAACAATCTTCATAACATATATGTTAAAAACTTGTATTTTATTCACATTTCATGTAAATGACAATTTTCCTTTAACTAGAATATTACATGAAGAATATATTTTAAATTTTTTAAATTATTAAATAATATGTAAAATATATTTTTAAAATCATATGTTTATAATATAAATTTTTTTATTCTTTTGTTAGAAAACATGATTTGGGATGGAAATATATTTTTCAGTAGAAGAGCCAAATAATGTCGAATTTTCATAAAAGTTTTTTCTCAATTATCATATGTAAAATAGATTGTAAAATTTTAATATTTATTGATATAAATCATGAATAACCATATTATATTTAATTCATTATACTATTGAGTTATAAATTTTATGATATTTTTATTTAAATTGAATTAATAAACAGTCATGATATATGATGTTATTGTTAAATAAACACTTTCTAAATTGGTAAATTTGTATCATATTTCACATGAATGAATTATATTATATTCTAATTATAGTGTCTCTAAATGAATAATATAAATTATATCACATTTAATGATGGAATTATGTAAACTAAATATGAATATATGGGATCATTAAACAACATATGTCTTAATGAAAGAAAATTGAGAAAAAAACCCCTTGCTACATTGTGTACATTAAAACTATGTAACCAAAAAAGGTGGGATATTCTGTTGGATATGTCATAAAAATAATATTACAGTTATGAATCAGAAAATAAATTCATGGAAATTATATTTATAATATAATATATATTGGTTGTGAACATGGGATGCGTCTCACTACTGTAAAAATTAAGATTAAAATTAAAAATGTTAAATATTGAATCCTGTAGTACATGTTCAAAAATAATATACATTTAATAAATTTTTTTTATAAATATAATATATATAACCTTATTAATATATATAATTCCTTATATGTTTTCATTATGATCATTTATTACCTATTTATTAAGAATTACATGTTAATGTAACGTTCTAGGTAATAACTTATTTGTTTTTTGTATAAGATTCTATTTTCTAATTTTTGGTCCTATTAAATTGTCCATTTTTTTGATATTATAGATTGTATAAACAAATATTTAAATATATTAGATATACATTATATATTTCTGTTGTTCCGGCTATAATATTTAGGGATTGGAAATTAAATATATCATTCATGGATATTGTAGGTCATATGTACACATAAAAGTTGTTTATAGACTCTCTTCCGAATGAAAGATAGAAAAGTAAATTGTTTTAATTATTAGTTAAGTCTATATTTTAGTTCATATATATCACATATTTGTATCATACTCATTCGATTAACCTTCCTTGTAAATATTGAATGAATCACATCGCTTCACAATGATGCATTTTACCGTATTTACAAGCGACGTTTTCATATTCCCACAAAATGAAGACTATTATTGTATGTTTGATATAATAATTAATGTATAATAAAAAAATTATCAGTTTTATATATATTAAATTTAAATTTTAAATGAATATGTATTTCTCCCCTAGAGATGTGGCAATGGTGAAACAAATATTTTTTCGTTGCTAGGCGCTAGTCCACAAAACACATGAATTGTGATTTCATAACCGATTTTTGTACACATAGATATTAATAAATTATTATATTAATATAATATAAAAACCATATATAAAAGATACTATGTTTAATATATAATTTTTATATAATAATAATTGTAAAATTTAGAGAAATAATTAATATAAAGATGATTATTGAAGAACATTGCCTCATTTTCGGCCCTTATACTTCAGTTTTCACTAAGGATTTATTATAATAGAATTATGAAACAATATGGATTATATTTTTTGAAGGAGGAACATGGGATGTTATTTGGGTAGTTATTTTTAGACAAAAAATGATTCATGTTGTGATGAATGGTGGAGTGTCAGTAGCCTTTTCTAAGTGAGGGACATGACATATTCGGTATTTTCGGAATTAAATGAGTTATCCCACTATATTTAATATAAAAAATGGTAAAAAATTTTCAATTATAGACAAATATTTGTTTCATGGAACATATTTGCATATAAGTAATTTCAATGAAACAATTATAAGTCATTATTACCATTATATATATAATTTAACACTTATTAATCCAATTATTTTCATAACCATAGAAATTATTTTTTAATTCATTCACACTCTATTTTTGTCAATAATTTATTTATCCTAATAATATAATTTAAATATTATGTTTCACAAAATTTAATACATTTTTTCAAATTTCGTTTAATGAAATGGATAAATTATATTTAGAATTAACCTCATAGATGAAAAGAGAATGTTATTATTAGAATAAATCATTCAAACATTTATATTGTATTTATATCAAAATTCAATATGAATTTGATTAAAATGACTTTAATTGAATTTAAAGATGTTAAATTTTCTCTAATTTCACATTATAACCAATTAAAATAATAATTTATCTTGGTAAATAAATTCAACTAAAATGTATTAATTTATTAGAATTCAGTAATTTATCAATTATAAGAAAAAATATCATTTTAAAAAATACCACAAGTCTATTTTGATATTAATAATTTTAAAATATTCTTCATATATCAATATAATTTTATAAAATAGGGGAAATTAATATTAAAATCGGTTTCCCATTAAAATTTTTAAATACTAAATTTTTTAAAAATAATGTTGTAAGCCGAAAATTCAATTTATTATAATATATTTTGTATAAAACATATAATATTAATGATACAATTTTTAAGGATTATATTAAAAAAATTAATTAAAAAACTTAATAATAATTTATTCTATTACTTTATGGATACAAATCACAATTTTGTCACATAAAATCTTTTTTTCAATGATATATTTACATTCATTTTCAAAAGGGTTTTATTTTACATAATAATTAATTGATAACCAAATAATTTATTTTATATATGTTTTTTTAATATTGAATTTAGTTAACTTTATTCATAACCACAATTCCATGGGTTTAATGAAAACAATCATGACAAAAAATAAGATTTTTATAGTTTGTCAAAATTAATTTAATTATATTATTCCATCTAAATAATTAGGAGCATTGTGTTGTGTATAACTTTGTAGAAAATCATATTTTCTTGTAAATCATGATAAATAAATCACAATATTTAAATTGGAATAATGAAATGATTAACCTAATATAAAAATATATATCATAAATTACAAGAGATCACAATACTATTTACTCCTTTTATTCTTTGAAATATTGAAATAAACCATAATAAGAGATTGTTGTGTAATGTTTTCAATGATACTGTTAAATCCATATCCCTAATTATTTGGTTTCTCTTAAGGAAAATAATTTTATTTTCTGTTCAATTTTTCAATAACAAACTATATTCTAGTTCTATATAATGACAAGTATCTAAAATCATGGTGTGTTAAATAATAATCAATGTTGGAAATGATAAAATTAATAAACATAATTTATCATATGTCTAATTCATAAAACCTTATTTTCAATCTATGGATCCTTTCATTTATCATAGGTCACCAATGATAACTACACAAACATTAGATTATAATCTTAGACATATTATTATCCAATGTGTTCAAACTAAAGAATTATCATCCATATTTATATTGGAAATAAAACCATCATTTTATACTTAATATAAAGAGACATATTTTTCATAAAAAGATATAACATCTTATCATATAAATAATTATTATATTGAGTAAACATAAAAAATAAAATCATATATATCTAGTATCATTGGAAACATCGAAACATGAGGAACCAATTCATAAGATATCTTCATCATCTCTCTTAAATTTTTTCGTAACTAGAACTCTTCATAGACATGTAATACCCAATAAATTTCATCATAAGTTGTTGAAAGGAAACAAAAATAAGGGAAATAACATATAGTTAATAATAGTAAACATGGAGATATTGGTGATCAAATAAATATATCATGGGAATATGGGTATGATAAAATGATATGGACATTTGAAAACCAAAACCTCCACATCTAAGATCATATTATTTTGTAATGGTAAAATTATTTGTAGTACAGAAGACATAAAGAAAATATAATCCAAATAATATGAACTCTAAGAGCATAATAGTTTCATATGATATAGAGTTTTTAACATAAATAATCATATAAAATCACTTATCAAGAATCCAATTATCATTACGAATACTATTATTGGGTATTTGGGCAACAATTAATTACATAATATAATTCATGTTTCAATCCAACGAAAATCTATGTATACATAGTCTCCTAAAGAAATTAGATCATTGACCATTCTAAAAATGTTTAAGTAATGATCTTTCTATCATTACCAAATGCATTGGTGGGAAATATAATTTCTATAAAATTATATATATAATGATAATAATATATATTTATTATATAATATCATAAATCATTCACCATATCATAACCAATGAAAATGAAATATTATTAATAAATTTTTTTATCATTGAACATCATTTGGAAAAGAAACATACTTCATATACACTTTATTATAACATCATATCATTAACCATGAAAAATTATTGGGAATAACCAAAATATATTTTTCATAATAATAAAAAAAACTAGAAAATGAATAAAGATGATATCATTTAATCATTATCCCATAAAATTATAAATAATATCTAAGTATTTTTTAATATATTAATATTACCTGAAAATACAACATGCAATATTTCATGGGGAATAAGAAAATTTTCATTTGAAATTGAATATAAAAAAATTTAGTCATTACATTTTGACATTAAAATAATTTTTGATACATATCCTGCAATAATAAATGTATTAATTTGTAAGTGTGGTGGTAAATAAAATTTCTCCATTATATGATGAATGAAAAAAATCCTATAATACATTCATAAAAAAGGTCAAAAGCACCTCATTTAGAAAATAAAAAACTATTTATTTTCAAATATATTGTCAAACAATAATTGGTGAAAAATTTCACGAACAAATAAAAGAGAAATTTTATAAAATAAAATTTGAAGTTATTATTTAAAATACAAGTGGTTGTAAAATGTTTTTCGACTATTGATAGAAATAAAGATGATTAACCATGAAAAATATATTAAATATCTGCATTTAATAATGACTGATATAGAAATTAAAATATGTAATATATTGAAATAAATGTTGGGGAACTAAATTCATGATTTTATTGAGTGATACATTATTAAATTTCATTATCTAAAACATAATCATAAATAATCAAAAAATAGAATGAAATTATAATATGATACATTCGAATCATGCTCCCCTAGTTTTTAAAGTACTCTATTATCTTATATAATAAATTCAATTTTTTATAACTCTAATAAATGATCACTTTCAAAAATAAATTATCATATATGATACCCTTATAATATATCAACACCAATAAATCAATACATCTTCAATAAAATAATATTTTATAGTTTTGAAATATTTTATTGTTCCATAAAAATATTACTACGATAGTTCTTTAATTATATTTTGATAATTGTTAAAGAAAATAAAAAATAAAAAATAAAAAATAAAAAGAAAAAGAATATATATATATAATTATTATAATTTTATTTATCTATAAAAGATATATATCAGAAAATTAATTACAATAGTCACTAAGACGGTGGGTGTACATACAGGTGTACATTGTTTCTATGTTTTGAGGGATAGAATAGAGGAATCGTAAATAATAATTTTCCTTTACATAATAACAATTATATCATATAAGTCATATAAATACTTAGAAATATTCACATTTCAATTTTGGTATAACTAAATTAAAAAAAATCACATCGTATAATAATGGTGGATGTCCACATATACCAATGAATAATGATATCATTTACTTAAAAAATTAAGTGAAATTTTTAGATAAGATTTTATGATTTTATAATAACAATTATGTTATAAATATGACATATAAACATAAAAAAATTATAATTATCATCTGTAAAATATTTTTTGGAAAAAATGATTGCATCCTTATGTAGAGACAATAATTCATATAGACACATGAGTTGTTATTTCATTTCTGATTTGATGAGAATGTGAGTGGATTATGGTAGTTTAATAATAATAATAAAATTTAATTATTTTGAATATTTAAAATTTATTATTTTATGTTGAATTCTATATATTTTGAATATGTAAAGAAGAATTTAAAACAAATTTGATTAATTAAGGTGGCTAAATTTTATTTCAAATACTTAAATTAGATATGATAAAAAGGATCCTAGGTCCAATATTTTGGGATGAAATATACATATATAATGTGTATAAATTTTTTTCGAAAAAATATATTAAACTTTATGATAGATCTTTTAAGATAATTGCCTTTTAATGTAGGGAAACCATGTTCACCATTTTATATGTGATGAAAAGCACACTCATATAATTTTGAAAATGATTGAAATATATAAAATATATATTCTATATAAGTTAATCTAAATAGATTGTTATATGAATATAATAAAGCATGCTGTTTAAATTACAGAACCATTAAAATTTGGATTTTATTAACTGATTTTAAGGCATATTTTTGGATTAACCACTTAGTAAAATATTTTTATTCCTAAACATGTAAATGATTTCTAAAAAAATAAAAGCTTATAATTTTTCATATTTAGTGAATATTTTCTCTTAAATAAATAGGGAGTAAATATTTTAATCATATCTTATCGAACATATTATATTTCATAATTTTTTAAAATTTTTATAATTTAATAAAATATTATTTTAAAAATATATTCTTCCTGTCATGTATTGAACTAATCCATATATTTGTCACAAAATACCAAATTACTATAAATAACTGCCTTAAAACATTACATAATCATGAGTTTTTGTGAAGAACATACATTCATACACATTGTAAAAAATTTCATATTTATAGAATTATAGAATTAGATCATAATACATAGATAACATATCACATTCATACAAAGAGGATACAACTAAAAGAGTATCCTCTTTGTTCAATATATAAAAATCTAAGAAAAGTTTATTTTTCTGATGAATTTTCTTAAAATTTAACTTCAATTCCTTTAGTATCATACATGTCCTTATAAATATTGAAAAAAATATTATAACATAGGATGAGAACAAAAATCATTGTAATGATTATAAATAATGAGATCATTAATCATCTGATAATAGTAAACCCATTAAAACTCATTCCATAAAAAACATTTCACATTTAAAGAATCATCTTGATGTTTTCTTGGGAAATATTTACCATATTAATCTTACATTAACCATTATAAATAGTATATACTTTTGGTCAACATCCATCCACAGAGTACCCACTGTGTTGGATTACTATAATGGGAATCCCCCATCGTATCGCGAACTAAAATTGTCTCAACCCATCATATATTGAGTTATAATGCAGATCAACCCATCATATCCAGAGCTATAATGGGATCAAATAATGGTAAACAATTTCATCATAATATATTATAAATAAAACCCTTGGTAATACATTTTTACCCATGATAAAAATTAACTCACATATCACCATATAATTGTTTTCATAAAAAATAATTTTATTAAAAATAATTTTAAAACAATGAAAATAATAATGAAATCATATACTTAATAAATCAATATGATATCTTATAAAGGAAACTTTAAAATATTAGTGAATAATAAAAATATGATAAACTTATCATACAATATAAAAAAAATATTTTTTAAAATAATTTTATAAATGAGACATTTAAAGGGATTTGAATGGAATGTCCCTAACTAATAAAAAATAATTTAAGTAATAACTAATCAAATGAATGGAATATATATATATATAATTCTTATATCCAAATCATACAAGATAATATAATCAAATATAACATTAAATATCATAGAATGAATTAAATCAATGGTGTAGAAGAGTAACCCAAAGAATGTAAATTCGGTGATGAATTCCCTTACCTCATGTTTGTCTTAAATTAAACATATACAATCTTCTCTTGACATATCTTCCTTGAGAACTAAATCCTGGACCATTTTTTGGACTTTTTAGTGAGATAAGTAGTTCTTGGACAAGGGGATGATGATGGGAATATTCTAGTGAAGACTTTTAGAATGACTCAAATCATGATATGTATGTAGAGAAGTGGAAGTGATGTGTTGTATTTATAGGGGAGGGAGGAGTGTTTTTCTATTATTATAATCATTATTTTATAATTTTTATAAAGATAAGATATTGTTTTGGTTCAAGTGACCATATAAGGTAATTAGTTTATGTGATTCTGAACTGAGGATCCTTACCTTAGAATAACATCATATATAACTGTATAATAAATGTATTTATCTTTTTTCATAAATTACAGTATTTCTCTATTGAAAAAAATTTCATGTATTTTTAAAAAATCACAATAATTAATTATAACAATTTTATGATATATAGAATTCTAAATTGATTCAATTTTATGAAATTAATTCTAAATATGATAAATTTAATTTTAAATTAAAAACACAATTTATACGGATAATACGATTTTGAATAGTATAATTGATTTAATAAAATAATGATATCTTAATTATTGTTGGTTAAATTTATAATATATACGTAATAAAATAAAAAATTAATTTATGAATCATTTTTATGAAAATATATTTTCATTTATTTCATTATAATAATTATAATAATGTAAATATATATTTATGTTTTATTAAAACTGAGAATTAATATATATTTTTCAAAACATTTATTTAAACATTCTAATATATAAATATATCATATATTCAGATATAATAAGAATATATATTATTTATACTTTAATAGTTTTTGTCACTATTCTATTGGCTCGTTTACAATTCAAATTGGTAATGTTTTCATTATTATGGTCATATTAATATTCCATTAAAAATTATTTTATAAAATTAAACTTATATAATTATATATCCATAATGTATGTAAATATTAAATTAAAAAAATAAAATAATTTAGTTTATATGTACCTAGGTTGTTTCATTCTACCCACCTTCAAAAAATAGCATCCTCAAAATTTTAATTCACTTCCTAAATAAGTGAGGATATTTTTCCCTCATATCATTTACAAATTCCAATGTTTTTTATTCAACGAAGAGGGTTCTACAAAAAACATCAAACTTGTATATTATATTATTCCCCAATACATACCCTCTATGAACATGAATTTTAAAATGTTTCTTTTCATTGGAAAGGTTCTCTTCTAGATGAACTTTATTTGTGCTCAAAACATGAGATGGATCTGGAACATACATTCTCAACAGAGAACCATAAAAAAAATTACATGATATTTACTTGGAGGCAAAGGTACTCGGTAGGAAACTAGTCCAAAATTATCCCAAATATCAAAAGGTTTGATGAATTAAGGAATTATCATTCCATTATTATCAAAATGAATAACACATTTCCAAGGAGATATTTTACAGAAAATGTGGTCAACTTTGTCAAATTTAGGTTCCTTAAACTTGTCATATTTATAAGTTTTATTCCTTATATGAAATGTCCTCATGTGTTGTAGATTCATCTTTCCTTTCTCACCTATATCCAACTGTAATTCTGGCCCCATCAACTATCATTCCATAACTTCATCCAAAATTATAGAGTTAGACATTTTTTCCATCATAATGACTCAAATTCTTCAACTTTTATACTAGATTAAATACTTTTATGATAATAAAACATAAATAAAGTAATATACTAATCCAAATATCCATTATGTTCAATTGAAAAAGTGTGAATAATATCCTATTATGTATGAATTGTTCTCTTGGTATTTCTATTATATTGGGGATGAGAGGTATTGTTGTAATTTAATCATTTACCAAAAAACATTTCATGTACTTTCAATAAATTCAATATAAAAATGGGATCTCGGTCAGATAAATTCGATAGAAGAACTAAATGTATCTTGACAATCTCTCTGTGGTACAATCTAGAAAGCAGATCCAGGGATATAATTTTCTAATAGGAATGAAATGTGTATAAATAGTCTGTCAGTCGACAATAACCCAAATCCACTTATTACCTCGATAATCCTTTTTTTGTCCCACCAAGATGTACATTGATATGTTTTCCCATTTCCACTATAGAACTGGAAATGGAAGATGCATTCCATTAAGAAACTTCCACTTTGCATCAACCTGTTGATAAGTGGATAATTTTACTGTACAATCTGCAATATTTCATTTCATTTCATCCACCCTCGAATACATTAAATGTTCTGTTTACATATTTGGGATACATGGTTAACTAAAAATAGTGAACTATAATCTTCAAATAACTATTCATTCATTAGATGAAAATCACTAGGATGTAATATACACTTCTCATACATCAAAACACAATAATCACAAATATTAATATTACACAATCATACCCTTATAAACCAATATTTCCATTTCTTACCACTCCCAGTCTTCTTTCAAAGCGTTTTTTAATATGTCTAACAGAGACAAATGTAGTGACACCAGAATGAAAAATGAGTTATTTCTTACACCAACAACTTTTAAACCAACAATTATCAAATGATTAAACAAGGGGCCATGTTCCAAACATAAAATGATTACGGTGGAATTACATTTCCGACTCAATGTATTATCCAATTTTTTTTTATTTTTCGAGGATGATAATAAATATTCTAATCATAATCCATTATTATATTGTCCCATATTATATTTCTCATTTTTAATTAACACTTAGTAAATATATAATTCATGTTTTTAATGGTACGTATATATTTCAAATTTTAATATATTCATATAATTCCTTCAAATTTTTAATGAAAAATATACTATAACTAATTCCAATTCTTGTGTATGGTAATTTAACTCATTATTTTTCAACATAAGTGAAGCATAAGAAACTAAAAAATCATTATGCCTTTATACAAACCCATGTACATTCAATGAAGCATAACTATAGATAAAAATGAAAATTATTGGAAATAAGGGTGATATGTGATGCATTAACCAAATTTCATTTTGAATTCCTTAAAACAATCATCACAATAATTGATTACAGAGGAATTTAACAGTATTTATATTTAACATTGTAATTATGCTATATATTCATGAAATGCTATCAATAAAACTCCAATAAAATCCATACGATCCAAGGATACTACAAATCTCATTTATATTTGTGGGTCTTGCATTTTCAAACAAATTTTTATCATTATGAACATTCAATCCATTTTTTGAAAAAATCTGGCCATGAAAATAAATTTTTTACAACAAAAATTTAGATTTTATGAATTTTCCATATAGTTTCTTTTCATTGATGATTTGAAAAATATTCCATAAATGTATTTAATTATCCTAATTAATTTTAGAATATACCTCAAAATCAACAACAAATTGAACCAAAAACAAGTCCAAGAACATATGAAATATTCTATTTATAAGAACCAAGAATACTACAGATGACATAGTTAACCCAAAAAACATAAATATAAACTCATTATTACCATATTTTGAATGAAGCATATTATATGGAATTTAATTTTCTTTTAATTTCTTATTATGGATCCCCAAAATTTGGTTATCCTTAGAAAAATATTATTCTCCCTAGAGAAAATCATGAAAATGATTGATATTCAAAAAAAGATACATGTTTATAATAGTGATTGTATTCAATGATATATAACGATAGATGAGTTTCATTGAACATCAATTCCATTTTAATGGATAATAAATGCACACCCCTTGGTGATGTGTTAGGTAAGCTAATGAATTTATATAAAAATTCATGCAACATCATTTTAAACTCTAAAATTTCTAATTGTTCCATTAGAAACGGGGTTTACGAATTTATTGATCATACAGAACTAATTCAATGGAAAATTAAAACACCCTATTGGGAATAATATCAAAAAAATGATGTGAAAAAATCATGGCACTCATTTACCTCTATGAAATTATTAATATGAACAATATATTTATTTTCAATTATATCACCATGATCACTTTAGCATTCATATTTTAACAGTTCTTTGGCTTTATGATATTTTATCAATGGTATGGTTTTATTTTTTTAGACAAACCTAAACTCATACAAAAAATAACTTCTTTATGTACATAATCAATCTAATAATGATAAATAGAATGGATGTCTATACCCATAATAACATCAAAATATACAAGAGAAAAAGCGACAAGGATTGCCGTTAAACATTTCAAAATAATAAGATTTTTATATTCATAAAATTTATTTTTACCACAATATTGTGTGGGGTATTTTACAATGTGTTCTAGCATCATTTCAGGAGGTTGAATTTCCAATTTTGTAGAATATTTCTCAGAGATGGAGAAAAATGTATACCCTAATACAATCAACACATTAGAGTATTTGTAATTAATAATAAATATACTCGATTCCACGTCATTTAATGGGCCAATGAATACTCAATTAGTTGAACAGTATTTTCCTACACCCTTCTACTTTCATCCTTTCAGATTTCATACCTAATTGAATAGATTTGGGAACACATTAGTAAAGTGGACAAATTTTTTATAGTTAAAGAATATCATCATAAGCATGTCATTATTTTTCAAATCAATTCCACTCATGAGAATGTTCAAAAACATTCCACATCAGTAAACTTTCTTAATATTTATATTATTTTCTCTAGGAATCTTTTAACCATACTTATTATATGATGTGAAAAATATTTTTATACAACTAGGCTTCAAAGAATAATTCATCCCCAATTAATATGAACGTGTCCTCTTTTTTTCTTGGCATCAAGAGGCAGAACCATTTTAGTAAAATATGTTTAATCTATTTTAGAAAAACCTAAATTTTTCTCATTGATATTAAACTCTCATAAAGAATTAGGTGTTTGAAAAGATAGTTTCAATCCATAGTGATATTTATTAATTTTACTATCAATGACATGAGTAATATTGGTTACATAAGTAGACAGTATTATAAATTCTTCTTCATACATAGCCAATTAAATATCATAATTATGATTTAGTTCAACAATTTATTCCCTACTATGTGTCAATCATTTTTAGGATATAATATTCCAAAGAAAAACACACTAAATAATTCAATTCCATTGTATCAAGAATATATTATTCTTAGTTATTCATAAACATAAACCACCCCAGATGATCTACAACTTCAAAACTATAAATTGATAGGGTAAACTTTTGGTGTTCTAAATATCCAATGATATCAAATATCTTTTCTACATAATTCATCATCCATTCCACTATCACTATATTTGTGCTTCCACTAAAAGATAGAGGGTGTTTCCTTGTAAAATTATCCACATAAGACATGTATAATCATGGTAGACAAGGTTTCTCAACATAATGAAGACCACCACAATTTATCACCTTAGTCTACTGAGCCATTTCATTCACAAAATACTTATTTCCAATTTTAAGTATTCTCAGTTTTAGATTCATAAATATATTAGTCGCTTGTTGCCTTCCCACCTAATCTTCATTATATCATAAATATGATACCATTCATACCATGCATATATTAGTCATAGAAACATTGTAATTATAAAAAACAATATAATTTTAAACTAACAATAATGTAAAAAACTCATTTATGGTACACCATTGAAAACTTCATAACCCCTAAGGTTATCATAAACATAATCTGAAATCAACTATAAGGACCCATCATTAAAATATTACATAGTCATCAGTTTTAATAAATAACATACATTCCTACAAATTGGGGATATTTTAGTGTTTATAGTTTTATAAAACACGAACATAATACATACATAACATAACACATTCATTTAAAGATAATTATACTAAAACAAGATTCTTTTTTTATAATATAATTAATTTTAAAATAAAACATGTTTTCATTAAAAAAAATTCATAACATTCTACACGAATTCCAACATTATCTTTAACAAACTAACCGCCAATGGGAAACATTTTATAACCTGGGATGATCCAAAAAATAACAATAAGGGATATAATGAAGTAAATCATTAATCATGTAATATTAAAAAAATCATTAAAACCCATTTCATAAAATCACATTTGAATTCATAGAATCATCATTATGATTACATATACATATTTTTCATATCACTATTACATGTTTCTATAAAAATTGAATTATTTTTTGGTTGACTTCCATCTTCATAGTAACCAATTATATGGAGATCAATAATTAGTTTAGTCACCTATCCTGAGCTAAAATGGTTTCATCCAAACATATAATGTCCTATAATAGGGCTCAACCAATCATATATTGAGATAAAATGGGCTCAAACCAAACTAAACAATATCTATAAGATATATCATAAACAAAACACTATATGACTCATATAATCCCATTAGATAATAACATTCATATATAGAAATAGAATTTTACATAAAAATACAATTTAAAATTATATAATAAAACCATGCACATGATAATGAAATCATATTCATAAAAAATTACTATGAAAACATATAAAGGAATCATTACTATAATAAATAATATTGAAAATGGAATAAGCCACTCATAATATATAAAAAATCTTATTTTTCAATTTTTTAAAAGATATATTTTAGTGGAACGTACCATAAAAATACCATATCATTGAAACAAGAATTTATAAAATGAATGGATTATATATATTCAATGTAAACTCACCTAATATAACATAAAATATTGAATATAAATTTTTATCAATAATCATAGAATGGGATAATCAATGATGTATATTGATAACTGAATGATTGGAAATAGGGATATTATTTACCTTATCCCAGGATTGTCTTACATTAAATGTATCAAAAATTTCTAATTAATTTTCGTTATTTACAACCTCTTTTTGGAAAATTCATATTTCATTTTAGTTAGATTATATTATTTTGGATGTGTGAAGGAGCCTTCAGAAAAATCCTGGGAAGAATAAAACAAGACTCAAATCATTAGAGGTGTCTAGAGAAGAGGGTTCTATATGGTACTTATAGTGGAGGATAAGAGTTGTTTTTCCCTTAGGGTATTCATTATTTTATAATTATTCTCAAGGAAAGCAATAGTGCTGGTTATTATTACCATTTATCGTAATTTGTTAATGTTATTTCAAAAAAAGGGTACTTACATCACAAGAACATCATATATGAATCATGAAATAATGTATTTAGCATATTTTGTAAATTGTTGTATTTCACTATTCACCAAAAACTAAATTATTTTAGAAAAATCTAAATAATTCCCAACAATAATTATTTGATTTTTTTGTTAAAAAATAAAATCCATTATATGAAAATAATTTTAAAATTATAATAAAAATAATTTTCAATTAAAATCATTATTTATTCAAAAAGTAATTATTTTAAAACTAAATCAAATTTTACAATATCTAAAAAATTTAAATAATATCTCATTAAATTATTATATAATTACAATATAATGAATAATAAATTCATGAAACTATTTTATTAAAATATATTTATTTTAAATCATTTAATTATATAAATAATTGTAAACAAATATTAATGTTAAAAAAACATACACATAACAAACAATTCTGAAAATATTTATTTACTCTATAAAAAATATAAATATATCAAATTTTCACATATATGATGAATAATGTTTATATATATATTCATATGTGTGGTTAGTATGCTATTATCTAATTTACTACTTATAAGGGTCATATTACTATTCATTTAGTAATGTTACTATTCAAATAAAGAGGATTCCTTAAAATACAATATATTTCTTTCTACATTTGTAATGGATTTATCTATGTAATTTAAACATAAAAATAGACTATTTTATATATACCTAGTTTTTTACCTTATCAGACACAAAATTATAATATATTCCTTAATTGTAACATTATTAAGTTATATTCATCAATAAAGTACAAGTACCACTATAATAATTTTTAAATTGATTTAACCCACTAGAATAATTTTTTTATTATTGTGAAAATAGTAATAATTTTCTACAACAATCCTTTTCCCAATGTGATCACATATGTCAAATTAAAATGATAAAATGTAAAATTTGATATTTTACTATTCATTAATTATTATTTGGTCATTTTAGTTGAAAATTATCACCTAAAAATACATTTGAATCATATTATAAAAAGGATCAAATCACTAACATCCAATAATAATTATGATACAAAATGTGTACTTGAACATTTAGTTGTATCATAAGAGACAATAATTTAACCTTTATGGATGTGATAAATTTTTACACATTTAATTTTAATAATTAATAAATGTTAAAGGGACATATTAAGAAATATTTTACCTCCAGATTAAATTTGATGAACCCATTTTTATGAATATAATTTCAACAATTTGTATAAAAAATATATATAATATGTGTAGAAATAATGATGAAAACAATTACCTAAAATGTATATATTTTTAATCAAAAAAATCAACCATATCCCATGACTAGAAGAAAATAATATTCGACTATAAAAACAATATATTTAATATAATAATTTTTTTTCATATAAAATCATTAATAAATAATGATTTATTTACATAACTATCATAACAAAACATTCCATGGGTAAATATTGTTTTTACAAAAAAATTCCATTTTTTCAAAATATATTTATATTAATTTATATTTATCTAATATAGAATTTATTGACTTTATACATATATAAATTTTTTCCCTAATTTTTTTATTTCTATTCATATATTCCAATCAAGAAGATATGTGACAAAATCAAAATTATATAATAATATGTTAATAGTATATCATGATTATGTTAAACATTATCTTTCATGTGAATTGTTTTACCTATGAAATTAAAAAAATGGAGAATGATAAAAAAAATCCAATTATTTAATATATATCGATTTACAAGATCTTATTCTAATGAATATATATAGTGAAACATGCAGTCATGATATATAATAAGCTTCTACATAATTGTACAAAACCTGAAAATTATATTTATGGACTAGAATTGACACCCATTAAAGAAATATAATTCATTTATCTTATCATAGAAACCATGTTATTGTTCGAATGATCCATGTAACAAAATATAATACATTAAAAACAGTTTTATAGGTCATTTTCATGTCATAGGATCCCCTATATCATCTGTCATGAACGTAAATCCAAAGAAAACATTATCAATCATAAATATCTATAACCCATATTAATTAAAATTGATAAAAATATTTTTCATGTTTTAAAAATCTTCTAATAATTAAAATATCATTTTAATTATATGATAACTATATAATTTTTAATTTGGTCAACTAACAATTAATCAATAGAGTTGAATAAATTTGATATAAATCTTCCAAAATAGTCAGTGAATAAATCCCAAAACATTATAAATATATTTTGGAATAAATTTTTTATATACCATACATCATAGATTATTATTTTTAATCATTATTTATTAGTATTCTGAAGATAACGGTGTGTAATACAAAAAAAAATCCTTATTCAATGGTATGTCTATTAGTTTTACAAATTGTACATTATATGGGTAGGTCCCCCTAAACTATCAATAAATGATAGTGCCTCAAAATGTAAAGACTTTTGGAGGAATCAAGTTGTGATAATGTTAATGAATTGATGATTAAATTAGAGCATTCATATCTACACTATGTAATGGTGATTTTATTCAATATCCTTGTCATGGATTCACGAGCCTCTTTGTTTTACTCCACTATTATGTAATATTCATGTAAATGTCACTTGTTAGAAAATTATTTTTATATATGTGGACAAAAAACAACATCTCTTCATATTTTAATCCATTTTTATTAAATTATAATCTATTAGATAAATATGAAAATAATAATTTTTATCATTCAATATATATAATCATTCAAAAAATTCAATATTACTATGGTACCTTTGTATCATACATTATAATATACATTAGGGTCACAAAAAGATATCAATGTAGTATAACTATATGATTATCAATATGATTTAATTTGATATAAATTATATTTATCACATTCCAATGGTATTTATAGATTGTCTCCATACATAAATATAAAATTTTATTCACACAAAGTAGATTCTCATTTAATATTTTTCATTATATTGATCTTTTTCTTATTCGTTTTATATATTAATATTCGTTAATCATCCTCATATCCTTTATGCATACCTATTTCACAATTCCCTCATTGATGTCCTTCACTATTATTCATTATCATTTAGAAATAATCAATATCTCTTCTTATTCATTAAAAATAATTTCAAAATTAAAAATAATGTTTCTAACTTATATTCCACAACTCAATGATTTATTTGTCCTTAGAAAAATACATGTGATAATGTCAAACATAAATATGTTTGAGGGACTTTAATGTTTGATTTATATATCCTCTTCAATTATAGAGTGGGCCACATAATAAAGATAATATATTTGTTATTCTAACATATTTCATGACATGACAATCAGAATATATGCCTGATTAAAAAAATAAAAATGAGGCCACATATTTCATTTTCAACACAAGTTGTTTTCATTTAATTTAAAATCAAATATATTTTTTCTTATTATGGATGTTATTTAAAAAATGAATTTTTTTAAACCAAAAACATTCAAAATAACTAAAAAATTGAAATTTCGGTAATGATAGTGTTATTTACTAATTCATTAGGTGGCCCTCACTGTCATAGGGAAAATGTATCATTAATAATTTAACTAATTTTCAAATCAAGGATGCATATCATGGTATTTATATCTCTATGAAATGAAGTTTGATATCCTTGAATATAGTTAATAATATATTTTTTATTTCATACCCACAATAATTTTATATTAGATGTCATTTTTTATGATTATTTATTGAAACATGTTATATATATAATTAAAAATTAAAACCTCATTAGATTTATGATAACATTACCTGAAATAGAAAATTTTCTGTGGTTTAATTTTAGATTATTGAATCAATATTTATCAATCCCATCATATTTTTCAATGTGACATAATGTATTAAAAAAAATATCATTGGATCACTGTAAATTCTTGTAAAAACCAACTTATTGGTTATATTTTGCATCGATAATATTTCAAAAATAAAAAACACCACCTATTAAATTAAAACACCTTAAATATCATAATATTTATTAGTATTTAATACAATATTACTTTTATAAATGATTTAATGATGAATAATAACCCCAATAACTATTACATCTTCATTACATTAGATATATCAGCATCCCCTCTAAAAATACATTTTTGGTCCTTCATCATCATATATTCATCTATGGGTACTAAACATAATCCCCAAAATTTTCGTAACAAAATTATAGAATTATTGTGAGATTTGTTTTAGGGGTTGTTATATCATAAAATTTAATTATAAATTTATAATAGCATAGCATAGAATTAATGTTAATGTGAACCAATAGTTTTTAGATTGATAGTGTAAATAGTTATGAATGAAATATAGAAGGAGAAGAGAGAATAAATAATTTGAGTGACCTAATAGATTTATTATCCATGAAATATTAAAATTCCATTAATATAAATATTTAGTTAATGAAAAAATATGTATAGAATTTGAACAAAATATACTATATATATTTTATAGATTGTTCCTGATGATGGTTCCAATAATTTATTGATTATATGGTTTTATAATGATTGAATAATCCTATACGATGTGGTATGAAAATGTTTGGGCTTCTAGAGGATGTTTCGTATTTCTAAATTTAAGAGATTTAGTTATATATATAGAAAATTTGGTATATAATCCATTGATAATAGATTTATATCATATAAATGAATTGTGAAAATAATGAATGGTATTTAATTTAATAGATATAAAAATGTACATGGTAGGAGAATGTACTTATAGTGATTCATTTTTACGTATGATAACATAATGATGGTCCCAGATCATTATAATTCATTTAGTGATTATTATGGAACACATGACAATAGATAATACCTCATTATTCCGAGGATGTAATGTATCATTTTGAAATGTGATTTATATATTATACTTTTATTATATCGAAGAAAAAATGGAGTCACAAAATTGACCAGATTAACATCACAAATATTTTCTCATTAAAAAATATGGTTAGAAAAAATATTATTATATCATAATAACCAGAGTTGAATTTAAATTTTATTTAAATTAATAAAATATTTATATTCTCAATGTCACAGATAACTATCAATTATTAATCATTATTATACAAAACAATATATATTTTATTGACCAATAATATTATTATCATAAAAATTACTTTTCCTTTGAATACATAAATTTAGTTTCATTTTTTCCAGAGAAGATGTCACTAGCAGTTGTTTTTTTATAAAAAATTAATTTTCATCAAAGATTAAATTAATTTAACCAATTTAAATGTTACAATCTATTTAATTTGAAACAAATAATTATTTTATAATTATTGTTTTTCTTCCATAGAAACAGTTTTTTTCTATAAATGTGAACGATATTATGAATCAATAATCTACTCAATTCCTAGAAGTTGTACCATTAAGTCAATATAAGAATAAGATATTTTAGGTTTTTTAGATATAAGATATTATATCATATCCATAATTATAGATAATTATTTAATAAATAATATTATGATATCAAATCCAAATTATCCTGGGAAATATTTGAAATATTATTTAATCGAATAAATTGGTTAATCATGAAACCAATAAAATATGGAAAGCTAAATTTAAGTAAAATTAATATATTTTTCATGTATTAGTGTATTTTTTATTTACACTATAAAATGTGATTATTATCTTAATTAGGTTTTTATAGAGAAATAACAGGGGAAACAATGATAGATTTCGAGCATAATCATACATTTTAGGATATGACTAATTTCATATTTTCCATTTTTGTATATTATGATTTTAATACATTTTTAAATGATGAATTGAAAAGTATCTTCATGTAATATAAAATCAAATATGGATTATATTATATGAATATTAGTAAAAATAGGAATGAGATATCATTCGATTCAAAATAGGGTAAAAATAGATATTTGTTGGTTATACTATATAGTGAATGGTTAGTTTGAAATGAAAAATTTGACATGATATATACAATAAAATTGAATAACTAAGAGACAATAAAACAATTTGATACAATTTATATAAGAAACATGAAAATAAATTCTTAAATTCATAAATATGATTTACATCTTTCATATTTAGTAAGAGTAATATATTAACATATGTGTTGAAGTTGATTCATTATTTAGAGATCTATGAGAGATATTTTTAAATTTCATGGTGAGTAATGAGTTGTTATTTAGTGATAGATAAAAATTATAGAAAACATATATTCTATTAAAAAATATTTATTTCCATTACTATGTTATTAAAATTAGTATGAATTTTTATGGTAATAAGTAGTTTAATTATATCATATTTTCAAGGAGGTTGAAAAATTTTGAGGATTAAGGTAACTTCATTTTTTCAATGAAGATAAATTTATATGTGTCTCATTTACATGGAAAATAAATATATTAATGAATAATTAATATATTTAAATGAAATTATATATGGATTTATTCCTATTATCAGAACATGTTATGTGTATATATTTACATTAATTAGTTTATTTTATATATAAAAAAATCTATTCATGAAGTTATGGAATGTTAAAAGTGTTATGAGAAGACTATTAAAATACTTATGATTGTAGGAGATCACCCAAATAATAATGAATCCTATATTATATAATAAATACATAATTATGTTATTTATAAATGGAAATGTAAATATATGTTAAATTGGTTGAAGAAGAATGTTTCTCCAAAGCATCAACCCGATAATTATAAATAATATGGGTCTGGATTCTATTATGATTAATAATATTGAAATCATATTTTAGTATTCACACATTATTGGAAATATAATTTATACATTATTCTGTTTTATTTCACTAAATATGGTATAAATATTTGATTTGAGTTCTGATCAAATGGAAGTGTATCAGTTTGGAATAAAATTATTTCTTAATATATTATTATTATTTTATGTTAATATTTTGGATATTATGGAAATTTTAATCTAGTGGGGAATTTATTAGTTTAATCCAAGATATGTACACCCTTATTAAAGTGTTATTAAATGTTCATTGATGGGGAGTCAATTAATATAATGAAAATATGTTATGTAATTAGATTAAAATTATAAATATTACATGGGGAATAAATTTAATATTCTTCATGAAGTATGTTGGAGGTGTGTAAGCATGATCAGTTTGTTGGAGACTTTCTAACCATTAAACCAGAACATATATGAATGGAAATTTATTAAATATTTCCTTTGAATAATGTGGAATATATGGAATAATATATTATGATATCCGTCACATTTGAATCACCACAAAATTTTACCATTGATATTTGAAGGCGATTGATAATTATATAAAATCATTTAAATGAATTTTCATAAAACCATCTAAGAATATAGATAATGTTTTCATATTAACAAATGTGTGAAAACATAACATCAAAGCAGTTTTCTAAGTGGTTATTAGTGATGATAAAAAATTGTCAATGCATACCCACTTTATTGATAATTTTAATAGAATTATAATTTTCTCTCAAGTATGTCTAGAATTAAATGAGATGATCTTTTAGAATAATGAATATTTTTTAGAATATATTTATGGGAGGAGGAGTTGTTAAAGGAAAACCATCCAGTAAAAACTATTTTCATAGAACTATATAGAAAATTAACTAATCAAATTAATGAATGATGATACCTTTTTGGTATAAATAACAATTGGATATTATTTAGATAAAAAAATCAAAACAAATGATCAAGAAATATTTATATTTTTATGAATAAAATTATTTTTCGTAATAATTTAAAAATCATTATTGAAATGAACTCAAATAATATAATTTATTATATTGATTTTATTTATAGAATGTCGAACATTGATGTAAAATTTTGAATTATTTGTAAATGGATGAATTACAAACAATTAATTATGTATGAACTATTTTTCAATATCCATTATGTTTTTATTTATCACAAATATTTTTAAATATCAAAAAAATATAAATTTTAAAGGATTTCAATTTATGGATTTTTTGATGATAATATAAGAAGACTGACCATTTTGAAAATTTCTCATACTTTGGAGGCTACAACAAAATAATTATAATTTTCATAAATAGAAGAATAATATATTACACTTTAATAATATATGGATGCAAAAAAAGTATGAGGAGGTGCCACGTCAAAAACTGGAACGTCCTGTTGGAGTTAAATTAACATATTGATGTCATGTTGATGAATCATTTCTAAAA
The DNA here is from genome assembly GCA_963277665.1 of Viscum album. Taxonomy (NCBI): domain Eukaryota; kingdom Viridiplantae; phylum Streptophyta; class Magnoliopsida; order Santalales; family Viscaceae; genus Viscum; species Viscum album. Next base: position 912,485,167 of record OY728157.1, read on the forward strand.
TTAGACCAATATGTTTAGATGATGTGAAAAATATGTTCATATTGATGTGTAAATTTCTCATGCTTTATTAGAATGTATATTTTACTATATGAGAGATGTATACTTTTTAAAATTTATATAATATAAATTTTAGTGAAGAATCATTTGAATCATTTAATGACTACTTACATTTTTTTGGATGTATTATAAGAATATTAAATCTAAATATGATAAAAAATATTTTATTGATTTACAACGAACAATGAAATATCTCATGTGGAAGAGGTCAATGGAATTTTTAGTGAAGGAAGTTTTTATTTATGTGTTGTAATTTCATGAATTCCATGTCATTGTTCGAAAGAATAAGAGAATTTTTATTATAGAGATTGTGAAGTGGAATTAATATGTTATATTATTTAAGATGATTAAATGAAATTATTTCCAAACTAAAATTATATTTTATGATTTTATAGATAATTAAGTAATTTTTCTATTATCGGGGGATTTGTATACCACACCATGGAAAAATGTGAATAAAATTCATCCTTCACCATTCAAAGGAAATGGTTTTCTGATCCCATAGTTTAAAATTTTATGTTTATTTTTTACTATAAAATATATTTATAATATACTATATTCAATGTATATGGTTTTATAGAAGGGAGAGAATTTTTTAGGGGGATTATACTCCAAAGGAGAATATGAAGAATTAGAAAAATATGTATTATTGAGTATGTGAACTATTATAATGGAAATTTCATGTATATATATATTTTTTTTTAAACATATTTACTGAAATATCATATAAAAGATGTAATTTGATAATAATTTTAATATAATGATTGTATGATTGTATCTTAGTTACCCTTACTATTAACAAAAAAATTATTATTTATATTTATTATTTCTATCAATATGTTAACTTTAAAATTACTACAATGAATGAATGGGGATTTTATACATATTATAAGTTTAATTTATGATTTCATTTTAATATGAAAAATTAAAATGGGGAAATTATAATTAATTGATTTTTTTAATTCTTTAGAAAGAATTTTTTAGTTTATGTTGGAACCCATCTATTAATCAAAATAAGAAGACAAAAATCGATTACATGAAAAAATTTAGACATAAAATCCAAAATTCATATAATAAATTATTAAATAGATGCGTGAAATCAATATTTCCTTAATAAATCATTAATATCGAATTCAAAATTTATCAGATATTTGATCATAATAAATTAGAATATTTTCTATGATACATCTAAGAATTCATATTGTTTAATTAGAAAATCTTCAAATTCCAAAACATATAATATAATTTATTAAAATATATAACACCATGAGATTTTTATTAAGGAATCGTTGTTATTTCTATCTCCCCATTATATTAAACTAATATTATAAAAATTAAAATATATTTCCCTAATATTGTTAATATACATCAATTTATTCTTATACATTCATGTAACAATTAATTTCATTTTATCATAGAAGTGTGTGTGGTATATGAAACAATATTGAACTAAACTATTAATGCCAACCCTTTAAACAAACTTTTATCTCATGTGATCCCTTATTCTCTACAATAGTGCACTCCATGTATCTAACATATTTTCTAATGGATCTTTTCAGTATCATTTTTTGATGACATTATTAAAACCTACAACATCACTTTTTCATCATTGTATCCAGTTAATAAGAACCTGAATCAATAACCACTATCATCCATTTGGAATTTTTTTTCACATGTACTCTTCATTCTAAAATTTACGTTGTTATTCTTATTAAACCATTGGGGAATAATCTTATTTTTTCCCTCATTAATTGAAATATCATCTTCATGTTAAAGAGAATCAATATGATTTTGAAATTTTTTTTCCATTCCACACATCTATTCCCTTACATTCTCATAATCTATTAAAAACTTCATCCATAATCAAATTTTTTTAGATTTCCCATGTTTATATTCTAATAGTGATTTACACTCTCATGTTTATTGTGACATTTTTTAAATTAATGATAGTATCTTTCCAAGAACAACATAATTCAATACATGATAACTACAATTGAATATTGATTTTCACCAAAATTAGGGATCCTCGTCTATGTTAGGGATAAAGTCTTGTAATATGGTTTATATACAAATCACGTCTCATTTTTTGTTCAAATGGTGCGGTCCTACATCCATCAAGTTAAATGATCATTAAAATATTCTTCCATCCCCCTAGGATATATAATAAGAAATAAAAATTATTATTATCCTATACAGGAGACAATGACAATGAATTCATCATGGCTTCCCTTATAGGAAATTCAGTGCTAGTAATTTTTAATGATATAATTAATATCTATTCATGTCTTGGTAGAGTATTTTACTCAATGTCCATATCCCGGTCACATTCCATTGCACTTAAATTTTATCATATGATGAATAATATATTGAACGTAATCCAATGAAAATCCCACCACTCCCATAATTATATACCATTAAAAAATGATATCTATTGTTTTAATATGAAAATAACTCATAAAAATAACTTGATGAAATCTTTTTTATGATTCGATAATTTGGGGGAGGAAAAATTATATGCTTTGGGAATAATTTTGTGTGTGAAAATATTGGTGTTTTTATATCAATTAAAAATTATATAATTAAAAATAATAGATTGAAATTATTCATCAAGAATATTTTTAAACTAGAAAAGAATCTTATTTGAAGGATTAAAAATTTACAGTAACTATTATTATAGCACTATATTTATAGAGTCAAAAAGACTATATAATTTATGTAATTGTTAATTATCATGAAATAAAATAAATCCTGGTTGAAAAACCAATCCATGATACTACAATAACTTTTTTATGATAAAAAACGCATTATATGAGGTCATCCATCAGATATAACATCCAAAATCATAACATCATTGTGTATCCATTGATATGATATTGAAAATCCTATTTTCAATTGATCAATATAGATTATTAAGCACTACATCCCACACCCAAAATTTCACCCCGGTATCATTGAAAACACCATTATGAACTTCTTGTACTCAATGATTCGTGATATTTTAACTTCATTGTCTGGGTGAATTTTTTGGAATTATATTTATTGAGATATATTTTTTGTAAAATGTACAATTGTCAGGGAATGCATGATTTTTTAACTGATTGAATTAGGAATAATTTCTTCAATGGAATTGAGGAGTTATCATTATATTTATGGAACATCCAATGTGTTTTTGAGTTTTTATACTATGATACTGTCAGTTTCCTATATATAGATTAATTAAAAATTGTTTAATGGTATTTATACCAATGTAGTGGTTTATGATTATATTATTGGAATATTAATCTAGGAGTGACTATCACACACCGTGTATTGGGAGTTCATATCTTATAATGATTAAGAGTGGGTTCTTTTATAAAATTAATGTGTGTGTTTTCATCATTTTTAGTATTAATGGATTACACAATATGTAATGTAATTACATGATATATAAATATTTTATATCTGTTATTTGTTAATCTATACTTGTTTTTTATTCTTTCCCTCCTGAAGAATCCATATCTTTAACCAATTAATTTCGTAGGAGAATTTATTGATATATGATCATTACAGATTGTTCATTCGATAATAAATCACTTTATTTGATATGGTGGACATAAACAAGATATTATTACATATGACTCCCCAATAATTTGGGTTGTGTCATTTTTTTGGATGAATTTATGTTTCATATTCTGGATCATCCAGTTTTTTTTCTGATTCCATATGTTTAATAAGGAAACGATGTAATTTAAAGGTATCTATCATGGTTTCCAATAACAGTTGTAAAATCTATCTTGAATTATTTCATATTGGTTTATTTGTATATATTAAATGAATTTATTATAATAATTATTTATCATTAATGCTCAATTATATGGGGTTTTCATTGAATAGTTCTGATTTTTTATTTCCAATGATTTCATTGAATGATTATCTTTGATGGGGGTTTCTTTGAAAATGGATATGGTCATATCTTAAAATGGTGTTTTAAATATAGAATAAAATTATATTGGATATTAAAATTTCATATAAATTTTTATAATGGAACTAAATAGTTGTTTTACATGTAAAATATATGGGATCCATTGGTCCATCATGAAATAGACATTGTAAACCATATTGTGTATGGATCCACAAGTGGGTGTTTTGTTGATAATGATTGAATGTGTATGGATATGATATTAGTTGGATACATAATTTGACGTAAATTGGTATCTATTATATGTAGTATATATTATCCCATATGGTATATCATATATGATATTCTCTATTTCATTGATGGGAGTTTTATATAATGATTTTTTATATTTTTTATTGTTTCTCACATGTTTTAAATCTTATCGTACCACAAGACATCAAGTAAAGTTATTTCATGGAAATATGTTTACATTCATACATTAGGATTCATGGATATTAATTTAAATTTATACTTATATATTTGGAAATTAAATTTCTATATTAGATATTGAGAAATTATTTACTAAAAAAATTAAAAATGATTTATAGATGAAACGGAATTTATGAAATTATAAAGAATCTATATTTGTTTTAAAAACTAGTAATATTAAATTAATTATCTAATATATCTCATATAGACTCCATTCTTATATCGTACGGAGATTTGTGATAGAACCATAATTTTATCATTGGGAAGTCGATGATGTAGTATTACATGATTCAGGAAATGGGATGAGAATCTATTATCCTGATGGATTATCATATTGTGGATACTAATTTTTTGGGTTGTTTTGGAGGTGACTATTGGACACATTATACATACCCATCTTACATTATTTATCTTTTTTTATAATATTATTTTTCAATGATATTTTTAATGTAGTTGTATCTTTATATTTTTCATAGTACTGATATTTTTATATTTTTTATTATATTGAAGTCTTTTTCAGGACCCTAAGTTTACCTGACCATGTGATTGTCATATATGGTTGATAGTTTGGTTAACATGAGTTGGTCAATTAGAATTTAGTTTTAGAGGAATGTCCCAACCAGAAGTTTGTTAAAATATTATCAGTTTCGTTTATTTTATTTGGTATACTGGAGTTAGGTCATCACAATTTAGATAGTATGTCTAGATAATGGGACTCACTATCTCAATTCCACAACTTAACCAAAGTTATCATGGGTTTTCAGGGATGTTACACTATGTTTAATATATGTAGTTTGGGATGATTTCAGTTAAATTCAATGTACTAATATTTAAATGGACATATTTCTTTTATAATAATTAATTTATTTGGTATACATATTAAATTCATTTAACTATTGTCCTTTAGAAGATTATTTTTATTCATAATGTACTCTAATTAAATTCAAATGTGATTATTATATAATTGGTTATTGTATTGTAATTACTATAAAATTCTATAAAATTGATCTTCCAAATCTATGATATGAATATGTTTGAAATTATTTGTAGTAGAATCATCTTTTTTGGAAATTAAATGGAAGGATATGCAATCAATACTATTTAGGATTTGGTAAATTTGGTTGATAGGAACCCACTTATTGTGGTGGATCATGGATCAGATTTTATAAATAACAATTTAACAAATTTTAATGGTTGTAATTAACCCCATGATTCTAGGGAATGGAATGAGAGGATCCAAAACATCATGAAAAAAACTAAAAAATCATTGTTGTCTTTTTTCATGTATATTAGTGAGTTAATGAAAATGAGATTCATGGTGTCTACTATGAAAAAAAAATTTCATGCGAAAAATACAAAGTAATCTATGAATAAAACATTAAATTAGTAGTTTTAACAATTGAAATTATATTCAGAATATACCGAGGAGATTCTGATCATTGAAAATTTTGATCATACTCTTCTTCAGTATTCTACTTGATTTTATATGTGGGTGCATTTGGAACTAGATCTTATCACTATTGGGTACATAAAGAAATAGAGGATCGAGATGGGACTGGGGACTAATATTCATTATATGTTGATTTTATTTTCTATTATAACCTTTTTATATCATTTAATAATATGCTTTGGGTGATCTATAAATAATTCAAAAGACTGTTTTTGGTGGAGATTTAGTGTGTCCATTTGTTAGCACCATGGAATCTTATATCTAAAAAAAATTTCCCAATAAAAGTGAGTTTTCATCTAGTCATGTTTCGTGGGATTTTCTTATATAATAATAATTTTATTTCTTTTAGTGTGGTAGGGTTGGTAATCTATGATAAATAATACATAGTCTCATCAAAATTTTCATCTCTATGGATGATCTCCAAATCAAAAATGATTATTCAATAAAATATGAAATCGTTGAAATGAAGGAAAAAACCACCAATGGCCCATAGGTGTGTAAAAATTATTCCAATGGAGGTTTGTACTATCCTATAAGTAATGGGTATATTTATGGGAATATAAATTCTCATGTCTGAGTAGATACTAGAAGAATTTCTATGTTGTTGTCTTCATTCGATGATTCTGAAGAAGGGCTAACTTAATGTAGGGGTACGATGAACATTTCTTCTTCAATATTCCTTATTTCTATCAAATAGTTTCTATTCATTCGTTTATATTTAAAAAATTTGGTTAATGTTTCATGTTGTGTTTTTTAGATATGATTTACAAGATTGATGTTTCCATGACATTTCGAAAGATATTTGAGAAAGGTTTTAAATTCCACCCATGTTGTTCTTTGATAGCCTACATCAAAGTAGTTTAGTTCATTTGAGTTCTTGATGTTGACATCATTGAATTGATTATTATTATGGAAAATATTATTAGATTTATGGAAATTATACACTATTATCATAGTTGAGGATAGTTTTTATCTTCATATGGGTTCATTAATGTATTTCTAGGTGTGTCATGATTTGGGGCTGGAAGGGTATATAATTGTGTTCCTCATACTAGGATAATCTTATTCCATATGTCTATGTGGTTTCATCATGTTGTTGACCTCTTTTTGGTGGTAAAATAGTTGAAGTGGTCTGAGAAATCCCTAATGAGATTCTCAATGATTTAATTACTTTACCGCCATATAATGTGTCTATGATTACTATTGACCTCCTTCAAGGTATGTCACCATTTATATTCCTTCATATCGAATTAAACATGATAATTTAGTGAACTATAATTTCATTAATAAGAACCGTGAGTATGATTGGTTTATTTTTCCTTGTGATTCTCCCTGGGAATAATTTTTCATCATTTCCAAGATGCTAAAGAGGAGCATGACTCCATGAATTGAATATCATAAGTTAAATTATGAGACCATTATAAACATAAATAATTCTCCAAGGAATGATAATATTTTTAAATGCATATATGTGTATATTGTTTTAAGTGATTTGGGTATGACAAATTAATTTTATATGATAAGTATATACATAAAATAATATTTAAAATATCGTAAATGAATTTTTATTTTAGTTATGTCATTCCACCAAACTAGCACTCCTATACTGGTTTTTTTACAGGACAATATATCTCATCATTTATTATAATATTATATTGTGGTGTTCATTGATGATATTTTATAATAATCCATGATATAGTAGAAGAAAAATGGAAATTTGGATATAATTCTTCAAATCATGAAAAAAACACATCTATGTGGAACTTTATTAATCTATCTTTCTGATTACATAACAATAATTAATGGTTCACATGAAAACTCACTAAGGAAACAACATTAATCAATATATGATAATTAATTATAGACAATAATATACTTTCATTCACATTGATAATCTTTTCAGGTATAGTTTTTTAGATAATAAGGCCATAATTCAAACATAACCACTCAAATACTATAATTTATTCACATCTACTCAATATACATTTTTCTCAAAAAACAAAAATAATTATAATTAATGATGGATTAATTTCAATTTCAATCATCAATAATTTCCCATTGATCCCATCCATGTCCCTATTCTCCAATATACCATATGAAAATAAAATTAAGACATGGTATGAAACCACAAAGCTCATTACGAGAATTAAAATAAAGAAATAAACCATTACTCTATGAATATTTTAAACCAATGGGTTTTTTTCAAAAATCCTTACTTTAATCCCAAAACACATATGTTGTTTAGTTTACCTCACCAAATCACATGATTCCTATAAAACTATACGACAAACATAAATCATAAATATACATTGGGGGATAAATCCCATATCACACATACATTGTTGCTTTCATGGATAAATTGGGAGTAACCTACATGGTCACAATTAGAATAACCCTCATGGTATATTTTATTAAAATATTTGGAGAAAACCAATAATTTAACTTAGTATTATTACTCAATGAATTTGGGAGTTATCATTGTCACATATTCCCTCAGAATATCAAGAAATTACTTGTACATTCAAATGATGTCGACGAAATATAAAATAATAACAACACATAAAATATGAATAAAGGTACAAATAACAATTTCACATTGAAATAACAAGATATCATTTCAAGATATTGAAAAAATCAATGAATTCTCATAACCATTTTTAATAACAAAATACCCCAAAACGGAATAAGGTAATACTTTTTATTTTATAATAATTATGGATTTTAACAGAATCCAAAAATTTAATAATGTTCATGGTTGCCGTAAATTTTTTTCTGATGCATAGAATTAAAAAAATTCCACTTTTCATATTAAAATAATGTAAAAGACTTCATATAAAATCATTTTTTTTGAAATCCTTTTAGTGAAATTGAATGTCAAAGGGGTTGGTTATAAACCGTATAAAAGAACGTGGTGTATAAAATCAGAAAAATTCTAAAAGAATGAATATTGTGAAAAAAAACATTACCTCGAGTCTAATCATATCATATGTTCTTTATCATTATAAATTATAATCATTGGTAAATTTTATTTTCATGAAAAAATCATGTTTATTAATCCATTTATATCAGTTTTTACAATTTAGTAACAATTACTTAATAATTTAATATCTCATATCAAGATATTATAATATTTACTATGTGAGTTAGAGATTATTATTTATGACATTAATTTTTATAGTGCATATGAATCAATTATATCTAATTGATATTCAATGTATGTTCAAATTGAATTAAAATAGAAATAATTAATTAAAAAAGATAACTTTTCTTTGGAGGATCACATTTGATTGACATTGTAAGATATCTAAGGAGAGTTTTTTGGGTAATATAAGGACTCTATAAAGGGAAGAGTTATTATAATAAGTATCTTCGGAATATATTTGATAAACCGAATGATTTTTTATGTGTACAAAATAGATACAATGTAGTATCCCTTTATAGGTGTGGGGATGGGCACACTAAAATTATTAAATGTAACACATTAATATAAATTCATATTATTTTGAAAATTTATAGAAACTAAATTATTTAATTGATAAGATAATTTTTGGAGAAATTAAATTCATACAACTAAATTTAATTAAGTATTTTTAATATTTCATATTTTTATTTTTTATTTTTCCCTTTTAACTCATACTATTTTATCATGTAATTTAAAATTTTGGGGTCACTATAATTCCACTAACAAGACAAATGAATAATCGAATTAGTCATAAATTTTTTCCTATACCTATCATAATTTTTTTTCTGAATATTAGATTTTTAATAATTTAAATAAATAAATTCATTTATATTATATTTTATGATATGCAAAATGTAAATTTTGGAACTATTTAGAAATTTATTTTTATAATAAATAATAAAAAACATTCATTGGATACTAATACCTCAACTCATCTGTAAAATTTTCCAATTGTCTTTAAAACTTTTAGATGGCATAAAATATAAAAATTATATTTATTTAAATATTACTAATATCGTTTATATGATTCATCATTTAATAAATCGATTACTCCATCATCATTGTGTCATTAATAAATTTTTTTCTATAATGTGTAAAAATCTACAATAAAGTATTATTATTTAGGTAAAAATGTAATTATTCAAATTACTAATTATAGGTGAATTTATAATCTATATAATCTAATATATAAAAATTGATATCCGAATTATAAATATGAGCATGATGTTTTAAACATAACATAAAATAAAATAAAATAAATGACAAATTCATTACCTTGAGGCATAAGAAGCTTCTAATTTAATAAAAAGTATGATTTTGGTTGATAACCACTAATTCAAAAAAATTGATATTTTTAAGGGTAATTTTATTAAATTATTATATTATTGTTACCCTTCATTACTTGATTTACACAAAACCATATATAATAAAATACTATAGATACTATTCTCTAATAATATTATTAGTCATATAAGACCAAAATCTTCTTACTCATGAAAAAATTTTATGTAGGTTTTTAAATATTCAAATCAGTGATATGGCTATATTACATTTAATATTAATCCTGCAGATGTAGTGATGAGGTGGGTAAATGTGATGTTCAAAATATCAATAATTATATATATATATGATTTCAATAAAAAATTATTCAAATGAAATAAAATGTATTAATACATGTATTATTTATATATTGTGACTTTTAAAATAAGTTTAATTTATATTAATTTTTTAAAAAATTATTTTTAACTACTCTGCATTATTTTCATTTTTCATAAAAAATGATACTTTTTAGTAAAAAAACATTATACCAAATTAAATAATAATAATACTATTGTAATAAACATATTTTTTTAAAGCTGATTGTATATAATTTTTAAATAGAATTTTTATAAGTGACCATAACTAGTTTTCAAATTGTTTCTTAATCAAAAGATGTAAAAGGTGCATTATTATAAAAATAATACTTTAATCCATTATTTTTTTTCTTATAAAATGAGTAGAAAAAAATAAAAGAATTATTAACGAAAAATTATATATATATATATATATATATATATATTCTATTAAAATAATCATACAAAATATATTTTTTAAATAAATTGTAAAAAAACAACATGTTCACATATAAATTTATTTAATTATTTTTCTATTTGCAAAACAGTTTTCATTCATTTATAATTAATTGGTCAAGAAATAATTAATTATATATTCATGTGTGAAACATATTTTTATATTTCCATTAATATAACTAATAACATATAATCTAATGACTGGTATAATTAGTAAAATTAAAATAAATAAAATAAATAAAATATATAATTTTTGTTTTAAACATAATGTGGTGTATCATGTATGAAAATTGAACGTAGTAGAATTTTTTAAAAAAATACATAAGATATTACATTAAACAACCTCTTTTATAATACATTTAACATTCCAAAAAATATGTCATTAATAATGACCATAACATGTTTTTACAACTAGTGATATCTCATACCATTCATTTTGCATCCATGAAATTAATAAAAATAAATACCTAAATAATGATGATTTCCATAACTCTTAAAAAACATCGTAATATGAAATGATATATAATAATTATTTTACACCCAATGTAAGGAAATTTCCTTAAACATTTCATGATCATTAGTTTTAGTACAAAATTTGAATTATTTAATATTTATAGTCTTTTAAGGTTTAGTTTTTTAGAGGATTATTCCATATTTCATACATAAGAACTGAAATATTACTATGTTTTCACTGCTACTAAATATCTAATTTTCTCACAATCATAAGCATTTAAAATATAACATGGTTTTTATAATGTTCAATCATCAAAAAAATTCCCTTGATCCCATTATATAATTCATTCACCATTATATCCTATCTAAAAATTTCTGAACATGTGATGAGCACCCAATGCTTAGTAAGGGACTAAAAGTAAGAATGAAACTCTTAGTCCCTGATTACTTTAAACTAATGACCATATTTTCACAATGTAATACCTTTCACCCCTGAAACATATACTATAAATATTACCTATTCAAATCATAATAATATAATAAAAGTACATAATAAACATAAATCATAAATGTTGCTAAGGGAAAAAATTCTATATCACACTTACATTGTAGATTTGACAGCTATGTAGGGAGTATCGTTAATGGTTTCATTTGGAATGACAACAACAAAATATTTTCTAAATATCTCAATAAAATTTCATTTATTTAACAATTTCTCATTACCCAATGCATTTGATATTTTATATGACCTCAATATCCCTTGGATTATTATATAACCACTAATAATTATCAACAATACCGAAGAACCATAACATAATAATAAACAAAATAAAAAGAATTAATAAAAATTTTATATTTACACTTTTAAATCATATTATATAATTTCAATATAGTGAAATATTCAATGCATTCTAAAACTAATTTTAAATAAAAAAACAAATAATTAAATAAGTTAGTTATCATTTATTTAAAAACATTACCGGCTATGGTGGAAGCCAAATATCTTATAATGGTCCTCATGGTTGAAAATTTGTTATTATCGTGTACATTAAAAAAATCATCTTGTCATTTTTAGTGAATGTAAAATGGTTTATTGAAAAATATACCATTTGAAAACTATAGTATGAAATTAAAATTCAATGTGGTTGAATATAAAAAATATAAAATAATATTTTGTATAACATCAAAATTTTCCACAATGAATGGAGAGTGAAAAAAAATCCCTTATCTCATGTATAACTCATATTGTACATTATTTATCATACATAATAATAAAAATAAGTTAATTAAAACATTAATTAGAACCTTTTAATGTTTATTATTCACTTAATATCATTGATTACAATGTTATAACAATAAAAAATTATTTAAACTCACATTGTATGTTTTTTCAATATTTTATAAATAATGTCAATATGAATTTAGTATAATGAAAATAGTAATTTTTGTACTGATTAAACTATTAAATGAATAATAATATTGAAAAAAAATTCACTCTTATACATAAGTTATTCATTTATGTCAAACCATATAAGTATAGTTTTGAAAAATCAACAACATTATAATCAAGGAGATTGTAGGTTGCACGTACACATGAATCACATTTCAATTTTTCAATGATCATCCTTGAATGAAGTTAATAATAGATTCATATTTAATGAAGGATAATAATATCAATAAAATTATTTGAATATAAATATATATTATTCATTTTATTTGGTGATTAAAATTGAGTCACGTCAATTCGTGTTGGTGATAGTTCAAATGTACACATGAATGGCACTGTCATTTTCATTTTCATGGAATTTAAGAACATAATTGATCTATTATTATATTAAAAAGATAAATATTTCAAGAATACAAAATATGGACATTAAATACATTATTATAACTTGTATTTGAATTTGGTTTTGGAAAATGAATTATATCTATTTGTGGATGTAATAATTCCCAAGAGCCCACAAATTATTAATTCATTTCCCATTTGTTGTAAATAGAGTGGGATTTATGTGATTATATTAAAATAATATAATCATAGTATATAGAGGACACACGAGCTATTATTAATTCATTTATTATGTATATTTTAAGGTATATTATGATGAAATAAAATATATACTCTTAATTTTAAATTATAAAATTCCTTTAGAAGATCACCATTGATGAACACCTTAACACCTCTATGAATAGATTTCTACCTAAAATAAGGCTTATATAGTGTGGGTAGGTATTTTATAATGTGGTTTGGCTAGATCATGTCTGAACAAAATTTGTTTAGATGTGTAAAGAAAAGAGAAGAATGGGTTCTGTTTTATATGAGAGGGGGTGGATGTACATGGAATTTTTAAAACTGTTAAATAAATATAAATTTTATTTTCTATTCCAAATGGATCAAAAAAATATATTTAAATTATAGGATGATGTATGGAAGAAATAAATTATTAAAATTATAATTGTACAAGTTTAATTTATATTTTAGTCATATCTTTTATTTTTGTCCCTTTTAACTATTACGGTTGTACAATTTAAATTTAAACATTGAGGGTTCATTTAATTACCATAACATGAAAAAAAACTTATTGAATGAATAATTAATCATATTTCTAGACATATCTATATATTTTTAAGGAATTATAAATGTAAATTAATTTTATATATTTTATTTATGTATTTCAAAATTTATGATATAAATTATTTCTACTGTAATTGTATTCTTGACACGTATTATCAAAGAAATCATATAATCAATATTACATTGAAAAATATACTTATACAAATAGGTAAGATGTGAATGTCATTCGTAAAATTCATGCACGTGATAAAAAATTTCCAATTTTATATATCTTAAACTTATTAATATCATTTATTTGATTCCCTGTTTAATAAATTAATTATTCTATAATGATTGTATCATAATTAAATATTATTAATTAATTTCTAAAAATTATAAATAAATTTTCACGATGTATATATTAATTTTTCATTCCAAATTAGCATTTATTTTAAATTTATATTCTATATAACCCTATAATAAAAATAATATACTTATCAAAAATATGAGTGTTGCATTTTTATCTTATCATTAAATAAAATATTGTAAATGTCATATTCTTACCCATGTTGATTAAAAGTGTTATAATTTCTACAGAAGGTTGATTTTGTTTGAAAGCCACATATCTATTTAAATTAAAAGAAGTTTTATAAGGCTCCGTCCTTAAACCTTACTTAATCTTGAGTTATTGCAAGATTACACATATAAGATCTTTTCCGGTTTACAATTTTTGAGAATTAGGACATAACTATTACATCTCAAACGATTACAAAGTAGAAACTTCTACTAAGTTTCCATAAAATAAAAACTCTTAAAAGGAAACATGTCTAGTTCCATGTTTTAGATAGCATGACATTCCCTTAATCCCATACTTGACCCTATTCCACATTAAGTCTTGTGAAAAACATTTCAAAAAACTTGGGGTGAGCATAAAAAGCTCAGTAAGGGATACACAATGAATGAAACTATTAGTTTTTCAAAACAACAAGTAAACCATGTATAATTTATCAAAGTAATACTTTTCACCTTTATGAGGTAGTAAAAACTATTCATTGAGTAATAGATCATTACTTACCCTTTTCTAACCAAAAGATTACCATAAAACCCAAATAATGAACACATAACATATAAAGGTAACTTGGGACATAAACATACTTAAATGGAATAACCATACGGTCGAATTCCACACATATAACTTAATGGAATAGCCATACGACCAACATCCATACCAAATTCATTGGAGGTTATAATGTAACCACCCATCTTGGTATTCACAGCACCACCCGTCATATGATTTATCACGTAACCACCCGTCAAATGTCCAAGTACCATTATAAAATCATAAGACATAAAACAAACATAATGGAAAGAAAAATTTCCACACCTTGATCACAATATATCACATAAATATATTGACATAACAATACCATTATAAAAACCACATTCAATACCAAAATACATAAAAGAGAATATGGTATTTATTTCATTTTTAAAACATTATGGCTTTTTGAGGAACCCAAAGAATAAATAATACTCTTGACAGCAAAAAAGGTTGTTGTCACTGCGTACTTTAAAAGAAACTTTCTGTTTTGTCATTTAGTAAAACGCTTCATAGAAAAAGATTCCTTTTGAATAAAATTAAAAGTCAAATGGGTTTATACACCGTATAAAATAAAGCTTTGTTTTAGAACAAAATATGCCTCAATGAAAGGAGATTGAGATGAAGTCCCTTACCTTGGGTCCGACTTGAATCGATCGTTCTTTAATGTCCTGAATAATAAACTTGAGTTAATTTATACTTTCTTAAGAAAATTTTTCAAGTTCATTATTAATTTTTTATCACTTATTACCATGTTATAAACATTATTCAATCATTTATGTTAATAATGTTTGTTTTGTCGATATTTGGTTCTTATGTCGAAAGTGGACTTCTTATAATTACATGTTGTTCATGTGGTCAAAGGTTCATTATATCAAGATTGATATTCATGATTTGGATATCATATATATCATATATATCTAGTATATACATGCATTTATAATATTACATAATCATTTAGAGGTATGAAATGAAATGCACCGTTCATGGAGATGGTAAGCCGTACGTATGCATGAACGCTACTTTCATTTCTAGGTCATATTAATGGAATTAATAGTAAATGAGAGGTATTTATATTTTAATTCCAGAATTATATTCATCATTTAGATGTAACATAAATCATATATATCCATTATATATGTGTACTTATAATAGTACATTACATTTGAGGATAAAAAATGAAATGCACCGTTCATGGAGACGGTAAGTCGTACGTACACATGAACACTACTTTCATTTCTATCTCATAATTTAATGGAGTGAAATCATAATGATATAAAGGTATATTATAATCCCAATATAATATCATTAAATCCATCCCTTATACGTCCCAATTATGGAATTAACGAATCAAATAACTTTGAGGGGGGCTTTAGTCCGTACTTCCTAAAATATTGTTATCTTAATGTCCACCTTTGAAGGTGTTATATGAGTTTTGAACAATCATCGTTTCGTGAGGAAAAAATTCACCATCCATAGAATCAATATGTTCATTAACCATTAGACGAGGGTGTGTGTAAGTGTAGATCTAATAATTCTTATAAAAACATCCTTGTATATTGAAGATACTCATTTTTAAAAAAAAATAAAGGAATAAAAAGAGTTTATAGGGTTGGAGAAGCAAAATAAAACAAAAGAACACAAGAGAAAACACTACCTTTAAAATGGGTAACTCTTTTTGATTTGAGCTCAAAGGCTCCATGAGAAGACTTATGCCCAATGTGAGGCTTCTAGGATTAAGAGACGGATGTGGAGATACAAAAAGGTCAGGTTTTGGCTGATCCAAAATCTTGAGAGGTGTGGGTAAGGTGGTAGAGGTGGGGGCCTTCTATAAGAGAAGAGGAGGGGCACTCGTGGAAAGTTATAAAAGGATAATTTATTATAAAATGGTTTCAGATAAAAAAATTCCCACAATTATAACTTTATAGGATAATGTGATAAGGGTTCGAAATCCACCCATCCAATATGTTTTTGACAAGTGTAGGACTCAGATTTTACATTAGCATTTCATTTTATTTAAATCTTTAAACAATCAGGTAATCACAACATCATCATGGTGCCATAAATAATTTAATTTATTTAATGTCTAAAAATTATTAAAAAATTATCATGATGTAGGAAATGTTTTTTTATTTCTAATGAATATTTATAGTCAAAATCATGACTTGTATAAACCCATTTAAAAATTGTTTTAGTAAAACAACTCTTGTTTGTGTCATTTTTATTTTAACATTAATTAAAAAAATATTAATGTCATTTTCCTACCAAAGTGGCACCATGGGGTCCCCAAGTTGACCCATGGATTTTATTGGTTGGCCACGACACATCCATTGAGGGTAGGACATGTGTCTAGGTCATTTCATATTATTAAAACATTATTTTTACCTTAAACAACACTAATCACCTCTAATCGCGATTAATAAACTTAAAAGTTACTATTCACAAAAAAAATTATTTTAATCCTATTGAACCATATTTTAATTATTAATGAAAACTATGTATTTCAGATTTAAGAAATTCAAGACACAGAGGTGGTAAAATTTCATTTAAACGAAAAATCAGTTTTTTTAAGTACGACACAGTGGGTTCACTATTCATAAAAAATTGATGTTTTTCAGAAAAATACTGAAACTTCACCCTAAGCTATATTTGATATTCTGAATTTAGAAATGATGTCTATTATAAAAAATTAAAAAAATATAAGTTTCATTAATTAATTTAATAATTAATTCCCGCTGTCAGAGGAAATAGCGTGTTTTTATGAGACAATAAGTATCCAAAGATTGACACTAGTTCAAGTCCAATTTCAAAGTGAAATTAATTCAAAAAACCACTATTTGAATAAATGGTAAAAATATATTCTAATTTAACTCTAAAACCAATTCAAAAGGTAATCTAATCATATATATATATTATATTAAAAAGAGGTTTTGAATTAAAATACAACATTTTTCACTATTCATTAAAAAATTAACATTATCTGAAAAATACCAAAAATTTACTTAAATTAAATTCTGATGTCTTGATTCTAAATAAAATTTTTATTTTCGTCCAATAGAATGTATAATAGTGAAAAAAACTATATTTATAGACGGTTCGCCATCAAAAGGCGATAAGTCAACCTTTTGTGAATGTTAGAGTATAGATGCCTAAAATTGAATTATTTTTATATTTTAAGGCTTTATCTTTTATTTGATAAATGTAGAAACATTAAAAAAACATATATAATCATATTTTAGTTATATCTATTCATTCCCTCTAATATAATGGCTACGTGTTAACTACCATAATATTATTTTATTACTACTGTGCAACGTAAGATTTCAAAGAAACTTTTTGTTGCGTATCGGGTACGCTATCCAAAATAGCAACCCCTTAAAAGTTAAATTATTATTTAATTCATAAATATTAATAAATATGAATTTTTTTTATTCATTATTTACCTGGTATGTTACATCCTTCCCCCTTTTTGGAATTGCATCCTCACAATTTTATTCACTTATCAAAATAAGTGGGGGTATTTATCCCTCATAGCATTTTCAGATTCCCAAGTTGCCTCTTAAACCATATGATTTTACACAAAACCTTTACCTGGTGAATTGCCTTATTTCACAACACTTTCTCTCTTTGGTCAAGAATCTGGACTAGTTGTTCTTCATAAGAGAGATTCCCTTCCAACTGAACAACCTCTGGGCTCAGAATATGAGATGAATCCGGTATATACTTTCTCAACATCGAAACATGAAAAACATTGTGTACCTGAGATAAACATGGTCACCTACCTCGAATGATAGATCCTTCCTACAGTTATCCGTATAAATTTTTTGTCTGCTCTCAACTATTATCATGTGTTTCTGAATGAACTGAACTTTTTCTACCATCTCTTCTACCAATTATGGTCCCATCAGCTTCCTTTCACCCACTTCCTCCCAAAAGCTAGAGTTCGTCACCGCTTCTCATATAATGCCTCAAACGGTGCCATCTGTATACTAGAATGAAAACTGTTATTATTTGAAAACTAAACCATAGAAAGATGTTGGTACCAACCTCCCTGATAATCCATCGAACAAGCACGTAGAATATCCTCAAAAGTCAGAATTGTTCGTTCTGACTTCCCATCTAATTGCGGATGAAATGCTGTACTGAAATTTATTTCAGTACCCAATTACTTCAGAAGGCCTTTCCAAAAGTTAGAAGTAAACCTGGGATCATGATCAAATCCAATGGAGAGTGGAACGCCATGCAACCTGACTATCTCTTTAAGATACAATCGAGAAAGTTGATCTAGAGAGAATGTATCTCGAAAAGGAAATGAGAAGATTTATTGAATCGATCAACAATAAACCAGATTGCATTATTACCTCGAAATGTCCTCGGTAATCCCACAAAAAAGTCCATTGATATATTTTACCATTTCCACTCTGGAACTGGTAATGGATGAAGCATACCTTTCAGTATCTGCCGCTCTGTATTAACCTGGTGACAAATCAAACACTTCACAAAAAAAATCAACAATATCTCTTTTCATTCCATCCCACCAGCAATACTCTCGCAGATCCATGTACATCATAGTACTGCCAGGATGAACTGAAAACAAATAACTATGAGCTTCACATAATAACCCTCTCATCAACTATGAATCACAAGGCACACACAATCTCTTCCAAAATCTCAAAACACAATCATTATCAATGTTCAATTCAGGCAACTTACCCTTCTGAACAAGCTCTACCTTTTTCTGCCACTCACTATCTTGCTTCTGTGCTTGCTTGATTCTGTCTGATAGAGAAGATTTCGTTGATACCTAAAATAAAACATGAGGACATCCTGCACCAACAACTTCTATGCCAATGTTCATAAAATACATAACCAAAGGATCACGTTCTAAATGAAAGATTTTTTATGAAGCATTACTTTTTTGACTCAAAGCATCAGCCACTTTATTTTCTTTTCCCGGATGGTAATGAATTGTTCAATCATAATCTTCAATTAATTCTATCCATCTCCTCTATCTCGTGTTCAATTCTTTCTGAGTGAATATATACTTTAAACTTTTGTGATCAGTATATATTTCACACTTTACTCCATACAAATGATGCCTCCAAATTTTTAAAGAAAAAACAACAGCAGCTAATTCCAAATCATGTGTATGGTAATTTACCTCATGAATTTTCAACTGGCGTAAAGCATATCCAATTACCTGATCATTTTGAATAATGACACAACCATGTCCTTTCAACGAAGCATCACTGTATATAACAAACACTCCATTCCTGGATAGAAGTGCCAAAACTAGAGCATTCACCAATCTTCTTTTCAACACCTGTAAACAATCATCACATTATTTTGTCCAGATAAAATTAACACCCTTTCGAGTTAGCTTAGTCATTGGACTAGATAACCGTGAAACATTTTCAACAAACCTTCGGTAGTAACCTGACAATCCAAGAAAACTACGGATCTTGGTTACATTTTTCGGTCTTGTCCATTCTTCAACAACTTTTGTTTTAGCATGATCAATAGTTATCCCATCTTTAGAAACAATGTGACCCAGGAAAGAATTTTTTTGTAACCAAAACACACACTTGATAAATTTTCCATACAGTTTCTTTTCATTTACGGTTTGAAAGATAACCCTTAAATGAATTTCATGGTCCTCTTTACTTTTAGAAAACACCAAAATATCATCAAAGAAAAAAACCACCATTTATCACCTGATTCAAATGATTCATCATTATAGTAAACTACCCAATTCTGATTTCGACCATCTCTGGTTGCTGATTCGGAAAGTCATTCTCTTCTGTATTCCTTCCCAGAAAATTTTTCTATTTCCTCTATGAAAAACCTTTCTTAACATAGAAATATCTTAGGCGAAGCAACATGGTAATCATTAAATATTATTTCAATCATACCGTCAATTAATTAATAATATAACAAATTTATAACTCCTAATGTTGACTAAACCGACCTCTAATACCAACTATAAGGCCCTGACCATAAACCTTACTTAATCATGAGTTATTACCAGATTACACATTGAGTATCTTTTCCGGTTTAGAGTTTTAGAGAATTAGGACATAACTATTACATCTCAAAAGATTACAAAGTAGAAACTTCTACTATGTTTCCATAAAATAAACACTCTTAAAAGGAAACATGTCTAGTTACATGTTTTAGATAGCATGACTATCCCTTGATTCCATCCATAACCCTATTCCACATTATGTCCTCTGAAAAACACTTCAAAAAACTTGGGGTGAGCATAAAAAGCTCAGTAAAGGGTACACAATGAATGAAACTGTAAGTTTTTCAAAACAACAAGTAAACCATGTATACTTTATCAAAGTAATACTTTTCACCTTTATGAAGTAGTAAAAAACACTTTACTGAAAAAAAGATAATTACATACCCTTTTGTAACAAAAATATTTCCATAAAACCCATATAAAGATCACAAAACATATAAAGGTAACTTGGGACATAAACATACTTAAATGGAATAACCATACGGTCAACTTCCACCCATATCAATTAATGGAATAGCCATACGGTCGACTTCCATACCCAATGAATTGGAGGTTATAATGTAACCACCCGTCGTGGTATTCACGGCACCACCCTTCATATGGTTTATCACGTAACCAACTGTCTAATGTCTAAGTACAAATATAAAATCATAAGACATAAAACAAATATAATGGAAAGAAACATTTCCACACTTTGATAACAATATATCACATTAATATATTGACATAACAAATCCATTATAAAACCCATTTTGTATACCAAAATACATAAAATAGTATATGGTATTTATTTCATTTTAAAAACATTATGGATTTTTGAGGAATCCAAAGACAAAATAATACTCGCGGCGGCGTAAAAGGTCATTGTCACTGCATACGTTAAAAGAAACATTCCTTTTTTTCATTTAGTAAAACGCTTGGTAGAAAAAGATTCCTTTTGTATAAAATTATAATTTAATGGGGTTTATACACCGTTTAAAATAATGCTTTGTATTAGAACAAAATATGCCTCTATGAAAGGAGATTGAGACGATGTCCCTTACCTCAGGTCCGACTTGACTCAATCATTCATTAATGTCCTGAATAATAAACTTGAGTTAATTTATACTTTCTTAAGAACATTTTTCAAGATCATTATTAATTTTTTATCACTTATTACCATGTTATAAACATTATTTAATCATTTAAGTTAATAATGATTGTTTTGTATATATTTGGTTCATTAGTCGAAAGTGGACTTCTTACAATTACATGTTGTTTGTGTGGTCAAAGGTTCATTATATCCAGAATGATATTCTTGATTTGGATATCATATATATCATATATATCCAGTATATAAATGCATTTTTAATATTACATAATCATTTATAGGTAAGAAATGAAATGCTCCGTTCTTGGAGACGGTAAGCCGTACGTACACATGAACACTACTTTCATTTCTAGGTCATATTAATTGAATTAAAACTAAATGAGAGGTATGTATATTTTAATTCCAGAATTATTTCATAATTTAGATTTAACATACATCATATATATCCATTATATATATGTACTTATAATAGTACATTACATTTGGGGATAAGAAATGAAATGCACCGTTCATGGAGACGGTAAGCAGTATGTACGCATGAACGCTACATTCATTTCAATCTCATACTTTAATGGAGAGAAATCATAATGATATAAAGTATATTATAATTCCAGTATAATATAATTTATAATATAATTAAATTAATCCCTTATACTTCCCACTTATGGCATTGAAAAATCAAATCACTTTGAGGGGGGAGGTAGTCCGCAATTCCTATAAAAACATTCTAATATATTGAATACACAGGTTTTTCTACAAATTAAAGGAATAAAAAGAGTGTAGAGGGTTGGAGAAGCAAAATAAAACAAAAGAACACAAGAGAAAACACTATCATTAAAATGGGTAACTCTTTTTGATTTGAGCTCAATGGCTTCCTTGGGAAAACATCGTCCCAAAGTGAGGCTTCTAGGAGTCAGTGAGGGATGTGGAGAGACAAAATGGGATGGGTTTGGCCGATCCAAATGCTTGAGAGGTGTGGGTAAGGTGGTAGAGGTGGGGGCCTTTTATAAGAGGAGAGGAGTGGCAGTCTTGGAAAGTTATGAAAGGTTACTTTATTATAAAATGTTATTAGGATAAAAAATGTCCCAAAAATATAAATTTATAGGATAATTTGATAATGGTTAAAAATACACCCATCCAATATGTTTTTGACAAGTGTAGGTCTTAGATTGTACATTATCGTTTCATTTTATTTAAATCGTTAAAAAATGTGGTAATCGCTGCATCATCATGGTGCCATATATAATTTAATTTATTTAATGTCTAAAAATTATAAAAAAATATCTTGATGTAGTAATGATTTTTATCTTTCTAATGAATATTTATAGTCAAAATTATGACTTGTATTACCACATTTAAAAATTGGTTTAGTAAAACTACTCTTATTTGTGACATTTTTATTTTAACAATAAATAAAAAATATTAATGTCATTTTCCTACCAAAGTGGCCCCATTGGCTTCCCAAGATGACACATGGATTTTATTGGTCGTCCATGACACATCCAATGAGGGTAGGACATGTTTCTAGGTCATTTCATATTATTAAAACATTATTTTTACCTTAAACTACACTAATTACCTCTAATCACGATTAATAAACATAAAAGTTATTATTGACCAAAAAATTATTGTAATCCCATTGAACCACATTTTACATCTCAATTACAACCATGTATGTCAGATTTTTGAAATTAAAAACATAGAGGTGGTATAATTTCATTTAAACGAAAAATCTGTTTTTTTAAGTACCACTTAGTGGTTTCACTATACATCAAAAATTGATGTTTTTCAGAAAAATCCTAAAACTTCACCCTAAGATATATTTGATATTCCGAATTCAGAAATGATGTCTATTTAAAAAAATTTAAAACATATAAGTTTAATTAATTAATATAATAATTAATTCCCTTTGTCAGAGCAAATAGCGTGTTTTTATGAAACAATAAGTATCAAAAGATTGACACTAGTTTAAGTCCAATTTCAAAGTGAAATTAATTCCAATGACCACTATTGGATTAAATTGTAAAAATATATTCTAAATCAACTCTAAATACAATTCATAAGATAATCTAATCATATAAATAAATTATGTTAAAAATATGTTTTGAATTAGAATACAACATTTTTAACTATTCATTAAAAAATGATGTTTATCGGAAAAATACCAAAAATTTACACAAAGTAAATTTTGATATCCCGATTCTAAAGAAGAATTTTATTTGGTCCAGTAGAATGTATAAGAGTGAGAAAAACTATAGTTATAGACGGTTCTCCATCAAAAGGTGATAAGTCGTCCTTTTGTGAATGTTAGAGTATATATGCCTAAAAATGAATTATTTTTATATTTTAATCCTTTATCTTTTATTAGATAAATATATAAACATTAAAAAGAATATATATAATCATATTTTAGTTATTTCTATTCATTCCTGCCAATATAACGGCTATGTGTTAACTACCATAATATTATTTTATTACTAGTGTGCAACGTATGATTTCAAAGAAACTATTTGTTGTGTATTGGGTACGCTATCTAACATAACAACCCCTTTAAAGTAAAATTAATATTTAATTCGTAAATATTAATAAATATGAAAATGTTTTATTCATTATTTACCTGGGATGTTACATCCTTCCCCCCTTTTTGGAATTCTGTCCTCGCAATTTTTGTCACTTATCAAACTAAGTGGGGGTATTTATCCCTCATATCATTTTAAGATTCCCACGTTGCCTCTTCAACCATATGATTTTTTCACAAAACCATTACCTGGTGAATTACCTACTTTTGAAACACTTTCTCTATTCGGTCAAGAATCTAGACTGACTTATTTTCATAAGAGAGATTCTCTTCCAACTGAACTACCTATGGGCTCAAAACATGAGATGAATCTGGCATATATTTTCTCAACATCAAACTATGAAGAACATTGTGTACCTGAGATAAACTCAGATTTAAGCCACTCGGTAAGCAATTGATCCAAAATTCTCCAGAATTTAATATGGTCTAATGAACCTTGGACTCATCTTTCCTTTCTTACCAAATCGCATCACATTTTTCCACGGTGAAACTTTGAGAAAAACATGGTCACCTACCTTGAATAATAGATCCTTCCTGCGGTTATCCGCATAACGTTTCTGTCTACTCTGAGCTATTCTCATGTGTTTCTGAATCAACTGAACTTTTTCTTCCATCTCCTCTACCAATTCTTGTCCCAAAAGCTTCCTTTCACCCACTTCATCAAAAAAGCTAGAGTTCGACACCGCTTCCCATATAATGCCTCAAATGGTTCCATTTGTATACTAAAATGAAAACTGTTATTATATGAAAACTCAACCAAAGAAAGATGTTGGTCCCAACATCCTTGATAATCAATCAAACAAGCACGTAGCATATCCTCCAAAGTCTGAATTGTTCGTTCTGACTGCCCATCTGATTGCGGATAAAAAGATCTATTAAAATTTAATTCAGTACCCAATGACTTTTGAAGGCCTTTCCAAAAGTTAGAAGTAATCATAGGATCACGATCAGATACAATGGAGAGGGTAACTCCATGAAACCTGACTATCTCTTTAATATACAATCGAGAAAGTTGATCTAGAGAGAATGTATCTCGAATAGGAAGGTAATGAGAAGATTTAGTCAATCGATCAACAATAACCCAGATTGTATTATTACTTCGAGATTTCTTCGGTAATCCACACAACAATGTCCATGGATATTTTTTCCCATTTCCACTTTGTCTCTGGTAATGGATGAAACATCCCTTTTGGTAACTGCCGCTCTGCTTTCACTTGCTGACAAGTCAAAGACATCATAGTAAAATCAGCAATATCTCTTTTCATTCCATCCCACAAGTAATTCTACTGTAGATCCCTGTACATCTTAGTACTACCAGGATGAACTAAAAATGAAGAAAAATGAGCTTCACATAACAACTCTATCTTCAACCGTGAATCACAAGGCACACACAATCTCTTCCCAAATCTCAAAACACAATCATTATCAATGTTCAATTCAGGAAACTTACCCTTCTGAACTGGCTCTACCTTTTTCTGCAACTCACTGTCTTGCTTCTGTGCTTGCTTGATTCTATCTGATAGAGATGATTTTACTGATACCTGAAACAAAATAGAAGGACATCCTTCACCAACAACTTCTATTCCAATGTTCATCAAATCCTTAACCAAAGGATCACGTTCCAAATTCCACATTGTTAATGAAGAATTAATTTTTCGACTCCAAGCACCACCCACTTTATTTTCTTTTCCTAGATGGTTATGAATTGTACAATCATAATCCATTATTAATTTTAGCCATCTCCTTTGTCTCATGTTTAATTCTTTCTGAGTGAATATATACTTTAATATTTTGTGATCAGTATATATTTCACACTTTACTCCATAAAAATGATGCCTCCAAATTTTTAATGAAAAAACAATAGCAGCTAATTCCAAATCATGTGTTGGGAAATTTACCTCATGAATTTTCAACTAGATTGAAGCATAAGCAATTACATGATCATTTTGCATAAGGAAACAACCACGTCCTTTCAATTAAGCATCACTGTATATAAAAAACTCTCCATTCCTGGAAGGAAGTTCCAAAATTAGAGCTTTCACAAATCTTCTTTTCAACTCTTGAAAACAATCATCACATTCTTTTGTCCAGATAAACATAACACCCTTCCAAGTTAGAATAGTCATTTTACTAGATAACCGTAAAAAATTTTCAACAAACCATCGGTAGTAACCTTCCAAACCAAGAAAACTATGGATCTCTATTACATTTGTGGGTCTTGGCCATTCTTCAACAACTTTTGTTTTAGTAGGATCAACAGTTATACCATCTTTAGAAACAATGTGTCCTAGGAAAGAAATTTTTGTATCCAAAACTCACACTTGCTAAATTTTCCATACAGTTTATTTTCTTTTAAGGTTTGCAAGATAACCCTTAAATGACTTTAATGCTCCCCTTTACTTTTTGATAACACCAAAATATCATCAATGAAAACAACCACCATTTATCTCCGGATTCAAATGAGTCATCACTATAGTAAAATACCAAATTCTAATTTCAATCATCTCTGGTTGCTGATTCGGAAAGTCATTCTCTTCTGTATGCCTTCCCAGAATTTTTTTTCTTTTTACTCTATGAAAAACCATTCTTAACATAGAAATATCTTAGGTGAAGAAACATGGTAATCATTAAATATAATTTCAATCATACCATAAATTAATTTAAAATTTAACAATTTTCTAACTCCTAAAGTTGCCTAAACCGACCTCTGATACCAATTATAAGGCCCCGGCCTTAAACCTTACTTAATCATGAGTTATTACAAGATTAAATATTGAGGATCTTTTCAGGTTTAGAGTTTTAGAGAATTAGGACATAACTATTACATCTCAAAACATTACAAAGTAGAAACTTCTACTAAGTTTCCATAAAATAAGAACTCTTAAAAGGAAACATGTCTAGTTACATGTTTTAGATAGTATGACTTTCCCTTGATCCCATCCTTGACCCTACTCCACATTAAGTCTTGTGAAAAAAATTTCAAAAAACATGGGGTGTGCATAAAAAGCTTCGTAAGGGATACATCATGAATGAAACTGTTAGATTTTCAAAACAACAAGTAAACCATGTATACTTTATCAAAGTAATACTTTTCACCTTTATAAAGTAGTAAAAAACTCTTCACTTAATAAAAAATCATTAATTACCCTTTTTAAGCTAAATATTACCATAAAACCCATATAAAGATCACATAACATATAAAGGTAACTTGGGACATTAACATACATAAATGTAATAACCATACGGTCGACTTCCACACATATCACTTAATGGAATAGCCATACGACCGACTCCCATACCCAATGCATTGGATGTTATAACGTAACCACCCATCCTGGTATTCACGGCACCATCCATCATATGGTTTTTCACGTAACCACCCGTCAAATGTCCAACTACCATTATAAAATCATAAGACATAAAACAAATATAATGGAAAGAAACATTTCCACACTTTGATCAAAATATATCACATAAATATTTTGACATATGAAAACCATTATAAAAACCATTTTCAAAACCAAACTACAAAAAAGTTTATATGGTATTTATTTCATTTTAAAAACATTACGTCTTGTTGAGGATGCCAAAGACCAAATAATACTCGCGGCGGAGGAAAAGGTTGTTCTCACCACGTACGTTAAATGAAACTTTCATTTTTGTCATTTAGTAAAACGCTTCATAGAAAAAGAGTCATTTTGTATAAAATTTAAAGTCAAAGTTTTTTTTACACCGTATAAAATAAAGCTTTTTATTAGAACAAAATATGCCTCAACAAAAGGAGATTGAGACGAAGTCCCTTACCTCGGGTCCGACATGACTTGATCATTCTTTAACGTCCTGAATAATAAACTTGAGTTAATTTATATATGCTTAAGTACCATTTTCATGTTCATTATTACATTTTTATCACTTATTACCATGTTATAAAAATTAAGTAATCATTTATGTTAATAATGTCTATTTTTTCGATATTTGGTTCATAAGTCGAAAATGGACTTCTTACAATTACATGTTGTTCGTGTGGTAAAAGGTTCATTATATCCAAAATGATATTCGTTATTTGGATATCATATATATCATATATATCCTGTATATACATGTATTTATAATATTACATAATCATTTAGAGGTAAGAAATCAAATGCACCATTCATGGAGACGGTAAGCCGTACGTACGCAGGAACGCTGCTTTCATTTCTAGGTCATATTAATGGAATTAAAACTAAATGAGAGGTATGTATATATTAATTCCATAATTATATTCATAATTTAGATGTAACATACATCATATATATCCATTATATATATGTACTTATAATAGTACATTACATTTGGGGATATGAAATGAAATGCACCGTTCTTGGAGACGGTAAGCCGTACGTACGCATGAATGCTACTTTCATTTCTATCTCATAGTTTAATGGAGTGAAATCATAATGATATAAAGGTATATTATAATTCAGTATTATATCATATATAATATCATCAAATCCAACCCATATACGTCCCACTTAAGGCATTAGTGAATCAAATCACTTTGAGGGGGGCGGTAGTCCGGACATCCTAAAATGAAATTATCGTGTTTACCCACAATGGAAACCATAAAGGTATGACACATTTGAAAAATACAGAAGCTTAATTAAAACATAAACAAATTATATATAATATATAAATATATTTTCATCTTAATTTCCACCTTTAAAGTTGCTATATGAGTGTTGAACAATCATCATTACATGAGGCAGAAATTCACCATCCACAGATACAATAAGTTCATTAACCATTAGATGAATGTGTGTGTATGTTTATCTCGAATACATATTATAAAAACATACTAGTATATTTAAGATACTGGTATTGTTAAAAAATAAAGGAATAAAAAGAGTTTAGAGTGTTGGAGAAGAAAAATAAAAAAAACACAAGAGAAACCACTACCTTTAAAACAGGTAACTCTTTTTGATTTGAGCTCAAAGGCTTCCTTGGGAAGACTTCTACCCAAATTTAGACTTCTAGGAGTATTAGAGGGGTGTGTAGAGACAAAATGGGTAGGGTTTTGCCGAGCCAAAGGCTTGCGAGGAGTGGGTAAGGTGGTAGAGGTGGGGGCCTTTTATAAGAGGAGTGGAGGGGCACTCCTGGAAAGTTATAAAATGTTACTTTTTTATAAAATTATTTTCAGATATAAAAGGTCCCAAAAATATAAATTTAGAGGATAAAGAGATAAGGGTTCTAAATACACCCATCCAATATGTTTTTTACAAGTGTAGGTCTTGGATTTTACATTATCGTTTCATTTTATAAAAATCGTTAAATAATGAGGTAATCGCTGCATAATCATGGTGCCATAAATAAATTTAATTTATTTAATGTATAAAAATTATAAATAAAATATCATGATGTATGAAATCGTTTTATATTTCTAATGAATATTTATAGTCATAAATATGACGTGTATAACCCCATTTAAAATTTTTTTTAGTAAAACAATTCTTGTTTGTGACATTTTTATTTTAACATTATATAAAAAGATATTAACGTCATTTTCCTACCAAAGTGGCTCCATGGGTTCCCAAAGTTCACCCATTGATTTTATTGGTCGGCCATGACACATCCAATGAGGTTAGGACATGTCTCTAGGTCATTTCATATTATTAAAACATTATTTTTACATTAAACTACACTAATTTCTTCTAATCGGGATTAATAAACTTAAAAGTTACTATTCGCCAAAAAATTATTTTAATCACATTGAACAAAATTTTACATCATAATGACAACCATGTATGTCATATTTCAGAAATTCAAAACACAGAGTTGGTAAAATTTCATTTAAACGAAAAATCAGTTTTTTAAGTACCACTTAGTGGTTTCACTATTTATCAAAAATTGATGTTTTTTAGAAAAATACTGAAACATCACCCAAAGATATATTTGATATTCTGAATTCAGAAATGATGTATATAATAAAAAATCAAAACATATATGTTGCATTAATTAATTTAATAATTAATTCCCACTATCAGAGAAAATAGCATGTTTTTAGGAAACAATTAGTATCAAAAGATTGACACTAGTTTAAGTCCAATTTCAAAGTGAAATTAATTACAACGACCTCTATTGGATTAAATGGTAAAAATATATTCTAATTCAACTCTAAAACCAATTCAAAATATAATCTAATCATATAAATAAATTAGATTAAAATGAGTTTTTTAATTAAAATACACCATTTTTCACTATTCATTAAAAAATTGAACTTTATCGAAAAAATACCAAAAATTTACACAAAGTAAATTTTGATGTCCCGATTCTAAAGAATAATTTTATTTGGTCCAATAGAATGTATAAGAGTGACCAAAACTATATTTATAGACGGTTCTCCATCAAAAGGTGATTAGTCGACCTTTTGTGAATGTTAGAGTATTTATGCCTAAAATTTAATTCTTTATGTATTTTAAGCCTTTATCTTTTATTGGATAAATGTAGAAACATTTAAAAAAACATATATAATCATATTTTTGTTATTTCTATTCATTCCCGCCAATATAACGGCTACGTGTTAACTACCATAATATTATTTTATTACTAGTGTGCAACATAATATTTCAAAGAAACTCTTTGTTGCATATCAGGTACGCTATCGAACATAGAAACCCCATTAAAAAAAATTAATATTTAATTCTTAAATACTAATAAATATGAAAATGTTTTATTCATTATTTACCTGGTATGTTACATATTTTATGTTAATTTTATATCATTATAAAATTATTTTGACACCTAATTGCACAATTTTCCCTTCACCATGGTAAATTAAATTCTAAAGGTAGAATTCAAATAAAAGTGGATCCAATTATACAATAATATTAATACTGACTACTTACATGTATATATAATTTTTATATTTCAATTCCCAAAAGTGGATATATTATGATTAATAGTAATCCTATAGATGTGGTCAGAGGATGGGGAAAATATACATTAAAATTTAATTAACTTTATATTTTTAGTTCCTATTTAATAATTATTCTAAATACCTAAATTGGATAAATTCATATTTTATTGATCTATTTTGAAATTAGAAATTAGTTTAATATAAAATATTTATTTGATTGAAAATAATACTTTTTTAAACAATAACACATTAATTTTAATTATTCATCCAAAAATTACTGCTTTTGTAAAAATACATAAAATTCAACCAATCTAAATATGGATACTAATATTCTTATAATGATGTTCTTTTGTTCAATATAGATTATTAAATTGTCAAAAAGATTTTATGAAATGAAAAAAAATTTAAAATGTGTTCTCCATTAAAAGAAGGGAAATCTGTATTTTTATAAATACTCTTTTTTTCCGTACAATATAATTTTATCATATAAAATATCAATAAAACAGAAAAAATTAAAAAATTATAATTAATTATATATATTTATATGTATAGAATTTATATAATCCAGTAATGGTTAGTAATAATTTTATTGGTATAAAACACAGCTGTACACATTTAAACATGTTTTCCAAAATGCTCTTCATTTATTTTCAAGAGGGGTTTCATTAATTTATAATTATTTATTCACCAATGAATTAATCATAAATCCAGTATTAAACAATATTTTCATCATTAAATTAACATTATTCATTTCATTTATTCTAATTACAATTGTAAAATAATAACATTTATATAATAATAATGTTAAATTTTTCATTTAAAAACGGAGTGGCATATAATGTACACAATCAAAAAATATATTTAAAAAAAACAACGTTTGTTAGAATATTTGTGTGATTTTTTTTTTGGATATTGAAATGATATATTATTTTCTGTCTTGAGATATTCCCTTTAATATGTTTCTAATTTGAAGTATCATAGTTTCTGGTTGGATACTAGATACATTTTGTACAATATATCTCCATGGTTGAATATTAGATATATAATTTAACACGTAAAGGTAAAAATAATTTATTTAATAAAAATTTTAAGATATTATTTGATTTGATGAAGGTGATGCTATCTTCAACATAAACCTTTTTCCATGTAAAATTCGTTGTGGTTATGATTTTTCACCTAATTCTTCTTGAATTGGGGTTGTATGTGTCTTGATATTTGGGAAATACGTGGGGGAATATGGTTTTTTATAATTAGATATTCATGAGATTAACTATCATAACTATGATCTTTTTTGGACATTAGTCATGCATGATCTCAAATAGTGGATATGATACCTCTTTTTGGAGTTATTTTATATGAGTAATTGTAATTGTAGTATAAATAATTTATTAATCAAAGGTATATGAATCTATAACAATGAATTTGGGTTTACTACCTTATATATAATTATTTTATTATTTTTTCACCCATAGGAAGGTAAATGTGTTTACTGATGCAATGAACAGAAAATTATCAACACATGTGGTGAATGAATGAATTGGAAAGTGGAATCTAATTGTTTTTTCACATTGATAATTTTGCGAGTATAAGTTGTTGGTGGACATGAGTTATTGGATTTGTTGAAAAATTTGACATCAATTATTGTGTGAGGTAATCTTAAGAATGTAGAATATTCTGTATTCAATGGATTTGGTAAAATATTTTAATGTCGGGACACCTCATATGAGTGGTCATTGTTTTAAATTGTTTCTCATTATTTCTATTGTTGGTTGGTTGTTTTATATTCCTTGAGGTATATATTCTTTGTAAATGGATAATGGTATTGTTAGTTTATGAACCATGGGGATAACAAGTTGTATCCCATATTTGTATCTCAGAAATATTTTCTAGAGATGGGGCCATCAGTTACATATTTTATATCATGTTGTCTTACTAGTCATCGAGTTATGTTGTTACAACAGAGACATTTCTTGTTGATGTATTCCATTACGATTCTTGTATGTAAATGAGATGATATTTATAAAAATGTAATTATTGAATTTCCATTGAAGCATAGTTATAAGTACGTGATATGGTGAAAATTTCTTAACTCATAAAATTAGTGATATTTATCCTTAATAAGTATATGATGAAGTGGGGTTAACATGGTGTGTTGTATGTGTGAGAGATATGTATAAATAATGGGTTACCCTCAAATGTTGTATCTAATAGGGGTCCAAGGTTAATGTCTATTTTTGGAAATGGTTTTCAAAAGGATATGGTTTTCTATATTTGATTGAGGATGAAATATAATCCATAGAAAGCTGAAATGAAATCAAGGTACATCCATTTTCTTGAGGATATGGTCTCGTTTTGTGTATTTGATGTTTTGGGGATCATTGGAATTGAATTTTCCCTTGGTCATGTTTTCCTGTAATAATAAAAATCATTCCTCGAGTTAGATGAATCCCTATGATAATTTTTTTGGTTTTCTCAATATATCCCTATTGTCCTAAGATTTTTTTAATGAAGGTTCATTGGTTGTATGATATTTCAGTTGATCTTGATGATAAAGATCGTGAAATATAATTATTAGTAGTATTTTTAATCTCATCATCGTTTATTTCTTTGGTTTGTGGTTAGTGGGTGTTTTTTTCAAAGATAATCTCTTCATCTTGGACATTATCAGTCATGTTATGAAGGGAATGTTGTCATCAGGAATTGATAGACCCATTGAAATATTTTGATGAATGGGAATGATGGCCTATCAATTGTATTTTGAATATGTTTTTAATTTTATATATTACATGATTCATGATTCCTAGATATTAAGGAAAATAAAACAATGTTCCCTATGACTGTGTGAGTTAATGTTGATCATGATGTTGACACAAATATGGTTGAGGGACCAGTTCATAATATTGATCATCGAGAGATGACATTATATTGTAAAAAAGTCTCTGAGTCTAACTAATACGGTGACATGTAGAGGATAAACACGATATGTGGGATAAGGAATTTTAATGAAGAAATGTATAATCTAATTTTTGGGATTCTGAGAATCTAATGGGTTTCTAGGGGAGAGAACATTTATATTTGATATATTGTAACACGTCTATACAATTTTCAGGCACTCCCATGATTATTATTTGATTATCATATATTTTTTTGGGGCATTTAAGGTTTTAAATGGGATATAGAAACCCTTATTTGGATAATTCCATAATGTTCATTATTATATTCATTAATTGAATCTTCGCATAAATGATTTAAGTCCATGATTTGTTCATCAAATTTTCACAGAACCTTCCTCCTTATTTGGTTTCTATGAATTATGAACTCGTCTATTTTCTATATTCATAAAAATTGAATGTTGTTTAATGAGATTTAATTCCATATAATGTACCCTGAGAATATTCCAAACATATGTTAAAAGGCATAAAAATTTATAACCTTATATGGGGATTCCCCATCATCTAATATGTTACAAATTTATTCATAATATTAATAATCATTCTCTATGTTTTCAAATAATAGTAAATTTATGTCTTGTTATGAGATTAAACACTATAAAAGTCTAATGTTTTGGGTATCTAGGGATCTATAAAAGTTTTTATAAAGTAATTCGAAATAAAAACATTGTCTCAATACCTATGTATCATCCTAGGAAAATAACAAGATATCCACTCCTTCTGTATCATTCATTCAAAGATAGAACATTATAGTTGTTTTGGTGAACCACTTTTTGTAGGATTTCCATCAGTTTATTCATTACATTAATCATGGACTCTATATTTTCCATCTATATTATTTATATATATGATCCGATAGTTTTTTTGATTGATTGTTTTTTATTTTCCTGTCATGCATTTTTTTAAAATAAAAATCAATTCTCATGTTTTCAAATCATCATTGTGTTAGGTGGTTGGGTTTATACCGTTTTGAGTTATGTGGTTGTATAAAATAGATTAATTAGATGAATTTATTATTATTCTTGAATTTTTTTGGTTTTATCATTTAGTTCAACTAATATGTGATTTAGTGGGATTTTTAGATAGATGAATATTTTTATAAGTTTTTCATTTTAAATGGATTTGTTTTAAACATAAATGTGGTTTGAAACAACATAGTAGATCTGTGTAGATTTTAAAATGAATTATAATATTTGAGCAAGATTTTATGATTCTCATAAAATGATGGATATTATATAACATTGGGTGAGTTGTAAAATTAATATAAGAAACCATAGGGTGTGTGGAACAACTTGTGGTTGTTTTTTATATCAACAGACAAAAAAAAAGATTATATGGATATAATGATTGTAATTCATTAAAATATATTGTGTCTATTATGTATTATCACATATTCTAGAGTCCAAATAATATTTGTCATCATAATTAGGTATTTCTATCAAATTATGGGGTTTTTCATGGATTTTTTCTTACATGTTTATATATTTTCTTTTATCGATTCTCATCTCATTATAGTATTTCATATATAAGTGTTCACATGATAACATTATGATACATATTTTTGATTTCATATATTTTCAATTATTCATGAATAATTTATGTATTTGTTAATATTAAATACTTATTTTAAAATAATAAACTAAAATTGATTAAAATGAATTGTATTAATGATGATCTATATTAAAAATGTTTTTGTTTCGAACATTTTTAATGATTCATTTTTTATATTTGACAATGTATAGACTTGGTGGTGGAATCCTTACCGGATTTTTGACTCCCCAATGTTTTTTAGGAATGTTTTAGATATTTAATTATTTGATTCAGTTAATGGGAAATGCATCTTATGGAATTATTATTTCACTTTTTGTTTCTGACATTGTTTTTGGCTGGGTTGGAGGAAACAATTTTTGACATGGATAATTTTTAGTCACAATTTAATATGAATTTCTAGTTTTTATAGTTTGTCTAAGATTTTACCTATTCGTATGTATATTTTGATTTAATATGTTATATTTGTGGCATATATTGTTTTTTATAGACAATAATTATAATTTTTATTGATTTTCCTCACTACGTGACTTCAGGATATGGTGTTTGTTATGGTTGACCTAGGTTAGTCTGTTACATGTATTCTCACTTTGATGATTCACACACCATTTTTTTGTCATCAGACCACGCATATTCCATCTCTATATTACACTGCCATAATAATTTTTATTGGAATTCCATCAGAATCACATAAGTGAAAAAATTTAAAATCAAAAAGTATTCATGGAATAAGAAAAATATTCCCACAATTCTGATACCTTATGTTTTCATTGGGGTGTTTGAAATATCAACACATAATAGAATATTTTATAAGAAAATAAATCAGGGATGACCATTTTATTATAACCCTTTAGCATAATAAAGAAAGTGATTAATTCTAACATGCTTCATTATAGGAAAAATATCCTTGTAAATATACATCCTACATCCATGCAAAATTTATGGGGAACCCATTTATTAACTATATGTTGATCCTAAAATATTCCACTCCAAAAGAAATAAATCCCTAAAATTTTCATCCTCATTCTATCTACACATAAATTCTAAACAAGACTATAATATAAATGAAACTTGATCCACTCTAATACTGTTATCCACATAACAAAATGTACTTATAGAAACTTAAATTTCTCATTTATCCAAAACATACAAGAACTCTATAAATCTATGAGAATAAATTTGATATTTTATTTTAATTCATTATTCACTAGTGTCTCTTTAAAAAGAAAATGAATTATGATTTAGACGTGATATAACTAATCAATAATACACCTTCTTTCCATCATTCTTAATCCCATTAAGGGATCAATAAATGTTTCATTATAATCACATATTATATAATTATGATGATTTAAACTTCACAAATACACATCAAGTAAAAATAATGATTTTAATCAATCATTTGATTTATTTCAACAATTATTCTTCATTCATTTACCATTTGTAATCTGGATAATGTTTATCATCTTTTTCCATAAAAACTAAAAAACCTATTATTTTCTAGACAACAAACTAATAACATTTTACCGAATATAAGTCACACATGTTACACATACCTCTTAAACAATAAAAAATATGCATTCATGTTGTTTCAAATATAATTAAAACCCATGCGATAAGAATAATCTTCAATTTCATGTTTCAATATATAGATTTATCAAAATTTAAATGAATAGAATATTTTCCTCATTAGTGAATTATGAACTTATTTAATTCATCAAACTATTTTTTAAACATACTTACACTATGAAATTCAATTCAAATAGAATTTAAATATACCTCTTATTCAATTAGTTTTTAATGTGAATAAAAATAATCTATATCATATATATTATTTTGTTACATATGTTTTTTCAAATAGATATATTTTCTCTGTAGATGGATATAATTTTGAAATAATGAACTCGATATTTATTTTTTACCTCGAACAAGATACATGATAAATAAATCCATCTAACCTAGTATGAAACCAACAATTGAAAGAAGAATCACAATTATTGTGTCTTCAAAGACACTTGTTCATCAAAAATGAAGAAATCACAACATCCCTAATCAGAGTTTCCATAACAAATATTAATTTGGATGTCATATTATCATAACAAAATGAAAATAAATCATAGAGAAGGGATATTTGTCCCTTTTCTTATATATATATATTTAAATTTTCACCATAATCATCAATCATGTCAACCATCAAATATAGCTATGTCAGATGTTTGGTGAGCTCATATAAATGGTAACCTAATTATCCATAGTCTAGATTTCACAATTGATAAAATATTAATTACATATAAATGTTCTGGGAGGAATATTGATTTATTAATTCTTTCATGATTCTCCCTTATCTCATATGTGTCTATTATATTCATCACCCTACATTGATTACTATCAGCCAAATATATTGGTGTTGTGATTGTAACTAACTCTATAATAACTTATAAGTCAAAATCAATCATATTATATATTATTATTTAATTTACCGCCAATTGATTTAATATATTCTCACAATAAAATCCTTTTTATACACATTATTTAAATTTAATAAATCCATTGTTCCCATTAAATTTTTTTAAATTTTTAATAAATCTCTTTGAATGAATTACCCTTATCAAATAAAAATAAAACTAGTATTACCCCACATTATACATTTTTGTGTGTGTAAATGAATAGGTTTGAGGATAAAATCATTTTTCTATAATAATGATTTTTTGATCTTCAAATAAAAATAAATAGCAAAATAATAACATGAAATTTATTCGCATGACTATTTTTAATATGGAAAAACAAAATGACTTGTATGTTGAATAAATGGGAAAATAGAAGAATTAAACTATAATTAGAGACTCTAAAAATCAATAAAAATACAGAAAATAGAATAATGTGTTCGAGAAAAAAACATGTGTGGAAAAAAAACACTGATATAGATCCACCATTTCATAGAATAACATATCATTATAGGACAACACCCTATAGATATAAAAAAACATGAATACAACGTCATTGCGAACGTTAAAAAATAGTTACAGAAAATTGTTATATTTATATTATTTGAGACCAATCCATGATAGTCACACTCCCAAATAATAACACGCATATCTACTTACTATGACACTATGAAGAAAGCTATTGATTGAATGAACATCAATTATCAAAAAACTCAAAATTGTCAATATTTTACCTTTTTATAGAATTGTAAATCCATAAAGAACACATTTATTCATATTACTAGTTTATAAAATATTCATGTGATATAAGAGATATCCTGCCTCATTGGGAATAACCATGATTATGTTGCTTGGTTTTAAAAATTCATATGACTAAACACCTATCCTTGAAATATTAATACGAGACAACCCTATCATGTACACACATAAATTTTTAATCAATATGAGATCTGTTGTGGTTGATTATCAAAAATTCAACAAATAATATCAATATTTAGATAATATTTCATAGATATTTATAATTTTGATCTAAGTAAAAATGCGTCAAAATCTAGTGTTCTAATGGTATAAGGATAATATAATTTTGGAATGGAATGTGTAATAGAGATGGTACAACTGAGATATATTGAAGGAAAACGGTATTATAGGCCTCATTTTAATCGTCAAATCATAATTATTATTTTATAGGATAAAATTTTATGTTTTATGATGGTCTACCAGCCCATCGGTTTTCAATTAACTATCCTCATTTTTAAATAGAACATGTTCATACTATATAGGTCCTCTTCATATTAATACCAACACAAGTGTAAATTAAATGAATGATGAAGTCATCAAGAACTCTATGGGTGGATTGGAAATATCAGAGAACTATATGAAATAAAATGAAAAAGGTAGAAAATAAATATTCAATAAAAAATCATGAGTAAATTTTTATTTTTAGAGTTGAATAACACATGGTAAGGATATTTCATCTCCCCTTTCTAATGTACCTCCCCATTTTATGTGGGAGGTACTGTAATAAAATCTAGAAAAAATAGTGTAAGAAAACCCCTAATGTATGTTGAAAATTAATATTTAACTATTATTCAATATAAAATGTTTCAAAAAATTTAGAAATATATATTATTTTATATTTAATGATTTATTTTGTATGGTTTATAGAATTAAATTTTGTATTAGGATTAAAATTAGTTTACTTGGACACAACATATCTATAGGATTCTAGAAATTCATTATGAATATTACATAATATCAATGATATAAAACCCAATATATATATATGGTAATATTGAATAATTTTTGGAGAATAGTGACTAGTAATCCTTTTTGGATAACCCCACTAATTGGTGAACATGAACATTTTAACAACGTTATTCTAATTTTTTGGATATATATATATATATATATTAATTTATTTTTGTAATTTTTTAATCATAAAAGAAGGATGGATTATGAAATTAAATGGGGATAATTCATTAGGTAAGAGAACTCTTACATAGAACCTTTTTTTGTTCAATACACTCACGTACCATTAAACTATTGGCTCAAAATCTAAAATATTTCCAAAAAATTTAAATATACAATTTGTTGGTATTCATGAATAACATGATATGTAGGTTTGATAAAAATATTATTTTCATAATAATCTTTAATATAATATGAAATTGATAAATTAATAATGGAAAGTCACACCGTTATCACTACACAATCGGATTAGTGGCTTTAAATGTTACCATATATTGTGATATTTTTTAATTTTTTATATTATTTTATTAAAAATGTAAATTTAAAATATTTTATCTATAATAAAAAAATTGTTTTGTAGAAAAATTGAGAATAATTTCTGATAAATTATTCACAAAATATTATTAAAAGAATATATATATCTTAGTACATTATGATTTACATGGTTTTAGAAATGATGTATACATCAACAGAGAGGTAGAAAACTCTTCTATTTTTGAGAGTATATTTAATGTGTAATTTCTCAATGAATACGACCCTATCTGATGATGATAACATAATAATGACTATGTAATAATGACACTTACTACAAAATAATCCCACATTGATACAATGACACGAGGCTTGATGAATGTCAAGTTGTAGTGACAAGTTGGTGCCTCTTGTCAAAAGCTATTATATTTCTCTATAAGAGTAAATGGTGTGATTGTTTTCTATCTAGTGATGCAACATCATGTAAGAAAAACTATAATGAAATGTTAGTGTCTATAGTCTTATTTAATATATATGATTATGAATTTTTATTGTTTCCAAAATTCTAGACTAAGTCCATCGACCCATGGATCCCTATGTAGAGTTGCATAACCTTCTCAATCTGCATATTACATCACCAATGTTGTAGTGTACTTTTATTCATTATGGGATTACATCTAATGGGATATATTTATTGCTGTTTATTTTTAAAAATCCATCAATGTGAAAATAATCATGGAACCATAATCAATTCATGAAACACCATTAAAACTAGACCATTATATAAATATATATAGGGTGATTATTTGTTACCATGATATAATATGATGTTGAATATTCCTTTATTAATGATAATTGTGAAAATGGAGGATGTATATAAATGATTATTTTAATGTTATATAATTATAGTGGATATAATATGTGATGTATGTGTTGTCTTTGGTTTTTAAAAAAGATTATTTTTTTAAAGAAGTAATCAAATCATAAATTATAAAAATTTATATGATGAAAATGAGTAAAATGATATTTGGAATTATTCAGTTGATAAGATTATTTTTGGACTGTAAGATTGAATATTATCAATAGTTTCTGTACCGAAAAGGAAATAATTCACTAAGTGGATTCATCAAAAAATATTACATTATCAATAACTAACATTTATTGAGACATAATAAATTTATTGTAAAATAATAATTAACATTCAATGATTCAAATCCCAAATGATAAGAAGCATGAATTGATTTTTCATGTTGTGATGATTACACTATACTGTCCATGTAATGAATTTTCATGTAGTATTTATAGACCATTTAAAAAAGTTTCAACATTTATTTTTATATTGATCAGTAAATGAAAATGTTCAATCAATATTATTGGCTATCATGAAAACATAATTATTTTATAGAATAAAGGATTAATATGTCACAACATAATAGATATTTATCATGAAATAATTCTTTTGTGATTTGGGTTTTAAAATGATAGATTATGTTTGGAAACCATCATATCACACTACATAGTATCTAGAT
This sequence comes from Viscum album, assembly GCA_963277665.1. Taxonomy (NCBI): domain Eukaryota; kingdom Viridiplantae; phylum Streptophyta; class Magnoliopsida; order Santalales; family Viscaceae; genus Viscum; species Viscum album. Next base: position 912,527,454 of record OY728157.1, read on the forward strand.
TAATTGTGGAGGTTATGATCATGATTTTATAGAAAAAATAACTTCTTCAACTAAAAAAACAATTGGATGAAATATGATGAAGTGTATCAAAGGAATGATTAAGGAAAATTAAATGTCAACATATAATATAATTATGAAACAACATGGGTAACAATGTGGTCTTTATTTGTCAATAAAATGGAATTAATATCAATGATGTTACTAAAGCCTATGGATGTGATATTTTAACTTCATATTCAGAATAAAATGATAATAAATGTTGATTTGGAGAAACTATAGAGATTTTTATATAGTGATTAGTGGATTCCATAAATTTAGGGATAAGTGGGAAAACGTAAAATATAATGTTATTTTTAATATGATCCACTAATTCCATAATGTATTTGAAGGGGACTATATTATGTAATTATATTTTGATAATATTGAATGTTTTAATTATCTTCTTATTTTTTGATGAGTTTGGTTCTATCAACAAATTAGTATTTTCATATTTGTGGAAGAATTATTTTTTTTCTTTATGAATTGTTTTTTAAACAATTTTTTATTATGTTATTTAATATAATTAGAAGAGGAGACAAAAAATTGTCAGCAGGATTAGATAACATTTCTACGTAAAGTTAAATCATATTAATTTTTTTTATATATGAAAAATTTTAATGGGATAATATTTATAAAAACTAATTATATTTTTACATAAATATGTTTACAGAAATTCATGACTCATTTTAATCAATTAATTGACTATAAATTTTTATTTTCTAATGTGAAATAAAACATAATTCCATTTTTATGAATTTTCATTATTATTGGTGTAATTCAGACATCATTGTTTCCTATATGATTATGTGGATTTTCTAATTCAATCATGTAGTGGGAAATACGTACAATAAAGAATGTTTTGTGATTAAAAAAGAATGATAGAGAAACAATTTCTTAGTTATTAAAGCCAGCGATAAAGGATTATTAATTTTTTAATTTAAAATGATTTATATTCCATCATTCATAGATAATCTACGTGATTAATCCCTTATAGAGCACACTATATAGGTATTAATTTCACATATAGTTAATATTCAAAATTTTCATCACGAATGTTTATGTAAATTGTGTCTTGCAAATCCTTATTATACATTACCTTTAATTTATGTTATAATTTTTTTTTATTTTTATTATTATCAACATTCAATGTGAAGTATCATTTTTGTCAATCATCAATAATTGTATCCATATCTACTCAAATATTTTCTATAGTAGGTCATGATATTTTTGATAATGTGATATTCATCGTTGGAAATGAATCCTAATAGATGATCTACAATAATATTTTACTATCTATAACATTTTAATATGTGGACACCAACTATTCATTGTGGGAAAAGGCATGACTCATATAATAAAATATTTTCATTATAATAATAAATTTACTAATTTTAATGAGATAGGGCTGAAAAATCATCCACTAAAATGTGTCCATAAAAATATCTTAATCCTAATTTAATCATTTTCAATATACATGAAAAAATGGAGGCATGTTTAATTGCAAATTAAATATTACAAAAATATTATTTACAAGAATAATATTAAATGGTATCTACAATGTTATTTTATTTTTGTCAATTTATTTTTCGATACTTAGTATTTTAATTGTGGATTCCATCATCATGAAAATGGGGACCTATTGATCCAAAATAGATGGTGTGGAACCTTGAATTTCTTATGAGAAACATTAGATTAGGGGCTCACATAGTTATTCCAAGAAACATTCATATTGATTCTTCAAAAAATAATTAAAAAATAAATAATAATTACAAATATATATTACAAATTAAAAATAATAAAAATTTATTTACTTATTTTCCCCAAGCGTAATTATAAAATTATATATATATCTAAACTCAAATATTTATATATATATATATATATATTCATGGTAAATAATCCTATAAAAGTTTATATCAAAGAATAATTTTATAAAATTATATATATCCCTACAATATTTATATATTTCAATATATATTTTCAAGACAATGTAAATAAATCATATAATATTTCAATAAATATCACCTTATAACACAATGGTTAAACACAATTTACAAATTAATTCTGATAATACAATGAATCACTTATAATAATTGCGTTTCAAAATTTGTTAATAACTCAAATAAATCAATAAAAGAATTTTTTTTTACAAAATTAGAACTATAAAATTAAATATAAAAAAAATTATATGAATTTTTTTAGGGAAATTTTGACCATCATAATCCATAATAAAAATATTTCTCAATATTAATAATGATGCTAAAAATTTGTCTATCAAATAACAAGGAAAATATGAATTTATTGTACACCAATAAGACACGTAACAACCATTAAAAATGGAGTAACACCATATTGAGAAAATATAACATAAATTCAATGAAATAATTGTGCATATAAAATTTGTATTACATTTTAGGAAAAATAATTATATTATTACTTCAATTATACATTTCGTAAATAAAATTTATTAATGTTAATAAAATAATCTTAATTAACAAATTCAATTACTAAATATTTAATGGATATTATTATTTTGAGTTAATTATTGGGAGATATATCATATTCATCATTAATATCATACTATAATTATACATACATATATTATTAACAATATTTTTATCCAATATTATCAATAAACTCATTTTTAGATGTATTAAATTTAAGAATATAATAAAAAATTATTCCCACAATTAATTTATATCAAATATAATATGCTTTAGTTAATCACTATATAGGTTGTATACTATGATAATTGGTATTAGTAATGTAAATGCAAGATTAACTGAATCTAAATATTTCAATCACTAGTCACAATCTAAATATATTTCTTCAAACTAATATTATCTAATTAAGATATATTATATAATTTGATTAAATTTATTTACTATTATTTACCATATACCTATATATATATATATAGATATAAAAGAGAACAATTTTCACAGATAGAAGCTCCTAAATGGATTATGAATATTTTAAATTGAATTCCACACAATAAAAATTTACCAATAGAAATCCCCTCATAAATAAAACATTTTAAATGAATTATTTAATAAATAAAACATGAAAATAGTGATCAAATAACTATGGTCATGGATACCTAGAATAAATTAATCAGTAAATTTTAATAATAAATCTATTATCATTGAATATAAATTTTATATAAATTTTATTCTAATATCATTGAATCTTTTGTATTTTAAAGAGAAATTCACATTGGAAAAAATATTATTAAATTCTTGTTTTTCATTACACAACTATTCTCATCACATACTTCAATCATATGTCTTATGTAATTTGAAATGAGAATGTATTTGATTTTTTCTAATTCAATTTATATTAAATTGTATCTAAAAATGATAAAATATGAAAAAACCATTGATGTTATTTCACTCATTCTTGGATCATGATTTTATTCATTCTCCATTAATGAATCTAATGTTTTTTTAAAAACAATTCTGAAAATTGATCAAATATTTGGGTATTTTATTCAAATAATATAAATAATATAAACGTTTAACAACCATACATATCATTTAAAATTAAAATAAAATATTAATTTTTGTAAAAAATATTTGTATTTTCCTCTCAATCATCCATGGCAATGTCACCATCAATAATATGATTCCTATGTATATATATATAATTTATTAAATGGTGAAGCTTTATAGAATTATAAAAATTATAGTTTCATTATTACTCATTGTGAGTTAATATTTTAGATAACCTTTATAGGATATCTAATAGAATCATATACTCCTTGATATTAAAATGTACATTTAGAATCCTAATATTTTGCATGTTGTAATAGTTTTTCCACCACATAGAATTGAAAATGAAATTTCAAACGGATACGAAATGGTAGTTGGAAAATAATTTAGTATTTCAAATTTTTATGATATTTTCATCTATCTAATATTTTACCATTATGACTAATTGATGCTTTAAGGAGTTAGAAATTTATTCCATATATTCGTTTGGCATTTATATAGCACTTATTTCTATATCACCACATATAAGAGCACTAACACATGAAAAATCCTCGAAAATTAATGTCCTATTCCATTATTATGTACCCCCAAATGTTAGTAATAATATTATTTTAATAATCAGCTTGTGAGAGTTCTTTTTAATCTTTGTGATTATAAATTTCACATATATAATCATTAATTCTAAAATAACTTTACCAGTTAGAATGTCCATAAATTGAAGATATTAATGATCATGCTAATTTATTATCTCTGTTAAATATATATGTGAATATTTTAATTTATCACTTTATTTAATTTTAAATTCATATTATTGTATCGGTCATTTAATATAATCTTAAACATATTCTATAAATTTTTAAAGGATATAATTTTTATATTATTATTATATGTTTATATTTTTATTCAATCTATAGTTGATGTATTATTCACTCAAAATTCATTATATACTTATAGATTCATATGAATGACATTCATGTGTTAATGGAATAAATTTTTTGTTTTATTTTAATCGCCTATAATTTAGAATCCAATATATTTTTCTTTAGTTACTATGATTTCCATGATAGATAAAAAATTATCTGTGATATCTATCACCCTAATTACAGTACATTTCTACTAAAAATAAATAATAATTAATTAATCAAATACCAATAAAGGGGATGTGTAATAAAAAATATATAAGTTAGTAATCATATGGAAATTCATAACAAATATGATACATTAAAGAATTTAAAGAATTAATGATGGAATGAAAAGATTTTTTTTAATTATTAATTTTTTAATTTTTATAAAATTCGATTTTAATTTTCTTTTCTGATTCCATGAAATTATGTTTATGAAGAAAATAAATAATCAACATGATATATATTTATAGGTATACATATTTTAATTTTTTTAGATTTTAAATTTTTTATATATTTAATATAGATTGAAAATTTCATTAGATGAATCTCCCAAATAAAAAAATAGGATATGTTTTTATCACATGTATTGGGAAAAGTAAACTGTGTATAATATTATTCATGCATACCACATATCATTCGTTGGGGTATCAACTTTACTAAAAACCTCATTATAGTTTATATTTTTGTAAAAAGGTACATGAGTTAAGTATAAATTAGAAATTAGATAAATGGTATATAGATGTAAAATAATAAAAAATAAATAATATAATCTATTTTTCCCAATCACCCATAGTGAACCATTCTAGGGAATTATGAAATTAACATAAATATCGGGACTGGTAAATTAAATATATAATGGTTACAATAAATAATAACTGAATTTATATTCACGTGACCAAGTTATGTAGAACATCCTAATTATAAAACATCCAGCCATATTGATTCTTCTAGTTCACCAATGGGTTACATAAATAGAAAAACATATTATATATATATTGAGATCCCTCCTTCTATAATTGTTTATCGCTTAGATTGTATTTTTTAAGATCCAATTGCATAATATAGGCTTCCTCTATAATTATGTCACCCACAGAATAGAAGCTTCTACTTGGTGATCAAATAAGTATGCAGAGTTTGAAAATAAGGGATATAAGTAAAAACACAAATTCAAAAAATAGATAATTATATTCCCAAACAAATTATGATACTATTAATATATTCATAACTCTCACTAAAAATTGTATTATAATATATGAAAATTATAAATTAAGTGAATTAAATATATTTTTTCCATACAATAGTCCCATAAAAAAAATTTCTCCAAAATTTTTTTTTATATCATTTCTAAATAATCGTGGAACCATGTATTTATCATTTTTTTTCTTCTAACTTTTTTTTTTATTTTCATCCACAATTGTAATGTCACTATTATCCCATAAGCATTCCATTATGATTCAACAGAGTTATCCCAACAATAAAAATTCTATAATTTTTTTAGTTTTAATTTATTTTTAAAAATAATAATATAAATTTTAAATGAGCTATTTAAATCTATAAATTACAAATATAAAATTCAAGAATTAAATAAGTATATTCATGTTTGGACATGTGGAAAAGAATAATTTTATAAAATTATATCATATGACATTGTGGTTACACACATCTCAATATCTTCTGTAAGATTTGAAGAAAATTATTTTTTCATATGGGTCCCATGACATTATGTGGTTCTTATAATATTTATCTTATATAATATATGAATTCAATTATTCAAGGATTAAAAATATTCCAAATAAATGATATTTAAAAAGTAAAATAAGTAAGTAATTAAAGGATAAAACCATGTGAATATTAATTTTCAATGGAAATTTTCGATAATTTTCATTGAAGAGATGGTGACTTGAGAAATACATTTAATAAATTTGATATTATTATATTTACTTATTTTATTATAATGATCATATTCATTTTCATCAAATCAACTCTCCTAAAATAAAAACACCACTAAAAATATTATCTACTACACAAATACCCACTAGGTCATTATCTTCCATAAAAATAAAATACATTCACCAATTATAAAATATTATAGAATTTTACATTTAAATTTGGAGTAAACAATAACACAATAATTATTCAGTAAGTTTGTTAATCCATTTTAGCAATTATCTTCTTATATTTTATAAATATTTTTACCAATTTTGTTGATCTATATTAATCAAAAACTGGTTAATATAATATGTATTTTTATAATACCTTTTTATATTAAATTACTCATTTGTATTTTTTCGAATTTAATTTATATAAACTTAATTATTATTATTTTTTATTCATTGATTTATTGGTTTTATGTAATTTTAATAGTTTAGAAGTAAAATAATAAATCATAGTACATATGCATTGCATTTTAGAGTCAACCCTTACATGTTTTATTAAATATAGTTGGGATTACGAAAAATTACTATCAAAATTTGATTGAGTAAATTTGTTACCATAGGTAAATTGTGAAGTGGAAACTAATCCATAGTTAAAGAATGTAAATAATTTTTCATGGTTAGAGACATGAATATAAAATATTGTGAACATAATCATATCTACATAGTTTATTCTATAAATAAGAAAATTATAAAAAATGGTTTCGTTGAAATCCCCGATATCTTCTTTAATAATATTAGAGAGACAGAACTATTATTCCATTTTCGCATAATAAGTGAAATGATCTTCATATTTGTAAATTGATATTAGAAAATGTGGATATTTTATATATTACACATTTTTTTTCTATCATTGAAATTATTAACCTCTTTTGTAGATAATTAATAATAGAACAGATATAGTTCTCTTGTTTCCAATGATTTGAGTGTTCCTCGATTATATATCCTTTTTAAATGCTTTTTACATTGGATAAAAAGGGTATGAATATCAAAATATATATTATGATTCTATCTTCATGAATCATTAATTGATATTAAATCATACAGTATATTATTTTAGTTTAGGATATAATTATATACTTTATGAATAAAAATGATTCATCGGAAGTGCTCATATTATTAAGAGTTAATAGGTCAAGATTAAAATAATGAGTACATTATATTTTCTAAAGAATTCCATTATTAAAAATTTATCTGTATTATGATATATCCCACTATATATGTTTTATCCCATTATTTAAAAAAAATTAAAATATTTTTCAATAGATGACTTACTAAATGATTGGTATGATTAAATAATAATCAGTAATTTTAATAAATATTTTACTTTTAAGATTGAACATAATAAAAATATGATTTATTTATTCATTGAAATAAATAATTTAATCGAAATGTTAATAATCATCAAATTATATCTCAATGACTAATATAACAATTTATTATCCTTCAAACAATTAAATTGATGGATTTGTGAATATTGTAGATAGAATATTTTTAAAAATAATATTATTAATTCATTTATTACTAGGTTTTTATTTAAAATTTATGTTTATTACATTAAAACATAGATTTATAGTAATAAAAAATCCTTTACTGACATTCCTTAGGGTTATAATTTACTGATATGTGAATTTTCTTGTAAATTCCATGAATTCCTCATGGGAGTGATATATTAAATCATTTCATGTATTTCATATTATTCATTGTTTTGGAGTAGAAGAAATATGATTTAAATTAATATTGGTGTTTGTTATTTTCAATTTGATATACGGTGATAATGTTTATATTACCATATCTAGAGAAACAAAAAATAAACATAAGAGTACAAATTACAATCCAAAAAGGCCATTTTTTCATATCCACTTTTTACTACTATTTTAATTCTCCATAAACAATCAATGTATTATTTTTTTCAATTATAGTGTCATTATATTATAAAAATGATAACAATAACTCAATCATGGAGTAATGAATCAATAGAAATATTACATTTAATTCATAATGTTGATATGAACCATATCCATTGATAATGATAAAAATGAATAGAAAATATATTTTTAGTTACAATTACAATATATTTATAAATATTTAGGATTAAAACCATCAATTCGAGGTAAAATAATTTCAATAGGCTATAACAATAATGGATATAATTAAACATCCATAAATTATAATGGTAGTCTATCAATTTAAGATAACTATTTTAATATAAAATATGAAATTATACAATAGTTTAAAAACCAGTGATCATTTTGATGAATGACACATGAAGATCTCTATAGGTATATATATAAAATATTACAATCTTACTATATACAAACGTGTATTAATAATACCCCAAAATATTAAAAAATGAATAAATTTATATTTTAAATTCAATAAAAGTGTGAAATATTTGTTGAAAATATTTATGTACACATCATTAATGGAATAAAATCCTTTCAGATTAAAAAATGGTTAAACAATTCTCAATATATCAGATTATTAAATAGATACATGTAATTAAATAATTTTTTAAAATGATGTATAGAATGTATTCTCTGATTTAGAAATATTTAAGGAGATATAAATAAATATCCTAAAACATGGAATATAAAAATATCAATAAATGAATACATTTTTCTATATTCTATTAAAAATATCACTAGATTTATTATTAAACCAATGGAAATAGTATTTACCTGATATACTCTAGATGTTACAGAATTTCAATATTATTAAATCTCTCATATACCAGACACTTGAATAATTATAATCAAACCTGATGAATTATAATACCATAATTAGAAGATATTAACATCTATGATACACAATTGGATGTCTTTTTAATATTTTGTGGAGGAATTTTATTTTGGGCATCATATTGAATATAATGTTTTGAAAAATCATTCTATTTTAGTATTTTTTGAGACATGTGTAGGGAAACATGAATACAAACAGAGGATTAGAATAATTGAAAAAATACAATTTATTATCATTATATGAACTATTAATAACTTCAATAATATTTTTATAATTAATATATGACTCTACTAAATCTCAAACCAAACCCAATTTGTAGATATAAAAATACTAGTAGAAAATTAATACCTAAGAAGCTTGGTCTAGCTAGATATTCCCCTCAATGACATGTACATTTTCAAAAGGATTTAAAATTTCTAGGTCCCAATATAATTTTCCTCCACGGTAGTGGGATACATAACTACCAAGATACAATATTTCTCTTTATATAATGAAGTCTAAATATATTAAAAAATTGTATTAATAGAATAATAATTATGTATATATGCTCATGAATAATTAATCATTAATCTAATATTATTAAAACACAATGACGCTAATTAGAAAAAATATACAAAAATAAAAACTCATTACACCTCATGGTGACCCAATAGAAATAATAAGGTAGTTGTTGAAAGTGGTGGAACATTTAATTTCGAAATATTTTGTAAAAAATAATTATTATTATGAAAATATTGTTTTATTGAATGTTATTAATTAAGGAGTTTAATATGAGAAAATATATGAAAATTTGTTATTTTAAAAACAAGTTAAAAATATTAATTGAATGAATGTGTATATAATATTAGTATAATATGAAACCAAATAAAAAAATATTTCATTAAATAATGGGTAATGTGATTTATGGAATAATTAATATTAAAAAAAATTAAATCCATGAGAATTTTTAGAAAATCAATATAAAAACACAATTTTTTATGTTATATTATTATATATACTTCTAATAATTTATCCAATGTGTTTCTTTAAAATAACATAAAATTATATGATATCTCAATAATCGGCATAAGTAGTTATTTATCTAATATATATCGAAGGAAAAAACCTCCTAATGATAGTGACTATGGATTTTTTTATTCTCACCAAAATATCATAATTTATTATTTTATAAGAAATAAAATGAAATGGGAGAACATTTTTTTAATGATGCTTATTATGTTTTATAGTATCCGGATTATGTAAAGCCAAAAAATTCTTTTAAACACAAATATATTTTCCTTTTCTGAATTAAACACTTTGAATTATTTTATATTTTTTTAATAAGCGGAATGATTACATTTCATAGTGGTTTTTTTTAATCTTTAAATTGAATATCAAGTGGTTATTCAGATGATCCATAAAATAATGACAAATTAAAATCAAGTGAGATTGTTTTTTGTGTTTAGTTGTGGAAAATTAAAGTTGGAACCAATTAATGCTATCATATGTATAAAAGGATACTTGGATTTCAATTCTATATTTTAAGCTTATGGTTATTCAAACTCATCATGCTTATAAGATGTGTAAAAAATATTTTATAAATATTTGATGAATCTAACACCCTCATTATTATAAAAAATAACTATTATTCAATAGAATGTGTCAAGGAAAACCAAAAACGTTATAATGAATATAAAATTACAATAATATATGGTTCCATTAATTTTTCAATGAAATTTAATATATAATTTATATTCAAATGCATGTAATATTGAGTTGGCTTCTATTTCATGTAAGAATGATTATCTTCAACATCATGTGTTTTATATAAGACTGAGCTTTAATGAAAAAAATATACAATTATGTAATACATTAATATAAATACAAGATATAATATTAGATTTTATGAATAATATAATCCAAAATATGAAAATATATGTTTAATAAAAATATAAAAAGAATTCATATGTTAAAAATTTATTAGAAAAGTATATGTTATGGACAATTGAATATAAATGAATTTTTTTTTAATAATAATGGCTTTTCATCCAAATAATTTTAAATATATTTGATTACACGATTTTATTAATAATATATATATATATATATATAATATTAAAAAATTTATTTTTTACATTCATCCAATAAATTTTTTATGAATGAAAAGGAGATCAAATCCATTATTATGCAGTAAATATATATATATATATATTTACAAATGAATTTTTTATAGCATTTAATGTCGAAAATATTTTATATTTTGTGGAACTGTCATAAAATTTATGTTTAAAAATAAAATACATTCTTTTAAATAGAAATATATAAATTATTTTACGGCGATTATTTTGTAGTTTTTTGTCAAGTTTAATTTTTCAATGAGTAGTGAAAAAATACTCAATTCAAATTGATAACATAATTTTATATAATATGTTTATAAAATTAAATAATATTTTATGTACTGTTGAAAGTCAATTAACATCAATTATAACTCATTTAATATAATTTTAGTTGTTCAAATCATTTATAAAATGAAATTAATTATACAATCATTTCAGTGCTTCGAAATTTTATTAAAAACCGTTTTTTTCATCCCTTATATGGAATTTAATTAAAATTACATTCATATATTTATATGACAATAATATTGAAAAATATATTCAATATTAGTAATAATAATAATTAATAATGTATTTTATAGCCAATTTATTTTATTAAATTACGGAACGTAATTAATATTAATCAAACCCTTTAATGTAAAATTAAGCTTCACAATTGGATAATACTTATAAATAATAGAAAAATGACTTGTAAACAAGTTCAATCCCTATTTTATGTCCATAATTTTACACCCTTAGTTACTGATTGAGATTTTCTATATTACTTATATCACTTAAATTCTATAATAAATTAAATTATTAAAAGCAACGAAAAAATTATTAATCATTTTATTAATACTAAGGCCTTAATACATCATTGACATACCAGAACTAACCTATCAATCTGACAATTATATAAAATAATGCAACTGTAATTCCATACATGAGGACACTGAAGCTAATTGGGTAGTTCACATCTCCATGATTTTTTTGATTTAAACAAATTATAAAAAGAGTAATGAAAATGAAATTGATAATGATAGAAAATATAAGACCATTTAGAGAGTAATCAGATATAAATTGCTGATTTTTTTGTTTATTTGAAAACTCTTGAATATAGATATTTATAATGTTTTTGTCTGAACTTTATAAGAAAAATTACATGTTATAACATTTTAATTTAATGTTCAAATGACATAGAAGAACTATTGATATATATATATTTTTACACAATAGTGATTGTATTTTAATATAAAAATTTTAATTTTTGTAATATAAAATAGAAAATCATATTGATGATAATCATTATATTTTATATTATTAAATTAGTTTATTGAAATTAGTGGTATTTTAAAATATATATTTATATTTATCAATAAATAATAATAAAAAATAGGTGTGTAAATAATTAAATTAACGTGATTATTAGATGACTTATTTAAAACATATTAAAAAATGATGATCTTCATCTATGATTTTTTGGAGAATTTTAGTTTTGGGAGATTCAGGTTGTCTGTCTCTTTTGATTTATGATCACAACATTGGATTCAAAACCAACTCATTTCAACCATCTCATAATAACACTTCTATGAAACATTTTTCTCTCTATAATCGAATTCAAATTATGTGATTTGTAAAAAAAGACCATGATCCATCAATCCTGCATCACCTCCTCTTCAATATTATATGATTTTTAGGTAAAATATCTTTAAATCCAAGTCAACCTCTTATTTTTCTGATGGACTAGTTAATCACTACAATTTTAATGGACATTATCTTGCTTCATGGACCATATATAATATGAACTCTGCTACCCTCATATCATCTTCTACCTATGGTCGAAACAATGAAAACCCTTATCATAGGATCTCTCTTCCTTTAAATATGATTATGTCTAACTCAACCATGTTTAGATCACATAGATGCATATCTATAAAATAATTTATACAATTTAATGGAATAATAAATTTATTTTTAATCAGTAATGAATCATGAAATTATGTGATATTATAGATTATATAAATCTATCTAATTCTACTCATGGATAAACTACATGAAACCACACTAAATCATTAGTTAAAAGTATATGTATATACTCCGTAGGTTTTTATTTTCAACACTATAAAACCTAATAGATCTTATTGGTTCACAATAATAATAAAAATATGAATTATATATATATTTCAATCACTTTTAAAAAAATTCCATAAATATATATGCAGACAAAATCTATTTTAAAACACAATCCAACATTAAATTATCTTTTTCAATGTGATAAAAATATCACATGACTTCCATAATAATAAAACAATGTGTATATAAATATAGTTCACACTATAAACTAACCATAATGAAATTTAGAGTTAATCCAATGGATCAACAATATTTAGTTCATTCCATTCAAAAGAAATAGTAGAGGACCATTGTTTATTTATTTAATGTTGTAATCCATATTTTATGTGTTATTATTAATTGATTATTTATTTTCTAAACTCACTTTTGTAATAGTTATTGTCTATGTTTCCTCTATATAGTTATATATACCTATATATATACATATATATATATATATATATAATTTTAGTATGTATGAGATGGATTTTATATTTTAAAATGTTTTTCATAAAAACCTATTAATAGGTTACTTGTATTTTTATAATATAAAAAGGGTTTGTTTTAGAATTCTAAAATAATTAATGCGTTTGAGATTCAATGCTAAATATGCACGTTAAATGCTATTATATTTTTGGGTTTTAATAAATATATATTATTATTTTATGTGTGTAAAGATTATATACATTAATATGTATTTATTACATTATATGATACATCCATATCCCATAATGTTTGACGTGTCATGCACTCACTATTTATTCACATGACTATTTTTAATCTGGAAAACCCTAATGACATGTCTGTTGAAATAAATGGGGAAATATAAGAATTAAACTAAAATTAGATACTCTAAAAATCAGTAAAAATACAAGATAATTGAATAATGTCTTTGAGAAAAAAAACATGTCTGAAAAACAAAAACTTATTAAGGATCCACCATTTCTAAGAATAACATCTCATTATAGGACATTACCCTTTCGATATAAAAAAACATGAATACAACATCATTTCAGAACATTAAACAAAATGTTACATAACATTGCTGTATTTAAATTATTAGATCCAAATCAATGATAGTGCCACATCCAAAAAATAACCCGCATATCTACTTACTGAGACTCTTTGTAGTGAGAGACTGATGAAATGAACATCAAGTATCAACCATCACAAAATACACAAATATTTTAACTTTTTATAGCATTGTAAATCCATAATGAACACATTTATACATATTACTAGTTTATAAAATTTTCATGTGATATTAAAGATATCCCCCACTCAATTTGAATAACAATGATTACGTTGAGTGATTTTAAAAATTCCTATGGCTAAAAACCCCTGTTTTAAATAATAATACGAGAGGACCTTGTCATGTACACACATAAATTCTTAATCAATTTGAGATTTGTTTCTTTGAATTATTAAATATTCACTAAATAATATCAATATTGAGATAATAATTCATTGATATTGATTATTTTGATCCATGTAAAAATTCATCATAATCTAGATTTCTATTGGTATAAGGATAGTATAATTTTGGAATAGAATGTGCAGTAGAGATGTTACAACTAAGTTATGTTGAAAGAAAATGGAATTATAGACATCACTGTAATTATAATATCATAGTCGTAGTTGTATATGATAAAATTTCATGTTTCATGACGGTATACCACCCAATCAGATTTCAATTATCTTACCTAATTTTTAAATAGATCATGATTGTACAATATAGGTTCACATCATTTTAATAGAAGCATATGATTAAAGTAAATGAAATATGGACTCATTAGGAACTATATGGGTGGATTGGAAATATAGGATCTCTATATGAAATAAAAGTTAGATAATAAATATTCCATAAAAAATCATGAGTAAATTTTAATTATTATAGGTGAATAACACGGGAAGGATATTTCATCTCCCATTTATAATGTTCCTCCCCTATTGATGTGGGAGTTTCTGTAATGAATTCTTGTGAATATAGTGTCATAATACTCCAAATGTATGTTGAAAATAAATATTTAACTATTATTCAATATAAAATATATCAAAAAATTTAAGAAATATATATTCTTTTTATATTTAATGAATTATTTTGTATTGTGTATAGAAATAAATTTTGTATAAGGAATAAAATTAGTGTAATTGGACACAACAGATCTATAGGATTAAGGGAATTCATCATGAATATTACATTAGACCAAAGATATAAAACCCATTATATATATATATGGTAATTTTGAATAAAGTGAGGATAATAGTGACTAGTAATTTTTTTGGGATAATCTCGCTAATATGCGAACATAAACTATTTAACAACGTTATTATCATATTTTGGATATATATATATATTTTTTTTTGTATTTATTAATTTATTTTTTTAATTTTTGGATGATAACATAAGTGTGGATTATGAAATTAAATGGGGATAATTCCATGGGTTTGATAAATCTTGCATGGTACCTTTTCCTATTCAATACACTCACTTACCATTAAACTATAGGCTCAAAATATACAATATTTTAAAAAACAAGATATACTATTTGTTCGTATTCTTTAATTACATGATATATAAGATTGATAAAAATATGATTTAAAAAATCATTTATATTATGAAATGAAAAATAGTAATTAATAATATAAAGGCACACTATTTTCACAACCCAATCATATTAGTGGCTATAAATGATTCTATATATTCTGATATTTATTAATTTTTTAAATAATTTTAATGAAAATGGTAATTTATTTTTTTATCTATAATGAAAAAATGGTGTTGTAGAAACATTGAGAATTGTATGGGAAATGTTATTCACAATATAATATTAAAAGGGAAAATATATGTATGTACGTTGATATTTACATGGTTTTGGAAATGATGTATACATCAAAATAGTGGAATGAAACTCTTCTATTTTTTAGAGTATATTTAATGTGTAATGTCTCAATGAATATGACCCTATCTGATGATGATACCATAATAAAGATGATGTAATAAAGACACTGACAACAAAATAAACCCACATTGATACAATGGCATTGCTTGATAAATGTCCCGCTATAGTGACAAGTTGGTGTCTCTATTCACAGGTTATTATATTTCACTATTAAAGTCAACTGTGTGATTTTTTTCTATCACGTGATGAAACATCATGTATGCAAAACTATAATGAAATGTTATTTTCTACAGTATTATTTTATATATTTTATTCTTAATTTTTTTAGTTCCCGAAATTCTAGAATAATTCCATCAGCCAATGGATCCCTGTGAAGCGTTTCAGAACCTTTGATATCCCCAAATTACATTACCAATGTTGTAGTATACTGCTATTCAATAAGGTATTACGTCTATTGAGATATCTTTATTAATGGATTGGGATAAAAAAATCCATCAATTTGAACAAGAACAAGGAACCATGATCAATTCATGAAGCAACATTACAACTAGACCATTATATCAAAATATTTTGGGTAATTATTTTTTACTAGGATTAAATTTGATCATGAAAATTCCTTTATTAATGTTGTATGTGAAAATGGAGGAATGTATCTAAATTATTAGATTAATGTTATATAATTAAAGTTTATATCATATGTGATGTAGGTATTTTCTATTTTTGACAAAAAAGATAATGTTTTTAAAAAAAGTAATCACATCTTAAATAAGAACATTTTAAAAGATAAAAATGAGAAAAATGATTTTTTTTTTTCCAGATGCTATGATTATTTTTGGAGTAGATGTGTGAATAGTATCAATACATTTTATACCAAAAAGGAAAAAAAACACTATGTGGATGTATCAAAAAAATGATTACATTATCAATAAATAACATTTATTGAGACATAATAAATTCATTTTAAAATAATATTTAACATTAAATGATTCAATTCCCAAATGATAAGAAGCGTGAATTCATTTTTCATATTGTTATGATTATATTATATAGTCCATTTAATGATTTTTCAAGTAGGATTTATGGGGCCTTTAAATAAGGTTTGAACATTTATATTTATAATGATCAATAAATGAAAATGTTCAATCAATATTATAGGTTCTCATGAAAAAATATTTCCCCTCTAGAATGAAGGATCAATAGGGCACAACATAATATATATTGATCATACCATAATTCTTTTGGGATTTGGGTTTTCAAAAGATAGATTATGTTTGGAAAACATCATATCACAATACAGAGTATCAAGATTAATTGTGGATGTTACGATCATGATTTTATAGAAAAATGAACTCCATCAACTGAAAAAAATTAAATTTTATGAAATTTGATGAATTGTATCAATTTATGGTTTAAGGACAAATAAATTTCAACCTATCTTTTAATTAAGAAACATCATGGGTATCAATGTGGTGTTTATTGTACAATAATATGGAATTAATGTGAAAGATGATACTGAAGCATTTGGATGTGATATTTTAACTTCATATTCAAAATAAAATGAGGATAAATGTTGATTTTGAGAAACTATAGTGTTTTTTATATAGTGACTATTGGATTCCATAAATTATATGATAAGTGAAAAAATGTAAAATATAATGTGATTTTAAATACAATCCAAAAATTCTATAGTGTATTTAAAGGGGACCATTTTATGTAATGATATTTTTATTATTTTGAATGATTCATTATTAACTTCAATAGTTATGTTCTAAGATTTTGATTAGTATAGTTCTATAAAAATATTAGTATTTTTATATTTGTTAAAGAATTAGTTTTCTATTTTCAATATTAAGTGTGTTGCCTATAAATTTTTTTATTAAGTTATTTAATATGATAATAAGAGGAGACTAAAAATTGTAATTAGGATTAGATAACATTTCTACATAAATTTAAATCATATTAATTTTTATTTTACGATATATGAAAAAAATAATGTGATAATATTTATGAAAACTATTTATATTTTTACATAAATGTGTTTGATGAAAGTCATGACTCATTTTAATCAATTAATTGACTATACATTACTATTTTTTAACATGAAATACCATATAATTCCAATTATATTAATAATAATATTTATTAGTGTAATTCATACATCATTTTTCCCTTGTTGATTATGTGTATTTTCCAATTAAATCATGCAATGGGAAATTAGTAAAATAAATAATGTTTTGTGTTTTAAAAATAATGATTGAGAAACAATATCTTACTTACTAATGCTTGTTATAATGGAAGAATACTTGATTGATATAAACTAATTTTTATTCCATGATTCACTAATAATATACATGATTTCTCCCTTTAAGATCACACTATATTGGACTTAATGTCACATATTGTGAATATTCAAAATATTCATCATGAAGGGTTATGTACATTGTGTCTTAAAAATCCCTATTAGAAATTACCTATAATTTATGTTACATAAAATAATTTATTTTTATCATTATCATATTCAATGTGACATGTCATTTTCGTCTATCATCAATAATTATATCCATATATAGTCAAATATTTTATATAGTAAGTCATGGTATTTTTGATAATGTGACATCCAGCTCTAACAATGAAACTCAATATAGGATGTACAATAAGATTTTCATATCTACAAAATTTAAATATATTGACACCAGCTATTCTTTGGGGGAAAATGCATGACTCATATTATAAAATATTTTCATTATACTAATAAATTTAGTGATTTTAAAATATATAGGGCTGAAAAACCATCCATTAAAAGGTGTCCATAAAATTATCTTAATCCTAATTTAATCATAGTCAATATATATGAAAAAATAGAGGCATGTTTAATTGGAAATTAACTACTATAAAAAATATATTTACATGAATATTATAAAATGGTTTCAATCATGTTAATTGATAATTGTTTAATTTTTTATACTTAGTCATTAAATTGTGGATTCCTTCATCATGAAAATGGGGAACTTTGGATCTAAAATAGGTTGTGTGGAACAACAAATCTCTTATGAGAAACATTAGATTAGAGGCTCACATAGTTATTCAGAGATTCATTTATATTTATTCATCAAAAAATAATTAAAAAATAAAAAATAAGTACAAATATATAATATAAATTAAAAATAAATAATTTTTTTTATTTTTAATTTATTTTATTAAAGTGTAATTATACAATATATATATATAGAAACTCATCTTTATATATATATTAATGAAAATAATCTTATAAACAATTATACCATATAATAATTTTATTAAATTATATATATCCATACTAAATTTATATATTTCAATATATATTTTGAAAAAAATATAAATAAATTGTATAATATTTCTAAAAAAATAACCTTATAACACCATGGATAAATAAAAATTCTTAATTAATTGAGACATTACAATGAATATTTTAAAATTATTGAGATTAATAATTTGTAAATTACTCAAATATATAAATAAGAGAAAAAATTTATCCAAAAATAGTTGTATACATTTAAATATAAATAAATTTATATTAAAATATAATTTTAGGGGAATTTTTACCATTATAATCCATAATAATAATTTTTATATATATTAATAAGGATGCTAAAAAATTAATCATTCAAATAACAACTACGATATGTATTTATTTTATACCAATAAGATACATAACAAACATTACCAATGGAATAACGCCACATTGAGATAATATTACATAAATTTAATGATATAATTTTTCATATAAAATTTCTATTACTTTTTATGAAAAATAATGATGTTCGTACTTCAATTATACTTTTCTCAAATAAAATTTATTAATTTCAATTAAACAATCCTAATTAAAAATTTTATTACTAAATATATAATGGATATTATTATTTTTAGTTAATTACATTGGAGATATATCATATTCTTCATTATTTACCAACTAGAATGATACACACATACATAATAATTTTTTTATTCAATATTATCAAAATAATAAATTTTTATATTATTTATAATTAAAAAAATAATAAAAGATTATTCAAATAATTAATTTATATCAAATATATTGTAGATTAGTTAATAATTATATAGGTTTTATACTATGATAATTGGTATTATTATTGAAAATGTAAGATAAACAGAATCTACATATTTCAATAAGTAGTCACACTCTAAAAAAATTTCTTATACTCATATTATCTAATTATGATACATTGCAGAATTTGATTAAATGGGTTTACAATTATTTACCATATCCATCTATATATATATAAACTTCAAATTGAACAATTATCATAGATAGAAGTTCCTAAATGGATCTTCAATATTTTAAATTAAATTCCACACAATAGAAAATGACCAATAGAAATCCCCTCATAAATATAAATTTCGAAATGAATTATTTAATATATATAACATGAAAATTGTAATCAAATAACTATGGTCATGGATACCTAGAAAACATCAATCTTTACATTTTAATAATAAATATATTATCAACGAATATAAATTCTATATAAATATTATTCTAATATCATTGAATCATTTTTATTTTAAAGAGGAATTCACATAGGAACAAGTATTATGAAATGCTAGTTTTACATTACACAAATATTCTAAACACATACATCAATCATATGACCTATGTAATTTTGAAATGTGAATTTATGTGAATTTTTCTAATGTTATTTATATTATATGATATTTAAAAATGATATAATATGAAATAACCTTTGATGTGATTTCACTCTTTCTGGGATATTTATTTTTTCATTTTCCATTAATGAATCTAATGGTTTTTTGTAAAAACAATTCTAGACATTGATCAAATATGTGGTTTTTTATTCAAATAAGATAAATAATATAAACTATAAACATCCAAGGATACCATTTAAAATAAAACTAAAATTGTATTTTTTAAAAATTATAGTATTTTCCTCCCAATCATCTATGACAATGTCCCCATTAATAATGTGTTCCCCATATATATATATTATATAAATTGGTTAATCATTATAGAATTATAAATATTAGTTTTTTATTACTCAATTTGAGTTAATATATTACTTAATCTTTATTGGATATCAATATGAATCTTTTACTTCATGATAGTAAAATGTACGTTCAGAATCCTAATAATTTTCATGGAGGAATAGTATTCCCACCACACAGTATAGAAAATGGAATTTCAAACAGATTCCAAATGATAGTTGGAAAATACTTTAGTATTTATTATTTTTAGGATATTTTATTCTATGTAATATTTTAACAATATAACTAATACACGCTTTAAAGAGTTAGAAATTTATTCCATATATTCATTTCGAATTTTTATAGCACTTATCTTAATATCAACACATGTAAGAGAACTCACACATGAAAAATCCTCGAAAATTAATGTCATTTTCCATCATTATGTACCCTTCAATGTTGGGAATAATATTAGTTTCATAATCACATAGCGAGAGTTCTTTTTAATTTCTATGATAATAAATTTTCTATATATAATCAATAATTTTATAATATCTTTACTAGTTAGAATTTCCTTGAATTGAATATATTAATGAGAATGATAATTTATTATCTCTGGTAAATATATATGAGAATTTTTTAATTTATCACTTTATATAATTGTGAATTCATATTATTGGATCTCTAATTTAATATAATATTAATTATATTACATAAATATGTAAAGGTTTTAAATTTTTTTTTATTATAATAAGTTTATATTTTTATTCAAGCTATAGTTGATGTATTTGTCACTCAAGATTCATTATAAACTTCTAGATTCATATGAATGACATCCTTGTGTTAGTGGAATCAATTTTTTGTTACATTTGAATCTACTATAACGTAAAAACCCATATATTTTACAAAAATGAACTAATAAATAATTAATATAATACCAATAAGGTGTATGTGTAATAAAATATATATAAGTTAATAACCATTTGAATACTCATCAAAGATATGATACATTAAAGAATTTAACAAAATAATGACTGAATGAAAATATTTTCTTTGTAATTTTTTTTAATTTTTTTTAAAATTTGAATTCATTTTTCTTTTGTGATGCCATGAAATTATTTTTATAATGAATATAAATAATCAAAATGATTTACATTTACATTTATATTTATTTTAATATAATTAATTATTATTTAAAAAATAATTTATATATTTAATATAGATAAAAGAATTTCATAGGATGAATATTCCAAATAAACAAATAGGATATGTGCTTTTGTTATGTATATGGGGAAAATAAATTTGTGAAAAATATTATTCATGCATACCAAATATCATTCCTTGGGGTATCAACATTACCAAAAACATCATTATAGTTTATTTTTCTTATAAAAAAGTATATGTGTGAAGTATAAATTAAAAATAAGATAAATGGGAAATAGTGGTTAAATAATAATAAAATGAATGAATATAATAAATTGTTCCCAATCACCTAGAGTGAACAATTCAAGGGAAATATGAAATTAATAGAAATATCAAGACTGATAAATAAATTATATAGTGGTGATAATAAATAATCACAAAATTTTTATGCACATGACCGAGATATGTCAAACATCATAATTATAAAACATCCAGCCATATTGATTCATCTAGTTCACAAATGGGTTACATAAATACAAAAATATTATATATATATATATATATTGAGAAACCCCCTTTAGTATTTGATTCTCCCAGGGATTGTATGTCTTAAAATATAATTTCATGATACAAGCTTCCTCTATAACTATGTCACCCACATAATAGAAACTTCTACTTGGTGATCATATAATTATGCAGAGTCTGAAAATAAATTATATAAGTAAAAAATATTCAAAAAATAGATAATTATATTCCCAGTCCAATTTTTATACTATTAATATATTCATAACTATTACTAAAAATTGTATTATAATGTATGAAAATTAAAAAATAAGTGAATTAAATATATTTTTTCATACAATAGTCTAGATAAAAAGAAATTCTCCAAATAATATTTTGTTCTTATATCATTACAAAATACTCATAGAACCATGTCTTTATCTTATTTTCATTCTTCTACCATTTTATTATTTTCTTCCACTTTTTTAATGTTGTTATTATACCATAAGCATTCCACTATGATTCAACAGAGTTATCCCAACACAAATTTTTGTCCTCATTTTGATAATTTTAATTTATTAATAAAAATCATAATATAAATTTTAAATGAGTTATTTAAATCTATAAATTTTAAATATACATTTTTAGAATTAATTAAGTTTATTCATGTTTGGATATGTTAAAAAACATAATTTTATACAATTATAACACATGAAATCTTGGTTACACAAATCCTAATATCATATTTTATATTTGAAGGAAATTATTTTTTGATATAGGTCCCATGACATTATGTCCTTCTTATAACGTTTCTCTTATATAATATGTACATTCAATTTTTCAAGGGTTCAAAATACTATTCATTAATGATATTTAAAAATAAAATAAGTATGTACGTCAAGGTTAAACCCATATGCACATTTGTTTCGAAATGGTAATTTTCTATGATATTCATTGGAATAATAGTGACTTGAGGAATAATTTTAATAATATTTATATTATTATATTTACTTATTTTATTATAATGATCATATTTATTTTCATCAAATAAAATCTCATTAAATAAAAACACAACTAAAAATATTATCAGATATACGAATACACACTATGTCATTATGTTCCATGAAAATAAATTACAATAATCGATTATAAAGTATTATAGAGTGTTACATTTAAATTTTGTGTAAAAAATATCACAATCATTAATCAATAAGTTGGTTAATCCATTTTAGAAATTATAAACTTATATTTTATAAATATTTTTACATATGTTGTTGGTCTATAAGAATCTTACACTAGTTAATATAATATGTACTTCTATAATACCTTTTTATATTATCTTACTCATTGGAATTTTTTTGAATTTTAATTAATATAAACATAATTAATATTTTTTA
Organism: Viscum album; assembly: GCA_963277665.1. NCBI lineage: Eukaryota > Viridiplantae > Streptophyta > Magnoliopsida > Santalales > Viscaceae > Viscum > Viscum album. The sequence continues at coordinate 912,551,676 of OY728157.1, forward strand.
TTTTTTATGAATTGATTTAATCATTTTATTTAATTATAGTAATTTATAAGTAAAATAATAAATCATATTATATATTCATTGCATTATAGTGTCAACCATTACATGTTCTATTTAACAGCTTTAATATTAATGAATATTCCAATAAAAAAATAATGGAGTGAATTTACTACCTTAGGAAAATTGTGATGTGGAAACTAATCCAAAGTAAGAGAATGTAAATAATTTTACATGGTTCAATACATGAATATAAAATATTGTGGATATAATCCATATCCACTTATTTTAATCTTAAAAGAAGTAAATTATATAAATTAAATTAGTTTCGTTGAAATTTCAAACATTTTAAATAATAATGGTAGGTGGATATAACTATTATTCAATTTTCTCATAATAAGAGAAATGATCATCATATTTGAAAATTTATATAAGAAAATAATTATATTTTAGATCATAGACTACTTTTTATATCATTCGAATTATTAACATATTTTGAAGTCATATAGTTGTAGAACATTAATAGTTCTCTTGTGTCTAATGATTTGAGTGTTCCTCTATTCTATATTATTTTTTAAAAGCTTTTTACATTGGAGAAAAATTGTATGAATTTAAAAATATTTATTATGATTCTATTTTATTGATTCATTAATTGATATTAAATCATTCAGTCTATTATTTTAGTTTAGAATATGATTATATACATTATAATTAAGAATAATTCATCGAAAGTGCTTATATTCTTAAGAGTTAATATGTCATGATTAAAAGTATGGGTACATTATAATTTTTAAATAATTACATTATTATGAATTTATATATATTATGATTTATCCCTCTATATATTTTTAATCCCTTCATTAAAAAAATTGTTTAAAAGAGTTTTCAGTGGAGGACTTACTAAATGATTGGTAAGATTAAATAATAATCAATATGTTTAAAAAATAATTCACTTTCAAGATTGATCATAATAAAATTATTATTTATTTCTTCATTGAAATAAATAATTTAATTGAAATGTTAATAATTTTTAAATTATATCCTAATGACTCATATAACATTTTATTATCCTTCAAACAATTAAATTGGTGGATTTATGAATATTATAGAGTGAATATTTAAAAAAACATATTTAAAATTCATTCATTAATTTTTTTATTTAAAATATAATTTTAATACATTAAAATAATTATTTAAAGTATTAAAAAATCATTTAATTATTTTTTTTATTGTTATAATTTATGAATATGGTAATTTTCATGTAAATTCCATGAATTTCTCATATGAGTTATCTATTAAACCTTGTATTGTATTTTATATTATTCATTATTTTGGAGTGTAAGAAATTTGATTTAAAATATAATTTATGATTCATGTTTGAAATTTGTTAGAGGGTGATAATGTTTTTATCACCATATCTAGAGAAACTCAACATAAACATAAGAGTACAAATTACAACCCAAAAGGCCATTTTATCTTGTCCTCTTTTAATTACTATATTAGTTCTTCTAAATGCGTCAATGTATTATTTTTTCCATTATAGTCTCATTATTTTATAAGAAGGATAAAAATATCTTAAACATGGAGTAGTAATTCAATAGAACCATTACATTTAATTAATAATGTTTAGATGAACCATCTCGTATGATAATGATCAACAATGAATAATAAATATTTTTTCATTTACAATTACAATATAATAATAAAAATTTATAAATAAAACCATCAATTCGAGGTAAAATAATTTTAACATGCTTGAACCATAATGGAAATGATTAAACATCCATAGATGTTAAAGGTATTCCTTCAATTAAAGATAACTATTTGAATTTAACTTATAAAATTATATAACAGTTTCAAAACAAATGATCATTTTGATGAATGACACATAATGATCCAGATAGGTATATATATGAAATATTACAATCTTACTCTATAATAACATTTATTAATAATTCCCCAAAATAAATTTAAATAATATATAAATTTATTTTTTAATTCCTAAATAGAGTGAAATATTTTTTGAAAATAATTATGTATACCACATTTATGGAATAAAAACCTTTTGGAATAAAAAATTTGTTAAATAACTCTCAATATAAAAAATTATCAAATAGATACATGTAATTTAATTAATTTTTTAAAATGATGTAAAATAAGTATTCCATGATTTATATATATTTAAGGAGATGTAAATTAATATCCTAAAACATATATTATGAAATTTTCGTTAAATTAATACATTTTATTATATGTTATTAAATCTATCTCTTGATTAATTATTAATCAAAAGGAAATATTATTTACCCTATACACTCTATATGTTATAGAATTACTATAATATTATATATCTCATATACCGGACACTTGAATAGTTATTATCAAACCTAATGAATTATAATACCATAATTAGAAGTTATTAATATATATGATACCCAAGTGGATGAATTTCTAATATTATTGGAGAAATTTTTGTTTGGAAATCATATTGAATATAATGTTATGAGAAATTGCTTACTTTTATTATTTTTTTAGACATGTGGAGGGCCACATGAATACCAAGAGAGGATTAGAATCATTTTCATAAAAATACAATTTATTATCATTATATGAACTATTAGTAACTCCAATAATAATTTTTTCAATTACTATAAGACTCTACTGAATCTCAAACCAAACCCAAATCATATATATATAAATAATAATAATAAATTAAGACATAAGTATCTTGGTCTACCTAGATATTACCCTCACTCAAATCTACATTTTCAAAAGGATTTAATCATTCTATGTACCAATATAATTTTCCTCCACTGAAGTCGGATACATAACTACGATGTTCCAATATTTCTATGGACATACTGAAGTATAAATAATATAAAAAATTATATTAATAGAATAATAATTATGTATATATACTCATTAATAATTAATATTTAATTTAATATTATTAAAACATAATGAGGCTAAATAGAAAAACATGAAAAACGTTATAACTCATTAAACCACATGTAGACCCAAAGGAAATAAAAATGTAGGTGTTGGAGGTGGTGAAACATTTAATTTGAAAATATTTAGTAAAAAATACATATTATTAAGACAAAAATGTTTTTTTAATACTATTAATTAAGGAGTTAATAATGGGAAAATATATGAAAATTATTTATTTTAAAAACAAGAGATATCAATTAATTGAATGAATTTGTATACAATATTGATATAATAAGAAACCAAATAAAACATATTTCATTAAATTATGTGTAATGTGATTTATGGAATAATAAATATAAAATAAAATTAAATCCAAGATATTTTTTAGAAAATCAATATCAATATAAAATTTACTAATGTTATATTATTATATATACTTCTAGTAATTTATCCAATTTGTTTATTTAAAACAAAATAATATTATAAAATATCTCAATAATCGACATAAGTAGTTATTTATAGAATATATATTAAAGGAAAACACCTCCAAATTGTAGTGATTGTGGGTGTTTTTTATTCTAAACAAAATATCATAATTTATTATTTTATAAGGAATAAAACGACATTGGAGACAATTTCAATTTAATTTTGCTTATTATGTTTTATAATATGGGGATTATGTAAACCAAAAAAAATCATTTCAATACAAATGTATTGTCATTTTCTGAAATAAACTCTTTGATTTATTTTATATATTTTTTTAATATGGGGAATGATTATTTTTCTTAGTTGTTTTTTTGAATCTTTATGTTGAATATTAAGTGGTTATTATGATGATCCATAAAATAATGATGAATTAAAATCAAGTGAGATTGGTTTTTGTGTTTAGTTGTAGAAAATTGAACATGGAACCAATTAATTATACCATATGTATAAATAAATATTGGAATTTCAATCCTATATCATAAACATAGTTTTATTCAAACACATTGAGCTAATATCATGTGAAAAAATTATTTTATAAATCATTGATGACTCTAACACTCTCATAATTATAAGAAATAAATTTTATTTAATATAATATGTGAAAGAAAAAACAAAACGTAATTATGAATATAAATTTCAGTAATATATGGTTCCATTAATTTTTCAATGATATTTAGTATATTATTTATATTGCAATTCATGTAATATTGTGTTAGCTTGTATTTCTTGTAAGAATGAGTTTCTTCAACAGCATGTGTTTTATATAAGACTGAGTTTTAAATAAAAAAAATATATAATTATGTAATTCATTAATCTAAAACAGTGATATTATATTAGATTTTACGAATAATATTATCCAAAATATAAAAATATATTTTTTATAAAAATATAAAATGTGTTCATAGGTTAAAAATTTAGTATAATAGTGTATCTTATGGCCAATTGAATTTAAATGAAATTTTATTATGATTGTAATGGTTTTTCATCCATATAATTTTAATTAAATTTTATTATGTAATTTTATTAATAATATATATATATTATATATGAAATAATATATTTTTTACATTGATCCAATATATCGTTTTTGTATAATAATGTTATCAAATACATTATTCTGACAAAAATATATATTTATATATTAATTTTGTATAGCGTTTATTGTCAAACATATTTTACATTTTGTGGAACTATCATAAAATTTATGTTTAAACATAAAATACATTTTTCAAATAGGAATGTATTGATTATTTTTCAGTGATTATTTTTTGGGTTTATGTGAAGTTTATTTTTTCACCAAGTACTGAAAAAATACTGATTTTTAATTGATAACATATTTTTATATAATTTATTTATGAAAGTATATAATATTTACTATAGGATTTAAATTACATTAACATAAATTATAAATAATTTAATCCAATTCTGGTCTTTTGAATCATTTATACAAATAATTTATTTATATAATCATTTCAGTGTTTGGAAATTTTTTGGGAAAACCTTTTTTGTCATCCATCATATGGAATTTTATTAAAATTACATTCATATTATTGTCTGACTATTATATTGAAAAATAGATTTTATATTGTTAATAATAATAATTTATAATGTATTCTATAGTCAATTGATTTTATTAAAATAGTGAACGTAATTAAAATTGATTAGATCTTTTAATTTAATCTTAAGATGCACAATTGGATAATCGTTACAGATAATAGAAAAATCACTTATAAACAAGTTTAAACCCTATTTGATATCTATAATTTAACATCCTTTGTTACTAATTTAGTTTTTCTATATTATTTATATTACATAAATTCTATAGTTAAATATATTTAATTATGAAAAACACAATTATTAATCATTTTATTAATACAATGTCCTTAATACATCATTGGCATACCAGAACTAACTCATCAGTCCGACTATTATTTTAAATAAAACAATTGTAATTCTTTAGATGAGAACACTGAGGCTAATTGGGTAGTTCACATCTCATGGATCTATTTTAAGTAAACAAATTATAGAAATAGTAATTGAAATGAAAATGATATTGATATTAAATAAAGCTGCATTTCGAGATTAATCAGATAAACATTGCAGAATTTTTTTGTTTATTTGAATACCCTTGAATGTAGATATTTATGATGTTTTTATCTCACATTTATAAGAAAAATTACAATATATAACATTTTAATTTAATTTTGAAATGGCATAGATTGACTGTTGATATATATACACACACAATAGTGATTTTATTTTATTATCAAACTTTTACTTTTTGAAATATAAAATATCAAATCATTTAGATGATAATTATTATATTTTCATCTATTACAATAGTTTAATAAAATAAACGCTATTTAAAAATATATATTTATATTTATCAATAAATAATAATAATCAAATAGGTGTGTAAATAATGAAATTAACATGATTATTAGATTTCTGATTTAAAACATATTAAAAATTATGATCACCATCAATGTTTTTTTTTGAGAATTTCAGTTTTGGGAGATCCAGGCTGTCTTTCTCATTTGATTTATGGTCACACCAATCGATTCTAAAACATCTCATTTCAACCATCTCATAATAGCACTACTATGAAATTTTTTTAGTCCCCATTATATGATTCAAATTATGTGATTCATAAAAATTTATAATGATCCCTCTATTCTAAATTCCATCCACCTAAGTTTTATAAGATATTTAAGTAGAAAAAAGTTTTAATCTATGTCATCATCTTCTTTTTTTGATGAACTGGTTATTCACTACAATATCAATGGACATGATCTTGCCTCATTGAGTTTATCTAATATGGACTGTGCAACCCTCATATCATCTTCTTCCTATGGTCGAATCCATGAAAACCCTTAAAATGGGCTCTATCTTCCTTTAAATATGTTTGTGTCTAACTCAACCATGTCCAAATCACATAACAACATATCTATGAAATAATTCAATCAATTTTATTGAATGATAAATTTATTTATAATCATTAATTAATCAAGAAATGGTGTGATAATATGGATTAAATAAATCTATATTAATTCTCCTCATAGATGTACTACAAGAATCCACACAAAATCATCAGTTAAAATATATATGTATATACTCTAGAGGATCATATTTTCATCACTACAAAACCTAATAGATATTCTCAGATCACAGTACTTATAAAAATATGCATTATATATATATTTCAATCACTTTAAATAAAACAATTTCAATAAATATACATGCACACAAAATCTAACTCAAAACACAATCCATCATTAAATTATCTTTTTCAACGAGATAAAAAATATGACATGACTTCCATAAGAAAAGGGAATTTTTTTTAAATGGAGTGCAGACCATAAAATAAATTTAATGAAATTTAGAGTTAATCCAACGAAGAAAAAAGATATAGGTATTTCAATTTAAAAAAGAAATTGTAAGGGAATATATTTTATTTATTTCATTTTATAATCCCTATTTTATGTGGTTTTAATAATAGATCATTTATTTTCTAAACTCACATTTGTAATGGTTATTGTCTATGTTGCCTCATTATAGTTATATATTCTTATATATACATATATGTATATATATATTTTTCAAATTTTATTATATATGAGATGGACTTTATATTTTAAATTGTTTTTCATAAAAACATATGAAGGGGTTACTTGTATATTTATAATATCAAAAGGATTTGTTTTCAAATTCTAAAATTATTAATGGGTTTCAGATTCAACGGTAAATATGAACCTCAGATTCTATTTTATTTTTGTGTTTTAATAATTATATATTATCATTTTATCTGTGAAAAGATTATATACACACATATGTGTTAATTACGTTTTATGGTACATCCAAATCCCTTAATATGTGACATGTCTTGCGTGCACTATTTTAACTATTACTGAATAATTCATGTATGTACATATATAGTGAATACATAATTATTTCCTATGATTATATGATCATATGTATGTTCAAAGTGATTTTTATTGTTGCATTGAATATATGAACGATTATAGTATTTTAATTTCATATATTTTAAGTACATTCTGATTGTTATGAATTTCTTTATTTTGTTAGATATTTTTTATTAAGATATATGAACATGTAAATCTTTATTATTATGTTAACATCTTTTAAAAAACTCCAATAAACTATTATAAATAAGCATATAAATATTAAAATATTTCTAGAAAATTGGAACATGGACAATGAAAATATGATAGGAATAAGGAGTGAACTCATACATCAAAAATTTTGTAGGACCAAGTTATCATTCAAAGTTATAATTTTCTCTAGAATTTTGTTTTTCAAAATCATATGTTATGTTTTGTAGAAATTCCACTGAAATATTTTCAAGGAATGTTTTTGAGCATTATTACATTCAAAATATTGAAATATTTTCAAGACATAAATTATTTAAATATTATTTTGAAATGTATTTTTTAATGTATTTTTACAGTGTTATCAAAATAATTTCAAAATAATTTCTCAATAATTATATTCAAATAATTAGTTCATATATGGTATTTCATCCATTTTGAAACCATTTACTATATAATTTTATACTTATTCCATTATTTTAGAATGATTTTTATAGGTATCATTGTACGTTTTGAGTTAGCGCGCATGGAGGCATAGTAAACATACTACATTATTTGTTTTACTATGATAAATTAAAAAATGGTGTATAATTTCTTTAAAATATAGACAGTAAAAGTTCTACTTTTGTAAAGAAATATGTATTTTTCAGTTATATATTATAAAAAAAACTACATTTCATTTATATGTATTATGATCAGAATCACAGGATGGAGATATTATAAATGGTTTTAAAGGAAATTTACCAACCATAGATGAAACTATATTTAGAAAATATAGATAATGGATCATAACCTTATGATATTTTATTAGGATAATTAAAGAGTAACATCATAATATATTTTAAATGTATCGATTATGTCGGTATTACTAGAAAATACATCACTATATGAATACAATAAGTGGATGTGGTTTTGGAACATATGTACGTAAGAGTAATAACACTAACAATGTATTTGGGGCTTGACTTAGTGTAACCTGGTACACGACAATAGTCTTTACTGCACTCCTCCTGGATTGAAAATTCTGTGGGATATACTTTGGATAAATACATTTTCGTTGCAAACCTTATGAAGTACTTTTGAGTAAATATGTCCCAAAAGAAAAGATGATTATGATAATAAGACTTGAGACAAATAAAATTTTCAATTTATGTTAGGTGTTTTACTAATGTATAGACTATTCAATATGATATTATCAAATCTAGTGTATCACATCATTTATATGTTTACCCTAGTAGAAGGAATCATAATGTACCTAATTATCTTGATCCAATGAGTGCGAACGATCATATCATTCAAGGTATTATGTCCACAATTAAAATGAAAATATTTCCCCATGTATTATCATCATAAGAGAAAATAATATCATCTGTTAAAATGATAAGTACAAAATTCTCTGTGTCCTATGTCTTTAATGGGATGGAAGTTAAGAAGAGTAAGATAGTGAATGATATAAATTATGGGATTTAGGGAAAAAGGATTTTCCCACATTGGAAAATTGTGAAAAAATCACCCAGGTAAATTCTTGAAAGGAATTACAGTTTATTATAATTGTGGATAAAAACACCATATTCATAATTGCAACGATGATAGAATGGTTTCCATTGTACAATTCCTGTACTAAAATGAGATGGGATGCTAGGATAATTAATGTCCCAATCGTCAAAGTTATATACCTCAGACAATGATATTGGCTAATGATCAAGTAATTATACTATCACAGATATAAATGAATTAATAAGATTCTTATTGAAGAATGTTTTCATATGAAAATTTTATTAAAAATATACTAGTTATTATAAATATTTTTTAGTTAAATATTATACTTCACTGCTATTTCATTTTGGATTTCAGATTTTCAAGGATAGTGAAAAGTGACATAGTCAGAAGTTAATTTTTTTTAAAATATATGATTCACAGAAAGATTACCATTAATATGTTTCTGATGAAGATATAATGATGTTGGAAAAATTTTCTGAAAGATTTGGATAATGTATATTGGATATTATTAACTATCTAGGATATGATTAATGCTATTTTTATTCCTTCATTGTTAGAGTATGGATTTAACAAGTTGATCCAATATTTGTTGTTTTATGTTAGGAAGAAAGATGCATGACCGTATTAAATAATTTTTTTTAGTAATTTTGTTTGTTAGATTGTTTTAATAGAATAAATTATAATTAAATTCACGTGTTTCAAATGTGAAAAAAAGAAATCAAAATTATGTTTTCTTTATTTTGGGAATTTATTGACATTCTTTATGTATTTTTGAATACTGATTTTACAGAATTTTTTTGTAGGTATAGTTTTGGGAATGTATTAGGGTGAACATTAGATATTATTTTTTAAGGACAAATCATTCCATTAGATTATTTTTTTAATTATATAATATTATAGTTTTATGAAAAGGAAAATCCAAAAGTCGAGTGACAACCTGTCTCATCAGTCAAGGCTATGAGAATTGAATCCACAACAGATGTGCGATTGTGATTTATAGCTAACCATTACCCTATAGGAAGTATGTGGTTATTATAACATTTTATTATATAAATTTAAAATATACTTACATTTTTATAACCTTATTAGATTTATATGATGTTTTAGTTTTTTAATTTTAAAAACATTTGCAGAGAATGATGAGTTTGTGGTAGATATTGGTTAAAGGACGAAACAATGCTTATCAGGTAAGTATGTTTCCCATTATAAATATTAACCAAAATAAATAAATTTTTAAACTATAGATAAATGATTATAAATCAAAAAAAATCCTAGTGCTTTATTTTGTGATTAGTCAAATGGTCCCTCAGATCATCGCAGATTTATAGCTTTGTGGTTGTTCACCTTTTCATAATCATGTTTTGTATCACACCCCATTAGATCTTTATTGTTACATTTTCATTCAATTCAATGTCTTCTTATATATATCCCCCACATGTGTTACATATATTGACCATAATAGTTCCCTTTACATATTTTAAAATTGTTGTCTCATTAATCTATTTTATGATGATGGATAAAAATTATGATATTTTAAAAGTTATAACGGATAGTTTTTTATTCTTATATTAAATTACGAGAATGAAATTTATTTATGGAGTGGGGAATATATATCCCCATGAATCTATGTGATATTTTATGTATTATTTATGTTACATAATTTCAATAAATAAATATTTTTCAGAATGACAATACATTGGTAGAGAATAATATATTTATATGACGGTCGGTTTTTGTTAGTTCACATCTATTAGAATTGTGATAAGAAAAAACAAATTATATCAAGAGACATAGAAACAAAACTATTTATAAGATTATAATATAGCACTATTTCTGGGGAAATCAATTGAACAATGAAAAATGATTGTGTGTGTTTTAAAACCATTGAATTTATATATTTATAAGGCTTTTCATCCAACCATTATAAAAAATCAATCCATTAGATGATATTATATTAAATATAAAATGAAAAATTTCATATGTTGATATAATTATATATAGAAACTATAGTGATTGGATATTATTATTAATCATTTATTTTTTAACAAAAAATAGTAAATTTGGTGGGTGATAAATATTATATATTAAAATATTAAATTTATTTAGCAATATACATGTCAATTTAAAATATATTATTAAGTTTATAGATTTTGAGTAATGAATAAAAAGTTTGTAAATAATGAAATAAATGTGATTATTTGATTTCATATTTAAACAGTAAAAAATATCATGTGCGCCTTCCAGGATTTTTGTTGAGTGTTTCATGTATGGGAGATCTATGATGCCCAAATCATCGGTTTTGTGATTACACCATTCGATTCAACAACTGATCATTTCTACCATCTCATAATAGTACTTTAGTACACCAGCTGTTCTCCCCATTAACCAGTTCAACAGATGTGATTTGAACACATTGATACGGATCACTCAATACCATATCGACTCCACATTAATCGATATATGAAATTTAGTTTGAAATGAGATTTAATATAAGCCATCCACATATTCTTATGATGGTCTGCCACATCATTGCACTATCAATGGAACAGATCTCACATCTCTAATCAAATATAATATTGGGTTTCAAACCCTAATATTTTCTTTTACCAATGGTCAAATCCTTGAACTACTGTGATGTAGGGTCTCACATCCATTGAGGTTAATTCGAACATACTCAACCATGTCCCAGTCTCAGAAATGTGTTGCTATTAATATATAATTATAATTAAATGGTATGAAAAAATTATAATTAGTCTAAAATGAAGCATGTAGTGAAGTTATAATATGAAATAAATAAAATTATGATAAGCCTCCTCAAGTATGAACAAACACACTCCATGTTAATTCATCAAATAAAAATTTTATATAATTACTCATTAGGATTCAATTATAAGTTCCACAAGATCTAATAGATATTATCATTTTCCAATCCTTATAATGATATGCATAATATATATACATATATATTCAATTAGTTTAAATTAAATAAATCCTTCCATAAGATATTACCGACAATGTTATCCAAATACCCAATCCACCATTAAATTAACTTTTTCAAGGTGATAGGAAAAAATATACCCCACAGTACCCTCTGAAAAAGAACGTTTTGTCTATAAAAGCAGAACACTCCTTCCAAAAATTTCAAACAAAAATGTACATAGAAACCAATGGACTAACTCCCTTTTGTTCATTCTAATCAAAAAAATTGTAAGGGAAATTTGTTTATTTATTTCAATTTATAATCCATTTTTTATGGTTTCCATATGGTATTTATTATTTTCTAAAATCATTTTTGTAATGGTAACTTTAAGGGTAAGCTATATATATGTATATATACCTGTTTATTTACAGTCACACATACAAAAATATATATACATCAAATTTTAGTGTATATGAATTGTATTTTATATTTTAAAATTTTATTTCTAAGAAAATTTAAAGGAATTACATGTATATTTAGTATTTTTAAAGGGTTTTTTTGTAATATCAAATAATTTTATGGTTTACAATTTTTCTTATATACTAAACTAATACTCTATAATATTATGATGTTTTTAATAAATGAATGTTAACATTTTATGTGTGTAAATATTATATACATGAATATGTGTTGATTAAATTATATGATATAGTCATTTCTAATAATTTTAAGAATTTAATGCATGCAAATGCATTACAATTATTGAATCATTAATGTTTTTACATATATTGTGAATAAATAATTCATTCATAAGATTATTTGACCAAAAGTATGTTCAACATGTATTCTATGGTTTCGTAGAATATATCACTGATTACAGTATTTTATTTTTATTTATTTCAAGTAAATTAAAAATGTAAATAAAATTAGTTGCACTATTTTATATGATATTTTTTTACTAATATATATATAAATATTTTTTTTATGTTATCATTTTTTTAAATTAAAAACAGTCGTGAAATTATATAAAAAATATATCATGTTTAATTTTTTTAGAAAAAATTGTCACTTGGACGTACACAATATGGATGATATTTAGAGTGAACTCATCCCTCAATAAGTGGGTAGGACACATATAGTTTTCTACACTATATGTTGTTCTATTATTGTTTTTCTGAAAGAATGCGTTATGTTTTTTATAAATAATATTGGATTATTTTCAATTTATATTTTTAGCATTGGTAAATTCAATATAATGAAATATTATTTGTAATGTAAATAATTTCAATATTAATTTCAATGATATTTATGAATGAATTTGGATGGTATTATAAAAAGAATTTCTAATTCATTTCCCAAAATGTATTTTCAATTAATTATCTAATAAAATTTATTTTAACCACTTTAAAACACATTAATAGAAAACTGTAGGCTAATACTGTTATTTTAAAATGATTTTCATATCTTTTGTAGTTCAGTTAGAGTTAGTGCACCTAGAAGAATAGTGGAATTACGACATTAATTTTATTTTAATCATATAAATTTAAAATTGTATTCTAGTTTCTCCATACCCTAGATCGAAAAAATTCATCACGCGTTTAATGAAATGTGAAATTATTAGTTATCATTTATAAAAAATAAAATAATCGTTTATATGTGCTGAGTGTGGAAGCACAGGCTCGGTCTGTTTTAAAATTTAGTCCATATACTAATTTGCCTATAAAACATTTCCACATTGGAGATAAATTTTGTATGTGTGAAACTTCAATAGTTTTTACATTATTATATTTACAATAATTCCACATCTCCACCAATATAAAAAAGAACTCCAACTTCCAACTTATTCACACTTTTGATGACCTTTATATCATCCATTATCTACACAAATAGTCTCCCCAAATCCCAATCCCAATCTTATATTGATTATTTAAATAATATTTCTACACAAGAATTTCTTTTCCTATAACCTATAAGTAATGACATGAATAAAAGGTTATATTTTTAAATGAATACTTTTGTTTACATTACATTTATAAACCATCAATTCCTTTTATGACATCCTTATATTGTATCTATATTATATAAAATATATTGATATGTTTTTGTGATAGCAGTTTGACCTACTCATTAAAAGATATCCATATAATGGGATACAAAATCATTGATCATGTTTACCAAAGAATATCACCACATGAAATTTTTTAGTTCATTCTTCCATTTCTAAGATTTAATTGTATAAAATAAATATTTACTTATACACAAAAAGTCAGTCATAGGCTAACCTCAGACCATTTATTAAAATAACTGAAAAATTTAGTAAACAAGTACACAAGTCCAAAAACATCATCATGAAACCATAAAGACCATACTCGTCGCCACACCCATGATAGAAAGCTTCCTCCGTAGTGGCTGATTCCCATTCTGAGTATTCATAATGCTTCAGGAATTTGGAATAATTCCTCCTATGATTCAACCGCACAAAAGAAATAAATTAATTAAGAGATTCCATACCATTATTTAGTCCGTCCCTCCCTCCCTTTGTTATAGATGACCTAGTGGACATCGACTTTTGGAAAAGGAGGTAATCTTTCCTCAGCTACCTTCGTAGTGACTCAATCATCGCCTCCTAGTTCTCCAACTCTTTTATCATACCCCTAGTACAATGTTTCTATACGAGGGCCTCACCATTCCACGATTAATTTCCTTTTAACTCTCATAAATATCGACCCATTTTCCATAGATAACCACATTTTGATAATTTTTTGACTTATTCGGCTGAATTTAAGCATTAGAATCAATTAATTCAATGCATTGTGGATGTTACAATTGGTCATGACATTCACATAGCTCCATCATCTTTTCTTCATTTTCTGTAACAGCCTCTTGAGGTCCATTATCCACATTGGCACCATTATTTACTATTTTAGTCACCTCTACACCCACATGTTCTAAACCCTGAATATAGATACTTGTATGAAATGTAATTAGGACCCATCCAATGTGTGTATTCTGACCAATTTTCGCAGCAGTACATCCTTCCAATGTGCCCACAGTTGAACCATTATGCACTGTAGGTCATGTATTCTCCACTGGCATAGGTTGCACCCCCTCGACCCTACTGCTAAGAGGCAACTCACCTCTAGCACTAGAGGCACACTTATCATCTTCCTACTTCCCACCCTCCCCAACCTGCAGATCACTCTTCATCCAATTAATAACTACAGCATCCATCAGATTTATGGAGACCTCACTAGCCTTGCCCATTGTCGATGCACCCATATTAACCAAACTAGATCCCTTTCTAGGATAAGTTACAGACACCCTCCTATGTCCTTCCCCAAGCCTCATCCTAGGAACACAGTTCCTCTTCATGATTCCTTATGCATGACACTCAGATGCCAAATGCCCAAATCAATAGAAATTAGGAGATTAGTTGACCCATGAATCAACCCCAATATCTTGATTCCATCTAATCTCCATACCAACGGCAATCAAAAACCACTTTTCTGGGGGCTTTGACACATCTACCTCAACACAGATGCGAGGATTGATCAGGTTGCTCAAATTTGAAGTGTGAATGATAGAACAAAAAAATTGACCCACCATATTTCTATTCATACAAAGAATTTATGTATTCTGAAATGGTAGAGGATGTTGAGGGAGGCTTACCCATAATGCGCTAGAGGTTATATAAAGATTCATGTAAAGATCAAACAGCCATCTAAGAATGGATAATTTGAAATTGTTGAATCATCAAGGGGCACAAGACCAAGACTGAATCAGGTCAGCTTCAGAGAAAAACAAATAATGAAGTGTCTTCTATCTATAAGACCGTCAACTGTACGGTCTTGCAAATACCATTTAATGAAAACTAATCAATCAAAGTCATCAACTGAGTGCATCAAAGATTGAAACATGTGACCAACATTAAATATAGATGATTCAAAGCTTCCAAGAACTCATGCATCGTAATCGGCAATTTCAGACCACCAAGATGAAAATAAAGAACCTTCGAGCTTAAAGTGATCATCTGGAAATCTGAGGGAAAATTACAGTGAGAAAAGTGGATAAACGGTTTCGGTGAGCTTGGAAGCCGCCGGACCAATTCTTCCTCCACCTTCCAAGCTCCAAGAAGGGGTGTAAATCCTTCGTAAATCATCCTAGGCTTTCATCATCACTATGATCTCTTAGGGAAATATAATATTTTCAAATACCTAATGATTTTTTTATAGTTTATATATGATATATTTAGTATTCATACTTTCTTTTTTATTAAATAAATTCTTACATAAACATAGCTTTATTCCGTTCATATTGTGGGAATACAATTACATCGTTTGTGGACATGTGGACTACTTCCTCCTCAATGAGATGTGAATCTCTCATATTTAAAATTGACATTATTTAGAGTGGTTTTAATGAAAACACTGGAACTATATTAAATAAATAGAATTTAAAAATATAATATACATATATATCATTTCATTTTCATTCTATTAATTATTATGAGGAAATGTAGTTAATGTTCTCAAATACATACAACCTACCATCTCTATTAACTATGAATTTCATTACCAATATCAAAATATTATAGATTATTGTTAAAAAAATATATAATAAATATATACAATAATTACATCATGGTTTTAATTTGTTATATTATGATATAATTATCTACATATGAATAAATAAATAAATACATACATACAAAAATACTAGGAAATTAACAGTAGAAAAAGATAATATATTGACTGATTACTGACAAATGTGTAAAGAGATATTATAAGTCGTTCTTATATAGTATTATAAGTAATATTATAGATATATTATAAGTTAGTATAATTTCTAAAACCATTATTTATGATATTAATTGATGTTCAAACAAAAACTAATGAATGGTAAGGGATTCATTCCCCACATTTATATACTAGAGGCACACATCATTTTCACCAATTATTTATTATTTATTATTTATTTAATATTTCCCAAATTTATTTATATAATTTATTTATTTATCATCATGTAATTTTTTATTTCATTTTTAATTAATTTTTTTGGGGATTATAATATAAAATGTAACATGTATTATGATAATTTATCTAAATTTACAATCCATTGAGACATATTTATTGCTATTAACTAATTTAATAGGATTTCTTATATATAATACAATTTTAAATTTAATATCATTATTTACTCATACATCATGGTATATTATGTTTGTAAAATAATTACATCACAAGATGGGATTATCTTGAAAATTACAATGTGGTAAATGTTAAATTTTCAACATGACATTCTATTATGCGTGTTAATATATATTTTGTATCAATCGCATTATTGAAATAATTTTTTATTTGAAATTTATATAAATAAACTCATTTTGGGTTGATGGATATTACTAATTCATAAAAAAAATACCATTTTATATATTGTGTTTTCATTGAGACTTATTGGATTTTCTAGTGAAATATTGATACATATCTGACATACATTCAATATGGATTTTTGGAAGTGAACGTTTTTTATTAATTTAATAAATTAATCTATATGAGGAAGGATTTGTAATTGATGTGATGTATTGTGAGTGAACGTTATATATAACTCCAATTAATTGATAGGTTATCATGAGATAAGTTAGTTCTAAAAATTAAATTACTTTCTACAAGTAGTTATAATCCATCTTCTAAGTGGTATTTTCAACATAATTTTTTCATGTGCATTTATAAAGTCCAACAATAATTATTCATTACATCTATTATGAATTCAATTATTATAAATATTTATCTTTGAAATTTCCCCATTGAAACTATCTATGGATGCATTTCAATATCAGTTTATTGATTAAATGAAATTTCTGTCATTTACTAACATTTGCCTATGGATTATGAGTCTTATATTAAATTAAAATGTAATTTGTCCTTCTTTATTTTCATTTTAAAAAAATGTGGTATCCCTCTCAGTTTATTAATTATAATGAATGTCTTTTAGTTACTTAATTGTAATATTTAATAGGATAATTGATTAATTTATTTCTTTAGTTGAACTTACCATTACCGAGCATTTGATCCCACCCATATTTTGTATCCTTCGAAATGATTACATCATATATACGATCATAGATATTCATTGATAAACTCGATGGAATAAATTTACCCTCGAAAAAAAATTATGTTGTAATTAGTGTAGATTGTTTTAATGTTAGACTAGGGTATCTTCCACATTTAAGAGAATACTAAACTCATCGGTCCATTGGAATTTAATTCCTTTTATTAATATTAATGTAATTGTAGTAGACACCAGCTACAAGATTATTGGGTTCGTGTCTCTGTAATTGTTATTGAATGATATTTAGTAGAAACCGTAGGTACATGATTTTGGATATCTTATTTTAGAAAATGTAAAATTAATGTGTAATATAAGGATTAGTATGGAATAACATCTTATAATTTTCTTATGGTTCATATTATATGTGTATTTTATAAAATACAACCCTCTAGAGATATTTTAAGTGTATGTGGTTCTAGAATAGATGTACCTAGGGGTAACAACACCGAAATAGAGCATGAGTCCTGACTCGACCATAACATGGTACCCGACAGCGGGCCTTACTATACACCTTGTTTGATGATACATCAGGGGATTCATATAGCACAATTTCTTTTATCATTGGAAATCATTATAATGTATATGAATAGATAAAAATATTATTGACCCTATATATCCTTATTTCAATGAAGGAGCTATGTATAAATTAAAATGAATAAGTTTTTATGTAGTGAGTTTTTATTTAAAAATTTATTCAAACTTTTATTTATAAATTAAACATATTTTAATATATTCAACACATTTTTATGAATTTCAATGAATTTATAATAATATTAGTAAAAAACGGATAATCCTAACGTAGTGTGACAAAATTTTGTTTCTGTTGAGGCCCCAAGGCTAGAACCAATGTCTGATAAATGATAATAATTTCACGACTAATGTTGAAATGCAAGTTATTTTTATTAATATTACATTTTATTTAGTTAAAATATTTTAATAATTAATATTAATGATAAACCAGTAGTATTAATTTATATGTTTTGATATTAATTTATAAATCCAATTTATATTGTGTTAATTATTTGGGAGAGATATAATGACTCGTTCAATATTTCCTTGGATCTATTAAAAGATTATTTTGTGTTACATGCATCAAATTAAATTTTTGGATATCAATTTCATAGATCAATGGATGAATTTTATATTTATCTAACAACACTAATAAAATTATAAAATTATAATGAGATATAAATATTTCATGTAAGTTTATTTAATTTTATTATTATACATAAAAATTATTACCCCAAAATAGAAAAAATGATCAAAAAATGATTTCCAAATACAACCATTGTTTTGAACTAATGGTCTGTTACTTCATAATAGATTTATGGAATTGAGGTTACTGAAATACCACTGAACATTCACTTATTTTTATTTTATAAATTTAATCATAATCTATAATTATTTATCATTTCAATCTATGTTTGTCATTCCAATTGCCAATAATGTTATCATACATAGAATCCTTGTTATACATTATTCCATGTGACCAATGTACATCTCATTTTCTATTATTAAGATGATATTTTATTAACTCTTCTCAGGATGTGGGATTTCAAAAAAGAAATATTAAAATATGAAACACATGAGTTTTTAGATCAATTTAAATACAAGAGATGTAATTTCAAAATGTTTTGGAGAATGTTACTCCCAAAAAATTCAAAATAAATGAACATTTATTCAGGAGTTTGTGTGAATCTCAAAACAAAAATTCTAGAAAATATAAAAAATTAATTTTTGAATTTATATTTAATATTAAAAAATATATATTATATTATAATTATTGATTTTTATGAAGTATTTGATAATATTTCATCACATTCCAGAATAATTATCTCCAATAACATGAATTATAGGCATGAAAGATTTAAGAAAATACCAATACATAATTAATATACTATAATATAATATAATGATAGAAAAACTAAATTTTAAATTATTTGTTATTAATAGTACTATTTTTTATGAAAATAGGTGGATTATAAAATATATTTTATTTCCTAGATTACCAAATAAATAGAAATGAATATAAAACCTAATTGAATGTTATGAAAATGTTTTTGTACACACAAATATGTTTTATCCTCAAACATTAAATTAAATAATATAAAGTAACATTATTAATTATACTGATATACTAGATATTAATTGAAATATATATATATAATAGATTCAATCAACACAGTAAAAACTCCACCCCAATATTATAGAAAATAGTTATATATTTATAAAGGTAGTGTTTCCACCATTTAATGGCAGACTTATTTTAAATAAAAAATTTTCTACATTAATAACTTTTATATATCAAAATAAACATATCATTTAAAATAAGATGAAATAAATTGTCTTGTGGTAATCTTTTTTATGTTTCGGGGATGTATCGTTTTTAATGAAGAGTGAGAAAGAACATAAATTTAATTGGAATCATATTTTTTATAATTTATTTATATAACAGAGTCACATATGTGGTGTATTATTTTAGAAACATTTTGTAAGGGTTATATTTGAACAGTTTTCACATTTTTATTTTAATAGTAATGCCAATCCTCATCTTCTAAAAAATGAAATCACACCTTCATCTTATTTAAACAACTGAATCCATTTTTCCCCTCCAATAATATCCTAAATAATATCTTAAAATATCACCACTGATCATAGAAGACAAAAAATTGTAATATTTAAATATATTAAAGTCTTTATGTATAATCAAAATGATTTACCCAAATTAGATATCAAATTCTTCAATGAGTGATTGTGTTTCATTTACTTTTACCGCAACAAAAATCATTCTATATATTTTTTATATAAAATATAAGAATATTTAATATCCTCATATTTGTTTAGGATAATAGTTAGACATAGAATATTTCACTCATCCATCAATGAGATACATAATTATCATTAATGTCTATGGAACACTACAACCATGGGAATGAAGGTTGTTCATTAGTCCATTTACATCATTTCATGTTGGGGAATAATTATGGATTTATTGTTTATATAAGATTTATAATGTATTTGTAATTTTTTAATTCTTATGTAACATTTTATATAACCACACCATCATTTCAATAATTTCATTTGAATAAGATGACAACTTTTGAGGATATATGTACTACCACCTTCCTAGAGTGATGAGATTACATCACACATTACATGGAATGTACTAGGAATGTTCTTCATAAATATATGATAACTATATGAATTTAATATTTTAATATAATTTTAATAATCTAATATATATATTACTTTAAATTATATTAAATTCAAAGATGAAATGGAAGTATCATTTCTTCATTTAGAATACATATATTCTCTAAGATCGAGGCATTACATTTCATATATTCAAATAATATGGATTTTTATAAAAAATATATATATACTAAAAATATATCATAATTACTTATTTATTTTCAATGATTATAAAATATATTCATTATAAATAGAAGAATTATATAAGTAATAAAAGTCAAATAATACTTGAAAAACTAGGCAATTATCAATTGAAAAAAATAATATTCTAAATGATTCTAAAAAATTAGGAAATAAACTATTATAGTAATTTAATAATTGGTATTATAATGGCTATTGTATATATTTAATAAGTTAGTAACATGTTTAAACCCCTTATACATCAATTGAATTTATTTTAATTGTAATGTAAATGGAAGAAATGTGATTCTTGTCTAAAATTTTTGTTCATGAGGAATACAACATTTTCATAAATTATTGATTTTCTGTGGTGCATTTAATTCCAATATTATATTTTGAATAATGAATAGATTTATATTTATGGTATTCAGTTTTTAAATTGTATATTATTTCATCGATGGGGATTATCATTCCAAATATTCTATTTAGTATTGGATTTGGCCTCAATTTATATTACATTAATAAATATTAATTTTTCTAAAAAAATTCAATATAATCTACATTATATAAAACCTATTTTCAATTAATATCATTATTCCCGGATAAATAGTGTTATAATTTAGTTATTATTTTAATTTATTCGTGATATTTTATTTTTGACATTATATTTTGTGGAATTTCATTCTCATCTAATTTATTAAATTTAATTTATTTCAATCATTTTCATTTCTATAATTATTATTTCATATCCATTTATTTTATATGGTAAGTGTTTTCAATCAATTATTCTTCCATATTGTTTAAGAACCCCACTTCTATTATTTATTACATCGTATGTTTTTTTAATTATGACATGTTCATATTGATTTACAAGACTACACAATCATTTGTTACTTTATGATTTGATTCAATGTAATCATTCCCATTTAATGGCAGTAGACACCATCATTGGGCATATTGGGGTCAAGTCACTACAATGACATATTTTATAGTGTTGAGGAGATCAATTATTTAGTCGATGTAAAATAATATAGATAATTCTAATTGAGTAAATTCAAATCCCATTAAATATACCTAAAATTTATACCTTATATAATTATTCCATAATTACATACGCATAAAACTGTGCAAATAGAATTTGACTATTCATTCTGAAAAACTTGGGTTTAATTGTGATTATTAAAATAAAACATGAAATATATTTTAAATGTGTTGATAAAAAATATAACTGAAGTATATTTGGTTTTCCTAACATAAATGGTACAATACACTCTTTAAAAAATTTAAAACATGTAATTATTAAAGAAATTTCATTGTTTTATCATTTATAATGGATCCATAAAATCATAAGGATGGAGTTTTTCATTTTTTTAAATATTATTAATTTGTGTGTTATCATCAAAATTTTAGATTATGAGTGGGTTAGAATATACATATTTGATATTAATAATGATTAATTGATGGTTTTTAAAATTTCATAATTATAATTATTCCCCAAAAATCAATATTTATATTATAATAAAATTTCAACATATCATGTTGGTGAAAAAAATATAAATTCCCCACATCCACAATAAAAAATCACTTTTCAACACATATATTCGTTCATTTGTAGTAATCTAGAGAAATTTATTATTTGAATGTAAAATATATTTAATTTCATGGGGGAGGATTTTTTGAAAACATTCATGAATTATTTTAGAAATATCAAAGGTCCTCTTAGTTATTCCCACATAACATTTATTTTATTTATAAAATATTTTCTGAAATTTTATATACACATTTATGGGAAATATTGTAATTATTGATTATTGGGGAAGCATCCTTGGACACTATAAATAAATTTAATTATCATAGGTTACCATAGTTTGATAAATACAATATATGACTTTCATGAGTCAACCCTGTTGAATTATAATAAATACATGCATGTAAATTAAGAGTTCTATTTTTTTTGGTAAATAATTTCATAATGATATAATGACAATTAACCAACCTATATTAAAAAAATTTATGATCGGTATTTAATATCTATTTATGGAATAATTCATTACATTTATAAATAACATTGTGGAGACCGTATTAACATATATTCAAACTGTGAAAACACTATTGCATTAATGTGTGTTACATTTTATTTCAATATGAGTGAAATATTTTGTTACAATGTAATTGATAAATTTTTTATGACAAAGAGACTGTTAGGATACAACCTCTCTGAAACCCCCCCCCCATATAAATAGAGTAGGACGGGTGGACCCACATGTTATTCCTATGATAATATACCTATTGATCACTAAATCTCTTGGACATTATTATAAGTATGAGATGAATTGTCGCTATTAAATTTTTAATAATGTAAAAATATAACAAAGAATATACATATATATTTATAATGTATTGTTAAAATCACCCAATAATGACAATTAATACATTAAAAAACTAATAGCATTGGGAGATTCAACAAATTTCTCCAAATGATAAATTCCATATACTAGAACTATAATATTCCCATTTTCCCCCTAGATACACTAAAAAATAACAAGAAATCCTATTTACATTTCATTACATTAGATTACTCGATAAGAACATATTGTAAAAAAATTATACATCAATGTAAAATAAATATTCTTTGAAAAGAATGTGTCAAATTAATAAATAATGAATCCTATAAACATAAAAGTAATATTTTAAGCATGTAATTAAATTAGGAAGAAATATTACTATATGAGAGTCTAACTATGTTTATATAAATAAGATCTCCAAAAATTTACATAATTGAACAACATTGAATTAAAAAAATATGTTCTGAAAAAATTGTGATTCTAATTAATTTAAAATATATAATTTACTAAATTAAATTAAATTATCAATATACACAATTCCACATATGATATGGGTCTAACTACCTAACTATACCCCCCCAAACACCTCATGTGTTCAATTTTCTTGTTGGCATCAGTTCACAATAGTTAAACCATAATCGAAGTATTAAGCATTAAAATCTTACACATTGGAAAACCCCTAAAAAACCACAGACTGAAGACATATTATACCATGTGCATCCCACTACATCCCTATCATATCCTATAAAAGACCCAATCATTTAGAATGATAATTAATTCCTGAAAATGTTTGTTATATAATATTTTACATAAAATAAATATATCTATTTATAATTTAAGTGATCATAATTTTAAATATGACCAACATACATCGATCGTTATATGACCATTGGTCAGTTATGGCCTTTTATAAATAAGATTATTTGAAACTATAATCTTAATAATGATTTTAACGTTATGATTATTATTTTTTAGTAGAAAATACATGTAAATATTAATCCAAAAAAGAGGAGTCTATGACCTCATATTGTATAGTAATTCTATACAAATCCAATTTTTTAGAACATGGAAGAGAGGTTTCATCTCTAAGATTCTTATATGATGATGTCAAATCAAATGTTAAGTAGGTGTTTCTTAGCTAAATAATGTTTTGTATAAGTACACGATAGTGGGAATTAACACTAAGAGGATGTTAGCGATGAAGCCTCATGAATCTTTCACAATCTAAACCTTACCCTTTTATTGTATGCAGGTTTTCTGAGGGGAAATATGTCATGGACAAAATGAATTTGTCTATAATCATATTCTATAAAATAAATTTTGTTCCATCATTTCTTTTTTAATTTTGTTTTATCAAAATTATATAACAAATATAACCAATTTATTTTTTATAAATAAATTTTACATTTCAAAAAATATATTATTATTAAAATAAAATAATATGTTATCAATTATTTTTTTTAATAAATTATATTTATTTATGCACACTAATTTAAAATAAAATGATAACATATTTTTATATCTTTCATGTGTTAGTAATTTTACTATAATTTTTCTATAAGATAATATTTTTAATAAATAAAGTATTATTTATTTAAAATTTTGTTATCTCAAGAATATAAGAATTTTATGATAAAATAAACATCATGTATTTAATATTAACATCAATATTAGGTAGGGGATAATTTATGAAAACATTATTAAATATTATATTCAATTAATAGTATAAATACTATATTGGGTTTTCATCAAGTTTAATAACATAAAGAAGAACTATTATGTTATATAAGATGATTATCAACTCTTTTGGATTATAATAACACAATTTGTGTCCCATTTCTTCAATACTATGAGAAATCCCATGGTTTTTAATTTACCACTTCCTAGGTGTTCATGGTAATTAATTAAAAACTAATCTTCTTTTTTTATAAATAATGAGTGATTTCTACATTACAATTCATTACTATTTCATCATCCATACTTTTATAATATTTTACTATCAAAAATGTCTTCTAAAGGTATCTTCAATCCCCCGTTTTCCCTATATTTTAGTTTTAGGAGTTATTCATCACAGGAATGGAAATCTCACATTATCTTTTCATTTAAATTTACTTTTTTATGTGGAATATATATCAAATTTACATACTATGTTCACATGTCCCATTAATTATATCCTTTTCCATTTTAATACCATTTTATGACTGAGATACCGTTGTGTACTTCATTTTTTTTGTTTTTCTATATCTATGTTAATTAAACGTGACGTTACATAATTTTATTCTAAAAATTTCCCAATTTCTCTCATGATATACATTTATTATCTTTATATGAGTTCCCAGGCCACATTTGTTTGGTGGTTTTATAAATATGTATAATTGTTATATTTTATTTTTTAATTGACATAAATAGCATCCAGATTCCCAATCCATGGTCTATAAATGACATAATGATCATGTGTGTAAGCACTTTTCAAAATGAAATGATTTTGATATGATACTTGTTTTTTTGTTCCCCAAGGGTTATCTATGAGATTTTTGAATATGATCAATGTGGGTCACATGAAAATTAAGACATATTAAGGGTTTCCTCAAATAGAGTTCCAACACATTTTGTAATGAATTTAATCTCTATATAATACTTGTTTTATGATACCTTGTTGAAGAACCCTAGTAATTTATATGAGACCTCGTTGAAAGTAATTAGTGATATGAAATTGAATGTATAAATTACACATTGCATCCCTATTTTGATTTTATTATTAAAGCTATTTTATTTTTTATATTCCATGTGATTGATTTTTCAGTCTATAATGATATTATTCATGTTCTTATTGAATTTCATAAAGATCACAAGAATTTTTTCCCTTAATTTTTTTAATAGGACATTTCACACACGTTTAATTAATGTATTTTCCCGTGTTATGAGATGCATAATTTTTATATATGATGGAAATTTTCTAAATCCTTTCATGAAGAGTAGAATAAATTATTACTATTTAATTAACTATTTGACATTTTTAAACATAAATAAAAACATTAAAATATCACATGTTTTCTAAAATGTAAGAAATATTATGCAACAATAATTCATGATAATATAGTTGGTAAAAAATAATGATTTATTTATATTTTTAAATTAGTGTTTTAAATTTTAATGAATAACCCTATTAAAAAGATTATATATAAGATTATATTACTCATATTTTTGTGAAATATCATGTAAGTGTTTTAGTGAAATGAAATCCCTATCAGGATACAAACTAGTGGATTTGGATATAGATCATATGTACCTTGGGGTAACCACACTTATAGGGTGCATCGAACCAGACATGGGATAACATTGTTCACAAAAAGGGGCCTTGATGCAATTTTTTATTGACACTCCTAGGGGATATGATTTTTCTATCATAATATTTTTATTAACAATTATGAAGTGTTTATAGAAAATGCAATTGTAAAAAATTAATATCATTATTACGAATGAGGTTTTTGTAGATGAAAATTATTTGGATATATATGATTGTTAAATGTAATACATTTATCATTATGTTTTTTTTTTCAGAAATGGCAATATATTGGAGAAACCAAGTAAATGGAGAGAACAATAGATGATTCCCTGACAAACATATGATAGAATTTGGAATAGATCCATCAGCACAATAAATAATAAATTAACATGAGTTATGGGAATAACATTATTTTTAGTGCCTTAGGTATTAATGACCACATTAATTCAGTTGATATACTAACCAATTGACTATAGAATAATTGAAGAGCTCTATAGAAAATATCTTCTCAATAATCCATTGAACAAAATAAGAGAAAGTAATATTATATGTTTAACTCTCATAGGTAGAATCTAATCATTGATCTAAATTAGTTATAAAAAACATCAAGAGGTTTCATTGTATATATGGACTTGGATGTTTTCAATGGAACATTTTAAAAAACATGTAAAATTCTTATAAAAAAGTGAATGAATTCCTTGAGCTGAAGTAGAGGAAAAATGAATATGTAGGAATCTATGAAATGATCATGACCACAATTTTATATGTCACCTCTATATTTTTCATCAATCCTAATGGGAAGGATCAATGATTATTTGGTGCCCTATGACCCCATATTTTCAACAATTTAGAAAACTAAGATAATTAAAATAATGATGAGAGAGTGAGCAGTTCTAGGAATGTTGAACTTATGATCGAAGAGATGTAGTGGCCATATATTTAGGTATAAAATAAGAGTTATTTGGATCCACACATATGAGGGACCATTGAACAAGGATGAAGAATTAAGCAATAGAAACATATTATACATAACATCTTTGGGAAGAATAATTCATAGATGTTCATTCTCATTATTAGGAAATGTTACAATTGTGGAATTGATGGGCATATTTCTCCAAGCTATCATATTGAGGAGAAGAATCAAATCCTAAACTATAACGACAAATTATTATTAGTACATGGAAAAAATAATTCCGAATTATTCATTTGTAGGCAACTTGGAATCTTTTCCAATCACTTTATAAATTTGATGTTAATGGAGTGGAATTCCCATCAACTTCATCCCTATCCAAGGGATAAAGGCTGCACATTTTAAAAAAAATTATGTTGAAGCTCTAAATAATGTAATGATATGTACTCTTGTTTATCTCTGTAATCTATTAAGTACAATTTTTTTCTAGTTCTACACATCCCTTTATTTCTTCTAGGAGTTCATAGAATATAGAATAAACCCCTGAGCTGCTAGAATAAGTGTTATAATTCAAAAATCCTACAAGTATTATACAATAATAAATAGAAAATTGAAACTCTATTATTCACATTTGAGAGAATATTCTCATTGATAATATAGTTTTCATTATAATGATGGGATTCAAATTTATAAAATGTATGGACATTATATATGTTACCACTTCCATGATAAACAAAATAAGAAAATATGTACATGTAATCATAAATAGTCATGATAAATCATTTATCAATGAAGTTATATCATGAACTAGTCTTTGTCTATAAGAACTACCCAGATACATTATTATGGGATGAAGAAGGAAATGAATGTAACTGTATAGAAAATTTTGACATCCTTAAATTATATACTAATGTATATCAAGAGGAGTTTTCTAGACCACCCATAAATAGATATGTATACTTCTCCATTGATATCATGAATGTTTCATAGATTATATCAAATAACATTTGAAAAATGAAAAATGATCACTTGTAGAATTTAATAAATCAACTCCATGAACTTTTGGATAGGTGGTTTATCTGGGCATGTGTGTCTCCTTTGGGAGAAAATAATATATTTTAGAGGATTAAGGATAGATTAATGCATATATATGAATTGATTATCGATAACCTAACAAGATAATATTGAAGAACAATTATAATATTCCATGAATTGATGATTTATGTGACTAACTTCATGGAGACCAATTCCTATCAGTGATTGATTTTTAATTTTTTTATCATCAATTGTTGGTAATGAAGTATTGTATTCCATATCCTACCATTCTATAAGTGTAAAAAAGAGTCTAGCATACAAATCCTGATGTACATGGAAAAAACATTTCTTTTGTTAAATACTTAGTACATGATACAAATAGACACCCAATGACACCATTAGTTTCGTGTCTTTGGGAACTTGGAAAAAATCTTCTAAAATGGTGAAAAAACATCATAATGTCCAATAATGATCTTCAAATTTTTTTCAAACATAAAACCTTTCTTTAATATAGAGGGAAATGAAAACATAAAAAGGGTGATCTCAAATGCTCAGAAAGGGTATACATTGAAATCCTAAAACAAATAATGATCTTAATAATGTAAAAACATGAAAAAAATCATAATTATAAAAATAATGATCCATTATAATAAATCATGGCAGTATGTAACATAGAAATCATAATGTTACAATAACCAAGATTAATTTTTTGTTCATAAAACATGTAATTGTGGAAAAAATTACATAACATAATTTTCATAGTAGTCAAATCATAGCTTCCAGAACCATCATAGTGAAAGACGACCTTTACTAAACTTGTATTACTTGTTGATCAATCCATGTATTACTGAACATGATTTACATTCCTTTTCAGCCCTATATTATTGACCTGTATTTACATGTCATTCCAACCATGTATTAATATACCAGTTTTACTTGTCGTTCCATCCCTCTCTTACTGAACCAAAGTTCATGTCGTTCTAGTTATGTTTATCAAATGTGATATAATGTTTTACCCAATTCATTGGATATAGATATATACCCCACCCATATTACAATGAAATAATTTTTATGTGTTCCCCAAATATATAAAAACATACACCATAGCATAACCCATGAATTAAATGGGTTTCTTAAATAACATTCCATCATTATTGATATAAAACATATGGTATTTAGAAATAAAAAACTAACAAATCATTAAAATAATAGGGTTAGAAATATAACCCTCTTTAAATAGTTTCATCTTAGTTGGAAAATAAATTTGAGAAAACTCTTTAAATAAATTTATGTGTAAAACATCCCTTCTTCTTAGAAAACATTTTATTTCTACAAAATGTAACATTTTATTTCTGGAAAATGTAACACAATTCAATAAGAAATTATATTAGGTTAAAATAACCTTAAAATATTATAGGGGAATCTTGAAGGAAATAATGGATTGTGAATGCGAAAAAATCCTTTATTTCCATCTATGGAGAAAAACAATTCTTCTTATACTTTTACTGGAAAAGACAAAAAGTACCTTATACCAAAAATGAAAAATAACACGATTCATATCATTTAGTAAAAAGTAATCAATTTAATAAGATTATAGAGCTATATAAATAATATTTTTAAATACATATATAAGATACATGGACATGAATGATAATTATACCCCAGTGTATAATTAAATATAAACAATCTCAGATAAAAATGAGATTAGGAATGTAATCCATATCCATAAGTCATATTTTATTTTTATGTATCCTAAACTCTTTTATAATGATTTAAATATGTTTAATAATTTATTCCAAAACCATACTCATTTATATTATAACTTCTAGGATCATATTTTCATCTGTTTGTTTGTAACATTTCATTATTCTTTTTTATTCGGGTATTAATTTATTTATGTTGTTATGAATGTTTCTTTGAATATGTTAATATGAATCTTTTTAGGTTATACCTATATAATTAATATGATGGTATTATTATAATATAAATAATATTTTTTCATTCAATTCAACTATACAATACTGATTTAATGAACATAATTTAGAATATATCACATCACACCGTGCATATGGTAAGTCGTACGAGTGCTCGAGCAGTGATATTGTTCCCATAATTATTGAATGGTAATGAATATGATTGGGTATATTATATCAAAATAAATTTATTTTTATATTATGGATATAAATATTTATTAATTACATAATTATACCAATCCATGTATGATGGAGGTGAGAAACGAATAAACCATATTGTGGAGACAGTATGTTGTACATATGCACATGTAGTGTTGTCATTATTCAAGGATTGGTATAAAGTGGAATAAAGTTGTTTAAAATAAATAATATATTGTACTTATATATTTACAACTATATTTATTACTTTATAATGAAAAAAATCATGAGGTGGAAGTATACGATGAAGGAAGATTGAAAGAATCTGTAAATTATATTACCTCTTCTTCAACGTGCCTCCTCCAAATTTCTGCAAACTGCACTATAGGTGGTCATTAAATAATACGAATACCTATATATATTTTCTAGGGATGTTTATAAGGAACATTGATAGTTTATGGACAACTTTTAAGGCCCATAATGATTTGTAGTGTTGAGGGAGGATGTTCCATTTTATAATTCAGGTAGGGGAACTTTTGGAAACCTCAAAAAATATTACTTATTATAAAATAACACCCCCCATAAATAATTACAAATGGCCCAATATCAATAATGATAGGATATATAGTTGTAATACCATCAACCAAGAAATTTTTTACAGGTTTATATGTCCATTTGATCCTTATATTTTGAATTTAACACTTAGTTATTCTCTTTCATTTTATGAGTGATAACTAATATTTGAATATTAAAAAGGAAAATTTTTTACTTATTTGATGTAAATTTGTTCATAAATATATAATATAGACCATTTTTTACCATATTAAAATTATTCAATATTTTTATAATTTTTAATAAAACACTATTTTGATAAAAAATCAATAGTGAAAATTTTGATACTATTCAAATTATTATTTTTAAAAATTATTATAGTAACAATTTATCATCAAAAAAACAATATTTTTATACTCCTACAATGTCAAGGGTATTAATAAAATTCATTGGAAATAATATATTTCATAAAATATATTTATTTTCACCTTTTTAATATGAATTATTTGATATCTCCATTAATAAAATTACATCTACAATGATTTTGGGTAATTATTTAATATAATTATTTTTTTTAGAAATAAAATGGTACAGATAAATTTAATAAATTTATTGATTATATATGTAGTCAAATTTATATTCTATAAATTAATACATTAAAAAATTATACATATTAATGTATGAATGTGATAACATTTACATTACATTAAATTAATTAATATAATTGTCATAATCTATTCAATAAGGCCATAAAAGGACACTTTCTTGAACTTATGATGATTATGGTACAGATATACTCGACCAATAATGATTTTTCATGTCTATTTACATTTTTAGGGTTATTATCATTTTAATAAAAATTGTTTCTTTGATTTCCCATCAATTAATTAATTTTTACATCGTAAAATAATAACACATTTATTATTAATACTTATTTCTTAAAAATTAACAATAAATTACCATGATGAAGGTAATTATTATATCATTCCATATAATATTAATTTTTTACTATTTTACCATGTTATCCATATATTAAAATTATTATACATATCATAAAGGTGAGTTTTACATTATGTCACATTGATTTGATTTTTAAATATATATTTCATTTTCATTGTCAAGTTAACATTAAATGACTATTTTTTACCCAAATACGGTAAGGGTAGAATAATATTCATCATAATCTGATTTTGGCAGGTTTTTGTATTATTTTATTGTCCTTATATTATTATTTGTTATACTAATTTACATAATTTACCTTTAAAACCGTTAAATAAATATTATCATATTTATTATTCATAATATCAAAAAAAACAATCCATATAATATAATTTTGAAAAAATAATTACATTTATATTATTCATTTTTTAAAATTGAAAAAACTTACTTTTGAGTAATTAATTTATAATTAATCCGGTTGTCCGAATGAAAAAAGGGTTTTGTTTAAAAGTTAAAACATTACGAGTGATTGTAATGTATTTTGATATAAATTCAATGAAAAATAAGTTAAAATGACCTAAATTGTATGGAATTGTTTAAATATATTATTTTAACACATTAAAACCATTAATTATTATAATTTAACCATATGAATTATTTAGGTGAGAAAATTTGTTTTCAATTAAAATTATGCGTATTTTTAATACTCATCAAAATATAAATGTTATCTGAAAAACATTAAAAATTGATCAAAAATATAATTTAATATCCCTATTCAAATTAATAAGTTTATTTTTATCAAATTCCCTTATAAATTTTAAAAAACTAGATTTAAAATGGGTGTGCCATCAAATGGAGGAAAACATCATTTTTTTAAATACATCCTTTAATGAAAAAATAGAATATTTTCTTATATCATGTTGTAGAATTTACAAAAGATGAATTTTAATTTTATAAAAAAATTCAAAATTTGGTTAATACAACTCATAACCGCGATTCTATCCCCCTAGTAATATTTTAATAATAATGCGTTGTTTAGTGGAACTCGACATTGGGAACAATGCATCTTATCAAAGAAGGTCTCTCTTCTCTGTAATAGTAGAAAAGTATTGTGATTTTTGTACTACTTGTTAATACAATGTTGTATATTTCACAAAATAATCATACTATAGAGTACAACACAAGACCTAAAATAAATTAAAAATTATATATATCCTAAAATCTCAAGGTGTTACCTTTATCCCACCTTAAAATAAATTTCAAACACAAAATATTTTTGGGTAATAAAATGATTAATAAATTAATGTTTTTTCATGGAAACGCACATCGTAAAAAAGAATACTAAAACATCATTTTAAAAAGTAAAGTTAAACATAATGGTAAAAAAATGTAACTTCTCACTGGTTTTACACATAGGAGAACATAAATGGTAAGTCAAAACATGGATATAGAAGAAGAATATTACCACCATGTTCTGATGGATAGTGATAGAGAATAATGTTTGGATAATTTTAACATGCAGAAAGACCTAAATTTGTAATGATTTGAGGGACCATCTGATTCATTAGATAATAATGTACTAAAATATCATTTTTTATGTCAATATACATTCCCTAATATTATGTAATTTAGCATGAGAATAAATACTTCAGTGAATTTAGAAATATATCACCCTTGTTTGTGCATTGAACAGTCTCCACTACATCTCAAATGTAATGAAATTATGATGAACTTTTCATTGTTGAATTGTTAACAGATCATGAAATAGGATGATAGGTCATCCCATCAAACTCAATAAAAAGCATATCACATGTAATTAAAAATTCAAAAGTTGACATATAGTTACAAAATAAATTAATCTAACAAACAAAAAATAGAATAT
Organism: Viscum album; assembly: GCA_963277665.1. NCBI lineage: Eukaryota > Viridiplantae > Streptophyta > Magnoliopsida > Santalales > Viscaceae > Viscum > Viscum album. The sequence goes on from OY728157.1 coordinate 912,586,156, forward strand.
AACATATAATTTCCATAAATGGATAACATTACAATCATTTAAAAATATAAAAAGATAAACATTAGAAATAGTTGAACTAAATCGACTTAACATTTTTCTCTCATATCACATATGTTACTTTATTCTTGTCACATTACAAAAATGTGATAAAATTAATCATAAATTATATTGAAACATTATAATAACCAGAATTACAATAGAACATTAGTGAAAACACAAATTCTATCAAAATAAACTATTTAAACACACCTAAAATAGAAAAACATAATACACTCATACCCTAATATAACTTTTTTCTAGTATCATTCATGAGGTCATTAATACTATCATACATCCCATTATAATCTTATCCAATTATTATGCACATATCATGTGTTTTCTAAAAATATTTAAATCACTTTTATTTCTTACCAGTACCATATTCTTATGGAAAACAATAATGGAAGAATACATTGTTATTCCAATATTCCATAATAATATAAAAATTATTCTATGAAACTATTTTTTAAACCCATTACATGAACACATAATCATTAAACCAATTCATTATTATACTCAACATCACATATAGTTATCTCATGGTATTTTCCTTAGTCATTGGCCTTAACTGGTTTTTGAAAATTATAATCATCTATAACCCATGTATTTAGACATTAGATAGCATAGTTCCCCATTTCCTTGAACTTGTAACCCTTATTTGTGGGAGTTCTACTATTTAGTGGCTTCATTTTATTCTAATTAAATTAGCAATAAAAACATCTATGACCTTGATTCCCACACTTAAAACATTTATCATCCCACTTAATACACTTTTTTCCATGAGTCCATCAATACATTGATCATAAATAAAATATTATATTTTATTCTCTATAAATATTACATTATCCATTGATTTCTATCCGTTATTTCACATCATAAACAAGAGAAAGATGAGAAACTTCAATATACCTTTTCTAAGAATAAAATAAAGAAGGTAAATAATAAAAAAATATGTTCTTAAACTCATCCCATTCCATAATGTCATTTTTATCTTGTTGCATATTATTCTCGATAATGTTCTACCACATATTTACATTACCATCTATAAAATAAGTTTCCAGCATAACCTTTTATCTTTTTGAACAACATAGAATGGAAAATATCATTTCAAAGGTACAAATCCATTTCTCCACAACAAGTGGATCTGCCGCTCCACTAGAATAAGGTGGATGTTTCCATAAGAGATATTCAAGACAATGATTTTCAAACATTGGTCCATATTGAAGCCAATAAAAAAAATTGGTAATATAAAAAATATTCTTTATTCGAGTTCAAATATCATTCGATTGTTAAGGATGAAACTCATTTCATTGCCCATTTCATCTAGCATTATCTTTGATTTATTGTTTTTTATCCATTTTCTAAAACCCAAAAAGAATATTGCGAGATGAAAAAATAAAACTAGAAAAACAATATAATAATTGGTGTAATTTCAATATCTAACACCATATGTTTAATCATAGGTTATCCATGATTATTACCATAATTATTTGACTTTATCCTAAACCTAGACATAACATTATGGAAATTCCTAGAAAAACCATATAAATGTCTCTTAGGATATCACTAACATTTATGCAACATAGTTTCCAATGGATATATAATCCATCACTATGATACCAACTATAATGACCTAAGATTGTCTCACATTGGAATTACATTACATATGAAAAATAATTATTATGTGTTACAAATAGATTCCCAAAGGCCAAATCAGTTTAGGTTCTTTTGAAACATGTAAAAAAATTTCTAACAGTATGAAATAAGGTAAATATCTCCCATAAAGATATTATACTTTGGTTTTCCAACCTAAATATATTCTTTATATCATGGGGAAAAGAAAACATAAAAATTGTGATATCAAATGATCAGTAAGGCTAAATATTGATAACCTATTACCAAACAAAAACATAATATTTTAAAAACATAAACATAATGCATAAATATCAAAATCATGAGTCCTAATTTAAATAATTGTAGAATATATGACATATAACATAAAAGAACATTGACCATTATAAAATATCATTGGCATTAAACAATTAATTATAAAAAAACATTTAACATGATTTTCATAGTATCCAAAGAATTTCTACCATGTCCATCATAGTGGAAAATTCATTTTACTAAACTGGGATTACCATCCATTCCAGCTGTGTATTACTGAACAATATCTACTTTCTGTTCTATCCCTATATTATTGAACAAAATTTACATGATGTTCTAACCATGTATTACTGAACCAAATTTACATGTAACTCCAAACCGGAATTACTAAACAAGTATTACATTCTGTTTTAGTTATGTTTTTTCTCTTTTGATAAAAATCATTACCAAATTAATTAGATAAATATATAGTTTTCTCCCATATCATAATGAATATATTATCACATTTTCCACAAAAACATAGAAAAAATTCACGATTTCATAACCCTTGAAATAAAAGGTGTTTATTAGATACCATCCCATTAAAATTGATATTAAACAAAAATATTTCCTAAATAACAAAAAATCAAATAATTTTAATATTATTGTTACAAATATAAAACTATTAGTAGTGTCATATTATGTAGAATATAATTTTCATAAAACACATGGAATAAATTTGTAATACTATATCATTTCTTATTCAAATTTTTTTTCATTCTTCAATGTGTCACAAAATTTTAAAAGAAAGTATTAAATGTGAAAATAATATTTTAAAATTTATGGTGAAGCTTAAAGTAAATAAGGCACTATGAATGTGTACAAATCCATTCATGTAGTACAATTTAAAAAATAATTATTATCTTACTTTTTCTAGAAAAGTCAAAAATTACCTTGTGTAGAATAAGAAATAAGTCTCCATTCAAAAAATTTATTAAAACATAACCTTTTTGAAAATATATAGGGGGATATATAAAATAGTTTGAAATAAATATTTAAGAATCATGCATGTCAATGATAAATATAACCCAGTAAATACTAACGAGTAAAAAATATTAGATAAAAATGATATTTTTAATGTGAACCCTTAGCATATTTCTAATATACTTTGAATGTATCTTAAAATCATGTATAATTATTTAAATAATGTTACTGATTTATTCTTGAGTCATAAACATTTTTATGATATCATTTATGATCATGTTTTCAATTATTTGTTAGTAATAATTCATTGTTAATCATTATTTGGGTATTGGTATCTTTATTATCTTATTCATGTTATGTTGAATAATATATTAATACTACCAGAAGAGATCAGTCAAATGAAATCCTCTAAAAACATATAAAAAAAGTTCATCAAAATAGAACTAAAAGGTAGAAAATACAATTATAGATCATTAAAATCATATATGTCACCGCATCTTTTATATATTTCTTCCTTCGCTGTAGATGATTCCCACTCTGAGCATTTGTAGTTCATAATAAACCTCGCATACTTCCTTCTATGATTCGACTTCTTCAATGATATATAATCCATCCAGGACAGTATATCCCATCTTTCATACCAGAGTGAAGACTTGGTAGACCCTGACTATGGTAGATTAGAATAGTAGTTCCTTGATCTTTGTCAGGGTGGTGAATTCATTTCATCCTCATTCCTAGGCACCTTCATCATCCCACCATGAACAATATTACAGTAGAATGGTCAGACAACAACACTATCATTTTACTTGTCACTACCAGAGATGTATCCCCACTTTCCAGCGATGTTCACCTCTTGGTATCCCTCATTCAATCCTCGTTCTTGCTGGAATGGACGGTTAGGGTTAATCATGCTAAGATAGTGTGGCACTCCTCAAGATTGTTTATAACACCTTCTCTAGTGGTAGCATCCTATGAATAGAAATCAGGCTACAAAATGCCACCTTCATTCCTTGTAGAATACTCTTCTACATGAGAGTTTTTATCATACTCTAGTTTAGGAATGTGATAAAAAGTGCTAGCCATGATTATCATACCACTTGTATCATCATCTCACCCTCGAAAATCATTATCACGTTCGTCCACAACCCCCATAAAAAAAACAGAATCCAAATGTTGCTCAGTCCAAGGCTCCGTCAACGAGGAACAGAATTCCAATGAATTCTCCAATGTAATTTCCTTTGCAATACCATGATCATGATTTATGTGTTAACAAACATGTCTTACTATAGGTTCATGTGGAATTCATTTCATCTAAATTTAAATATTTCTATGCACTATGATATGAGGAAAACTATTCTCCATATCCCACACCACAACAACCTGAGATTTCTCCTCAGCCACTGCCAATCCTGTAGATGTTGCCTACTCTTGAGAGACTTCTGTAGGATCACACCGTGGAATTGTACTACTAGGAAGATCCTTCAATAGAGAAACACCTGATCTATATGTATCACAACCACAAATACCCATTCTCAATACCCCCAGTGAAACCTCCACCAAGCCTTTGGTCCAAAAAACCATTTCCACATGCCCAATTGGGCCATAAGAAATAATATAGAGCATTCATGATTGAAATCTGATATCCTACATTCAATGAAACTTCTTCTCATCTATGATAAAAATTCATTTCACAGGATGGAACAAAACTTCTATCTCCACAAAAATCTATGGATAGATTGGTTGGCAAAAAACCACCATCTAATGATTAGTGCATTGATATCGGCCAATCATGTTCCTAATGGAATACAATGTGGAGGGATTCTGAATAGAGAGTGGAAGACCATGGAGACTAACCCATGTCACCATCATCATGGGGTCATTCCGCCTATGAAAATTCATTCTCTATTGAAACAAATAAGAAGGATCTTTAATGCATCTTTGAGGGGATCTAGACCAGGAAATAATCAAATCATTTTCGATTTCAAATAGAATCATGAAATACTTCTTATCAATTAAGCTGACAACCATAATCACTAGAAGGTAAAAAAATTTGAAATAAAACTGGTCAAACACATCAACCAAAGGGAACATAATATTAAATTTAGCCACCATCATGATATTTCATAGATGTCGTGCACCATTGAGCTCCACTGTAGAAATAAGGAGTTGAGGAACTCCCTAGAAAATGTTAAGAAATTTCTATGAGAGCTGTATCCTTGGGAATGAAGGATGATAGTAGAGATTTGTGGAAAAAATAATACATTACACTTCCTCGTGTTTGAGATCACAGTTATCTACCCTATGATCGAGAGGTAGAATCTTGGATCCAAAGAATTAGGTTTTGGTCATCGTCAAGAGGGAAGGCATTTCTGCGAACCGGTGGGGTTTTCGAATAATTCTTATTACTAATTTTAGGTTATTGTTATATAATTTATAGAATTATATTAATATAATATATATAATATTTTTTCATTCTATCCATTTATCTAATCATTATTTAATGATTATTATGTAGAAAAAATAACATCACACCATGGAAACGGTAATCCGTATGTACACATGAGTGGTGATTTCGTTCCCATAATTGTTGAATGGGATTGAAGTGGATGGTGTATTGTGTCTCATTATCAATATCATTTTACATTGATCATATATATATATATATATATATATATATATTTAATAATTCCATCTCTATATCCATCTATGTAAGGTTGTGGTGAAAAACTGATTACACCATGCTGTGGAGAGGGAAAGGCATTTATACACATGTTTGGTGATTACATTTTTCATAGGATGGGAAGAAGATGGAATTTAGTTTTTTATTATTCATTATAAACAATAGGAATATATGTAATAAATTATTAATTACTTTATAATTGTAACGCCGCGACCCATATAACCTTTAAGACGGTGGCCGGACCCATATGTCACATGATCACAAGAGCATCTCCCCAAATGCCAGAGGCTGCCGACTAGTAGCGAGGACTTTTTATGCCGAAGAGAGTTATGACCTCATAGGAAATAGGTAAGATCACAATAGAAGTAGACAAAAACCAATCATAATTAGAGTAATCATATAAATGAATAATCTATAGAAGAATAAATATAAATAATCTGACTGAATAATAATATTCATGTCTAGATTCTCACAAAACAATGTCAGGAAATGATATCAGTCTAAAATGGAAGTACGAAAAGAAGAATCTTAATAACATAGTAAACTAAATGAAAAGGCACAAATCATCAGCTGCATCATGTGAAAGGCTCAGTCCTCTACCCTAGTCTCCATCCTAAGCAGTTAAGAACAATCATGCATTGGAATTGGCATGATTCCCCTAGTTAATACATGTGATAATGTAATCTACTCGAGTGTCAATGACACCCGATTAGGGTGTGAGATATAATCCTTGTAGGCCGGAACCTATAGTGTCTAAACCATTTCATTTCTTTAATAGATAAAAATTTAGTTTCCCATTACATTACAATTTTAGATAAATTTATTTTTGTAAAATAAAATAATATGTTTGCATGAGATCCAAACAATATCATTCCTAATCACCTGCAGCAGCCTATGATAGTAGTTTGAATAGGTACCTGTTAGCCAAATGAACATAAAAGTATATATATAATACCCATGAAATTAAGGTAAAAAAAGATGATGTATCCCCCATGCTTGTGCTTTAACATGGGGTATATGAAAAGTGTCAACCAGGTGTGCTTCAACAAAAAAGAATAACATTTCAATTATACAGATACTCATATAGAAATAATATAAATGTTATATGCAACATTATTATGTTTAATGTGGAGGGTAGGAGTCTTATCCCATCATGAAGGTATATCTCTATAGAACATTCGTCAATTTATCCAATACCGACAAGCAAGTCCATGGACATCTTTACAAATGAAACATATTGGTCAAGGCACTGCTTTACCCTGAGTCAGTCATGATCTTGAAAAAATGGGTCGAATGTCAACTGTGGATTGCTTATCCACATTGACAACAGATCCCTTTTGATGAGACCTTTTGGAACCGCTGTCACACATAAGTATTAGATACCCTGGGAAGTCTCGGTCTGACAAATCCAAAGACACCACCCCCAACGTGTAATGGAATCATTCAATTAGTGAGGGTCTATGTGGGGCCCTTAATACTGGACCAACCTCCTTTTCCCACCCTGAATTTAATTAATGTTTTTACAGTAGTTGATATGGTATAATAAACATACAAAATTGCATTAAAAAAACTTACCAGATACACCCCATGCATCACAAGGTATAGATTTTACATTTATGCTTAGCACCGTATCTAAGAAATATATCGTATCAACATTAGTAGATAGTGAAATTTTAAAATATATAAACATTTTATAAAAAAAATTATCAATTTCAATGTTTGTATTCAATTCAACTATTTATTTAATTTAATTACCATAAAAAGTGGTTTTTCAACACCTGCAATTAATATTACTATAAACATGGCTAAACGAAAACTATATTGACAATGTCGGAATGGAAAAAGGGGTGTCTGACTGTGTTACAACAATTCCAAAAATATATATATAGACAACTAAGGCTGCAATAATTAGTCGATCAACTAAATTGATGAAATTGGGAAAATTGAACAATGTCGGTAGACACTAACAAAAAGCACAAAAATGCATTTTTATATACCTCCAAAAAATTTTAGGAAAAGCTATTAGGAACACTCCCTTATAATCATAGATTACTCTATGATCTATGTAATGCTTTTATTTGACCTAAAACGATAGAACATAGAATATTTTAGAAAAACCCCAATATTGGGGAAAAATTTATCTACGACGAACTACGGGCAGAATACTCAATAAAAATGTACGATTTCACTTGCGCAAGAATAGATATTCTATAGGGTTTAATGTTCAACTGAGGGCGAATAAATTCCAATGTAAAATAGATGATCTGTGGTCTTTATATGGCGGATGAGATGGATGTGCCACCATGGGGGGGATTGGATGTGACTTGAAGAAGGGTAGAGGAAGAGAGGAGTGGAAAAAATTAATGAAAGAAAGAAAAGAAAAATAATAGAAAATAAATATAAAAGGAAGTTAAAACAAATAGAAAATTGTAAACTAAAAAGCAAAAAAATATAATTAAAGGATGGAAAGGAAAAATGAAAAAAATAAAAAAATTGAAATCTCCATTTTTAATTATTTTTATTTTTCCCATATCACACTTTTTTTTTCAAATTTTATTTTAATCCATTACTTAATTATTTTAAATAATCATAAAAATTCTTAGTTATCATTATCAATCAATAAGTAATTATGTTAATACCCAACACCATGTTATAGTGTGACATGACATTTTTCAAAAACATTCTGTATTTATTTAAATTAATTAAAATTTTTTCTCAGAACCGCAGTGAGGTGCGTAGACGCACGCCCTGGGTTGCTTATAGAATTAGAAAAAAAATTAATAATGGTACATACTTGATAAAGGTCGTGACATTACCACCATACCTCATTAAGAGAACTCGTCCCCGAATTTCCCTTCTGAGGGTTCTGGATCATCGCCAGAGAAATGTTTTGGCCACTACATACATACGTCCGTCTCTCGCTACCAGGTTTTATCCTGGACATGTCTATGTTTCCATAACACTCGGATTAGAGGGACTGACTTTCCTCTTATAACATTCATTCTACAGTTGACGATACAGATCATATTCTTCATATAGGATGCATCAACGTCAAGCTTGAGGTCATCAACATCAATATAAGGAGATGGGTCTCTAAGATATTATAATAGATGAGATACATTGAAATCATCATGAATGTCATGGTACCTTTCAGGTAGTAGAAACCGATTTACTGCCTTCCCAACTCTCTTCACTATCTCAAATGGCCCAACGGATCTCGGTGATAGATTTTTTTGTCTCATATTCCACATGTGATCCAACCTCAGGGAAAAATGATAAAAGAATCGATGTCCCACCTCAAACTCCATAGGTCTACAATGACGATCAGTATAAGACTTATGTTGTGACTGGGCTATAGTCATACATTTTTCAATCAGCTGAACATTCTCAGAAGTCTCATGAATGAGATGAGGACCCAATAGATCTGCATCACTTTCTTCGAGCTAGTATAAAGGAGAATGACTTGATCATCCACAAAGGCCCTCAAACGGACCCATTTGAATTGTCTCCTGGAAGCAGTTATTATAGTTAATCCCAAAAAGAGGTAAATGCTTCTCGCAAGAACCTCCAAAATCATGGATACAACCCTGTAACATTACCTCAAACACTTGTATTGTTATCTCAGACTTTCCATCGATTTGAGGGTGATACGAAGTACTCATAGGTACATGTGAACCCATTTCCTATTGCAACCGTTCTCACAACTATTATGTAAATTGAAAATCCCTATCTAAGTCAAATAGAATGAGGTACACCATGATTTCGTAGAATCTTCCAGATATACAGCCTTTTATACACATCAATTGTAATGGTCTCTTAGATAGGCAAGAAAGGTGAATCCTTGGCCAACCTATCCATAACCACCCACACTAATTTCCTGCCTTGAGGAGATCTTGGAAAGCCTATAATGAAATTTATTGTGATGTTATTACATTTCTATTCACCAATGGATATAGGTTGTAGGAGTCCATTATGTCCCTTGTACTCTGCCTTCTCCTATTGGCAGGAGAAGCACCGAGTGATGAAACCTTCTATCTACATTTTCATTCTAAGCAAATATTTATGTCATAACATTTCTCTATACATCTTGGTCTATCCAGGATGAACATCCCAAATGGAGCTGTGATATTCCTTCTTCTGATCTTCCCATATAACAGAAGGTACCCATATACTGACAAATTAATGGATATTTTCACTAACATCAAGTACCCAATCATGAGGAGGGATATCTCAAATAATAGTTTCCATCAAAAAGAGTCCCTCAGGAGTAGTTAGTTGATGCCCAAGAACATGATCTAGAATAGAGGACGTCACTATAAGAAATTCTAGAAATTGTTGTCTCCTCTTCTATTTTACCCCCATATATATATATATATCTGTGAATATAAGGCCATCATCTTGCACTAACATTTTGATACCTTCATATATTTTGTCTGTGTCTTGTAGAATAAATCATCCACCACAACATTACCATTACCTTTGGTATAAGAAAGAAAAAGTACAAAAACTAAAATTTTTATACCCACCTACATTTCCTTATGTTCAAGTATCATTGATTGGATATATAATTTATGGTTTTATAATCCATGTAAACAACAAATATCTCAAAAAAAAAAGTGTCTCTTACAATGTAGAGAATGAAACACCACAGTCAACTCTAGGTCATGTTTATGATAGTTCCACTTTGGATTTACAAACTAGAGGGATCCATAAGCGACGACTCGATCTCCCAACATCAAAATTGTACCCAGTACGATTCCTGATGCGTCACAATAAACACTATAGCTCTTACCAGGTTCAGGTAGAATCAGGATCGGGGATGAGGATAAACTTCCTTTTAACACATAAAACAACTTATCACAAGCTTTTTACCAGATGATCTATAAACCATTTAGTATGGGCTGTAAGAGGAACTGATATGCAGGAGAATCCAGGGAAGAAATTCTTGTAATAGCCAGCATGCCCAACAAAACTGCGGATGTCGAAGAATGTCTTGGGATGATCCCATGAAACCACGACGCTAAACATTTCTGGGTCAATTGAACACACTTCTATTAATAAAATATTACCCAATATGTTTACCTTATCAATTAAGAAGTGACATTTAATGAGCATAGAATATAGCTGGTTCTCTCTCAGTGTACTCATCACGATCTCAAGATGGGTTACATGGTCATTTTTGGGATGCGAATACACTATGATGTCCTTCCCGATGACTACCAAAAGGAAAACAACATACGAATGAAAAAAATGGTTCATCAGAACCATGAAGACTACCAGCACATTAATGAGGCCGAATGGGATTACTAGATTCTCGTACAAGTTGTACCTACATCGGAATGTCATATGTGGTTTTCCAAATTGTCGCACAATCACCGGGGTGACATCCCGACCTATGATAAATCTTGGAGAAAATATTGGATCCCTGAAGTAGGTCAAAGTGATCATCTATACGAGGAAATTGATATTGATTATTTACCGTGAGTGGGTTGAGTTTACCATAATCCACACATAACCAAAGGGAACCATCTCCCTTCATGGATAAAAGGATATGTGAACCACCTGATGATTTTCTAGGTCTTATGAATCCATAATACTTATGGTCTTAAGGCTGCATATTGAGATAATGTAGCAATGTTGGGTCCATCTAGTAAGGAGGAATAAACCCTCGTGTCGCCCCTGGCATGAGCTAAATTGTGATCATGAAGACTATCATAGGAGGTAAGCCATAGAAATCATCATATAAGACACCCCTAAAAATTTCCATCACTAGAGGGAAATGAACTAGCTGCATTCTATGGTTTCTCATGAAGAGACATACCATCAATGATGTCACCCTACCCAACCCTGCGTATTTAGGCTTAGCTTGGTTTTCCTGCATATCACATTCTGCATTTTGAATATTTTTGTCTCCCTATGGGGTTGTAAAGGAAACCTAATAACATTAAAAATACACTTTAGTATGATAAAATTAAATCTAGTTCATACAAAAAATGACTTCTATTATAAACATGTCTAGGATATGGAATTTAAAAAAAATTACAGTACCCACCTATCTCAAGGGGGAACCCTTGGCTCATGTGTATTCCCTCTGTCCTGACCCCAAGTGGATTGTAGAGATACATGACACTGCAATGGTACTCGAATGGAAAACAAATAAATTCAATAGATGTAGAAGATATAATGGTGTGTGATTCACTAGTATAAAAAAGATCAGAAACTAAGATAGAGGCTACTAGAATAGTACCTCTTACTGTAGATGGGCCTACACTCTGTTACTCTAGTGTTGATTGCACTAAGTATAAGAGACACGAGCTACGACCGTGATAAACTGCCTGGTTGGCATGATCAGGCCCACTCTGTTGAGGTTGATAGTTTGGAACATGATTTACTCAACCATGATATCCACCTTTATCTCGACCAAATCAGCCACAGGAAAAAATATCATTTATCTGGATGTTAAGTAATGGATACCACACCCAATGGAGGTGCAGATGCAGATCCTCTACCACTGGATGCTTAAGAGAAGAAATGAAAAAAACATTGAAGGTGACTAATCTTGTGACAATATTGGAAATCCTTTATATCTCTTATGCACTATGGCTTCTTGTGACCATCTTAGCAGCACTAATAACATGTGACAGAGCTATCAAGATGTGATGTTTGGCATGGATTTTCCCCACAAACACTTTCTAAACTGAATTTTATACTGCCATAAGAGCCATCACCCTGTCTTGGAACTTAACTACCCTGACTCACTGGTATAGATTCCCTGATATTCTTTTTGAGATCAGATCTAGATTTACTATCTATGTGACTATTGTCAAACAGATGATGTTCACTTGTGATCAGATAGTAGACTCAACTGCCTCCTCAAAACATCTCACAGTAGTCTACACATCGCTAGTCAGAGATGTTGAAAATCTTTGATGTTCTGTTAAATGAGTAGAATACTATAAAAAAGTCATATATCCATGCTAATGATTTAGTAACTCTCATGCACAATCATATCTCAGAGTCTGTAGGAAAAAGAGGTCATAGAAAGCTTATTGGAATTCAGCCCAAGCCTTGTCACTAGTATGCTCAACCAGAGAAAAAGCATCCTACTAGTGCTTGGTGAATTCAATGTGTATGTAAACTCCAAGCATGACCCTTATATATGGAAGCATATTTAGGTGGTAAATGATAGAACTTATACCTTCTATCCAAGACTCTATAGCATGAGGGCTGCCACTCCCCGAGAATAGGGGAGGGGGTTACTACATAATGTCTCATGTGAAGCCTTCCATAGATGGGGTAGGTCTAGGGTTATTCTGAACAGACTACATAAACCTGTAAATAATATCCCTGAATTAAGAGTGAGGGTCTCTCAGAAGATCAATAGGAGGTAGTTCAAGAGGAGTCTCTATGAAAGGTACCACTGATTTTTCATGACACACCATCTCTAGAATGGGCCCATTTCCACTCTCCTAAGGCCAGATATTAAGTCATCGTGGCTATATTTGTATACAACATCCAAACAGAAACCCTTAGACAAGGTGTAAACAAGGTGAGTAAAACGAGTAAGGTTCAAAAGATGATAGGTACATAGCCTACCTTTGAGCTCTAAACAACAGAAAACACACATGAAGAGATGGGTTTCGATATGGATGTGACAACTCAAAAGGATTACTAAAAAAGTTGTAAATACAACTCCTAGATTAATTTAGGATAACATCTAATAGAACATCACCAATTTATAGGAATCAAACTAGCATTTCAAAATTTTAATACTAGGCATAATAAAACTCACATGAAAACGGGAAAATACATGATGAAAGTGGATATGGTAGGGCAATATGCATGGAATTTTAAATCCCTTATTTCCTATTATGATGCATGGAATGTATTGCCCTTGTTTCATCAAGATTCCATAATAAAAAAATTATTTCATCAATATCAACATAATAATTAGGCAATACATGTGAGTCACCCAATGGTGAAATTATATCAAAAGTAACCAGAATAATTAATAACTATAATCCCAACCTAGGAATTTGGGTTTTCACAGTACATTGGTTAGGTACGTATGGGAAAAATGTATATTCCAAATCACTATATCCTAGTCTCACGTATAAACAATACTATAAGACAAAAGGAAGATCCACCTCTGATACCACATTGTAACGTCACGACCTGGATCACCTCTAAGATGACGGCCGAACCAGTGGGTCACATGATCTCAAGAACATTTATCTGAACACCAGAGTCTTCTGACTAGCAGCGAGGGCCTTTTTGTGTCTGAGGGGGAGACTATTCCATCATAGGTAATAAGTAATAATCATGTGATGATTCTCACAAAATGATTTCATTCCATGATGTCTCTCTAAATTGAAAGTAGAGGAATCAAAATCACAAGCACATAATCAAATAACAGAGAAGACACAAAGTAGTTTCTGCATCATGAGAAAGGCTCGGTCCTCTTCCACAGTCTCCAGCCTAAGAAGTAATAAACAAGAAAGAATTGTATGCAGCATGCTTCCCCTTGTCAATACCTGCAAACATGTAATCTACTCGGGTGTCAATGACTCCCGAGCAGGGTGTGAGATAAAATCCTAATTGAATGGAACTCATGGTGTCTAAACCAATCAATTTAGTGCAAAGATAAAAATGTAGTGTGCCATTACATAACAATTTCAGATCAATTAATTTCAGTTAAATAAAATAAATAAGTCAGCCTAGGATCCAAATAACACACGTGCCTAATCACCTGCTTTTTCCTCTACAGATTTTCTGAATGGGTACCTTTAAACAGAATGCATGTAAACACATATATATAAAACCTAGAAAATCAAGGTAAAACTTGGAAGAGGTATACCACAAGATTGTGATTTAACTTTTGTTCTAAGTCATGTGTCAACCAGGTGTGCTTCAATATATCAGAAGAAAATTTCATTTCTATTGAGACTCAAATGGAAATAATTTAAAACATAAGATCATCATTTTTATGTTTCATGTTGAGAGTTGGAGTCCTTTCCCATCCTGATGTTATCGCTACAGAACATCCGTCAATTTATCCAATACCATCGAGCCCATCTCAGGCCATATTTCTAAAGGCCATGTATCGCATGAGTCATGGCTTTACCCTGAGTCCATCCCGATCTCACCAAAAGGGGATGAGTGTCATCAAAGGATAGATTAGCCACATTTATAATAGATCTGTCTCAATGGGCCCTTTTGGAACTAGAGTCACTCATAAGTATTAGATTCCCGGGGATGTCATGGACCGGAAAATCCAAAGACACCACCCCCTAACATGTAATTGTGATAGTCAAGAATAGAGGCTCTAAGTCTGAACCATAATATAGGACACACCTCATTTCCACACCCGAAAGTTAATTATAGATTTTATAGTTTCAGATATGACATAATCATCATATAAAATAACAATATCAAAACTAACCGGATACTCCCATGCATCAAAAGTTATAAATTTATTATTTCATCTTTACAACATAATAAGGCAATATATTGTATCAAAATTATAATATAATTCACTTTTAAAATAATAAGAAGTTACTACGAATTAATTAAAAATGATCAATCAATTAAAAGTTCATATACAATGCAACAAATAATTTAATTTAATTACAATAAAAAGGTGTTGTGCAACAGCTGTAATAGATTAAACTATAAACCCATCTAACCAAAAAATATATATGACCATGTTGGTACACCCAAATAAGTGTACGACCATGTTAAAACAATTCAACAAAACAAAATTTAGATAACTATGGCTTAAATAATTTGGCAATATACTAAATTTATGAAATTGGGAGAAATTACACAATGCCAATTGGCACCGACTAAAGACACAATGATGGGTTTTTTTAAAACACAATGAAATAGAGAGAATTTGAGTAAGAACCCTTACCAGTAGTCATATATCACTCTAAGATATGTGTAAGGCATTAATTTGACCTAAAACGGAAGAAAACAGAGGATTTTAGAAAAATCCCAAAATTCGTTAATAAACATCTGCGATGAACTACATGTTGAATATACAAAAAACGTATGATTACACCTTCGCATGTTTGGAAATTACATAGGGTTTATAGCGCACCTAACAGTGAAGAAAATTAGATGACAGATAGAGTATTTGTTGTGTTTTAAAGGAGGATGAGAGGGGTGTGCCACCTATGGGGAGATGGGTTGTGGCGTGAAGAAGTGGCAAGGAAGCGTTGAGTGAAAAAATGAAATAAATAAAATAAATAAAAATAAATGAAAAGAAAAATAATAATAAAAACAAAATAAAAGAAAAGAAAAATAATAAAATAGAATAAAAGGTCAGAAAAGAAAAATGATAAAAATATTTAAAATTTGAAATCTCCAATTTTAATTGTTTTTATATTTTTCATTCCCCCCGTTCTATTTTATTTCAATTTTTTTATCCTTTATTGCTTTTTTTAAAGTATTCTTTAAATCTTTTATTACTAATTTTCAATCCTTAATTGATTATTTTAATCCCAAACACCGCGTTAAAGCATGACATGATTGTTTTTATAAAATTCCCGCAGTTATTTAAATTAACTAATAAGGTGCCCAGGACTCGCATCAAGGTCCAAAGATGCATACCCTCAGTCGCCTAATGATATAGAAAACAATAAAAATAAAAAACAGTACATACTTGATACAGGACAAGATATTATAACCTCCCCTCTTTAAGAACATTGATCCTTGATTTTCCCTTCCGAAAAAAACCCAATGTCACCAGAGAAAAGTTCTAGCCAATACGTATGTACATCCATCTGTTGCTCCCATGTGTCATCCTGAACACGCATGTGTTTCCATAACACTAGTACTAAAGGGACATACTTTCCTCAGAGGAATATCATTCTATGGTCGATGATATAGATTGTATGCTATGTAAAGGAGGCATCAACTTCAAACTCGAGGTCATCATGGTCAAAATAATGAGATAGTTTTGGAAGATATTATCAGATTTGAGATACCTAGAAACAAAATGTGCATGGCATAGTACCTCTGAGATAGAAATAACCAATAGGCTACAAGCCCAAATATCTCCACTATATCAAATATACCAACATATCTCATTGATAAATTCCCTTGTCTCCCGATCCTCCTGTGACCCGTCCGCGGAGAATCACAAAAAAAGACTCAATGTACCTCCTTGAACACCAGAGGTCAGTGGAGACGATCAGTATTAGGTTTCTTTTTGGACTGAGCTGTAGTCATATGCATCTAAATCAGCTAAAATTCCTCAGAAGTCTCCATAGTGAGATGCAGACCCAACAGAGCTACCTCACCTACTTTGAGCCAACATAAAGGTGAAAAACATAGATTACCATAAAGGGCCACATAAACAGTCATTTGTATTTTCTCCTGAAAGTTTTTTTATAGGTAAACACAACAAGAGGAAGATACTTCTCCCATGAAACTTTAAAATCAAGTATACAAGCCTGTTGAATATTGTATGACAATCATATAGCTCCCTCGGACTATCCATCGGTCTGAGGGTGATATGATGTACTCAGAGGTACCTATGAACCCAACGCTATTTGTATCCTTTTCTTGAACTATAATGTAATGCAAGCATCCCTGTCTAAGAAAATAGAATTAGGTACTCCATGAAGTCATAAAATCTCTATGATGTATAGCCTTCCCAACTCATCAATCATAAAGCTCTCTCAGATAAGAACGTAATGTGTTACCTTGGTCAACCTATCGACAACCACCCATACTTTTTCGCTAACTCAAGGAGTTATTTGAATGATTATAACAAAAACCATGGTGATGTTATTCCATTTCCATTTAGAAATTTATAGATATTGTAGGAGTCCAGCAGGTCACCGGTGCTCTTCCTTCACCTGTTGGCAGGAGGACCACTGAGTGATGGATCCTGTTATCTACTTTTTCATACCAGGCCACCAATTCTGCCAAAACATGTCTATGTACATCTTGGTCATCCTAGGATGAACTACCCAAACAAAGGTGTGATATTCCTTCATCATCTATTCTCGTATACTTAAAGGTACCCATACAAAGCCACAGTAAATAAGAGTTTAAATGCTATCAACTTCCAAACCTAGAGGTGGGTTCACCCTTGTAACGCTTTCCCTCAAAACGATCCCCTCAGGATCAGTTAGCTATTTCTTGTGACATGATCTAGAAGAGAAGATGACAATGTATGTGCTACTAGAACTGGTTTCCTAGTCTTATACTAAACCACCAAAAGCATCTTTGAAAACAAGGCCATCATATGCCACTCTTTATTGGCTACATGCACGACCTGTGTTTGTGTCTTGTGGATTTAAGAGTCTACTACGACATTACCCTTACCAGGGGTATATGCAAGCTCAATGTCGGATGACTGTATGTATTTGAACAACCTCCATTGCCTTAATTTAACGTCTCATGGAATAGATATATTTTTTAATCTTTTATGATCATTGTAAATAATGAATCTCACACCAAATAAATAGTGTCTGAAACTACGTAGAGGAAGAACAACCACAACCAAATCCAGGTCATGTGTTTGATAGTTATGCGTGTGAGGTCCAAACTGGAAGTATCCATAAGCCATGATGCGATCACCATAAATAGAAACTGGACCATGTATGGTTAATGATGCATCAAAATAAACTATATAGCTCTTACTAGGTACAGGTATAATTAGAATTGGTGTTGAGATTATCCTTCCTTTTAACTCCCTAAATGACATTTCACAAGTTTCTAACTAGATAAACTGCAAAAATTTCTTAGTTATGGCCATAAGAGGCACTGTTATGCTGGAGAAATCCATGATGAAACACCATTAATAGCCAGAAAACCCAAAGAAATTGAGTATGTCTAGGAAAAAATTGGGTTGCTCCCATGAATCCTCGACTCTATCCTTTTCTTCGTCAACTGATACACATGAAATATTTATAATATGACTATGAGGTGTAAAATATCAATCCAAAAGTGGCATTTAATGATTAAACCATATTGCTAGTGCATTCTTTGTGAACATAAAATGATCTTAATATGGGTTTCATGGTCGAGTCTCCAACGTGAATACACTAAGATGTCATCTATGATTACTACCATAGAAGAATCTTGATTCAAATGAAAACCCAGTTCATCAAAGCCATGATGATTGTTATTTCATTCCTGAAGTAAAATGGCATAACTAAATATTCAAATAAGACATACCTGTTTTCGAATGTCGTATGTGGTATGCCTAATGGTCGCACATGCACCTGGTTATATCTCGACCTTATAATTATCTTGGAGAAAATAGTTGCACTCCAAAGTTGGTAAAAGAGATCATCTATACGAGGCAATGGATATCAATTCTTTACCGTGAGCTGGTTGAGTTGACGATAATCCACACATAACTTGAGGTCACCTTCTTCCTTATTGGCAAAAATGATAGGAGAACCCTACAAGTATGGGCTATGTTCGACCAAACCCTTTTCCTCTAAGTGTTTCCCTTAATATGGGACCCACCAACTTTCCCCTCCCATAATTTTATTAATGTTTTCACAATATCAGATATGGAATAATCAGCATATAAAATCACATCTCGAAAACTAACATGAAACACTAGTGCATCTCAAGGTATAAATTTAGAATTTCATCATTGCAACATAACAAGGAAATATAATGTATCAACATCAGTAGATAATGACCTTTTAATTAAAATAAACAAATCATAAAAAACAAATTACCAATGATCAACAAATTGAAAGATTGTATTCTACGCAGGTATGTATTTATTTTAATTACTATAAAAAGGGGCCAGGAAAAGTGGTATCCGACCATGTTACAACAATTAAATCATTTTAAATTATGATAAATAATTCTACAATAATCATGTGATCAACTGAATTGATTAAACTGTGGGAAATTGCACAAAGCTGGTAGACAATAACTAATTGAACAATAGTGTTTTTTTGTAAACCGTAACAAAACAGTGGGAATGTGAGTAGACACCCAACCTTTGTATAATATATGACTCTATGATCAATGGTATAATTTTATTTTACCTAAAACAGAATAAAAAAAGAGGAGTTTAGATGAACCCCAAAATAGGCAGAAAAATCTTCTATGACGAACTGCACACAGAATACTCAAATAGGACGTATGATTCCCTCTTGCCCAATGTCACGACCCGTCCTCGGGGCCCGTGCCGTGACTACCCCAAGCCCGCCTTCCATAGGCCAGGGGCTGGCGACTAGCACCAAGGCGTAAAATCCCAGTAAACAGGGAAGGCATTGCCTTTATAAGTAACAACCACACAGAGTCAGCAAGCGGAAAGTAAAGTGCAGAAAAGTAAAGGGGCCGGAAATACAAGCCCAACTGTAAAGTACAACTGAAAAGTAAAGTACAACAACTGAAGAAAATACGGCGGCCTCGTGTCGTCCACTGGCAATCCCACCTGAAGGGTGGGTACAGATAGCCTCCAGGCTCCTCGGGTCCCACGTCCGCTCCGAGCACGTCCCGCCCAGTGGTCCACCTCCAGGTACCGTCCTGCTCCACGCCCCAACCGTGATCAGCGCTGTCCGTCGTCTGCAACCAACACAACAAGGTGCGGGCATAGCCCGTGCAGGGGTGAGTACAAGCTACTCAGTAAGGACCCCGAGACCCCCAAAGATCTCCCGAAATCCACAAAGGATATAGCACAAAAGAAAGATGCAATCACGAAGTAACATCTGACTTGACTTAGGTATATGCCCATACATATACCTAAGTCCCCACTTCTAGCTCTGCTCACGAGCTCAAGAACAACTCAATCCACAAAGGAAAGCAAGACTCAAATCCACAAGGAGAGTAAACAGTAAAATCCACATAGGATAGTTCAACACAATCTACAAAGGAGAGTAACATAAGATTCAGCTCAACCAGGTATACTTTTTCAGATGACGTCAAAGATGATCACTGATCCATCTAAGTCGTCGGACCCACAAAGGATCGATAGGTACTAACCCCCGCAGAAGACCCACACAGGATCGGGCTCACACAGAACCTGTAGGCAGTGGCTCACACAGAACCGGTAGTAAGGACCCACATAGGATCGGGCTCACACAGAACCTGTAGCACTGATCCACGTAGGATCGCTGAGTGCAGTAGTCGACGCAGTCCACTGAGGATCTCTGCACAGTCGTCGCCGCAGTCCACGAAGGATCTCTGCTCTGCCGTCGTCGCAGTCCACGAAGGATCTCTGCTCTGTCGTCGTCGCAGTCCACGAAGGATCTCTGCTATGTCGTCGAAGTCACAGCCAGCGCTAGGGTTCCCGCACAAAGCGAGCTCGTTTAGGAGGGTCCGCTCCACGAGCCGAGAGGCTGATACATCAACTGACACGTAGTCCGATGTTGATGTATCCAAAAGTTCCGTATCGACAACAGGATCTCAACGCAACAGACGGCGCGTCAAACGGACGCCCGGTCTGAGAGTTATTGGCATTTTCGTCCCAGGGGCCCGGTTGGTTTTTAGGGCAAAACCAACCCGACCGTACTCCGCCTGTATCCGATCCTCGGGCGGAGCATGCCAAAAGTTCCGTCTCACTTAGAGGAAACTACCACAGCTGACGGTACGTCGATCGGACGTCCGTAGCTCAAGTTATGAGCGTTTCCGCTCCGAGGGCCCGGTTGGTTTCGTGTACGAACCAACCCGGCCGAACCCAAAGTCTTCCGAAACCATGAGTATAATATACCGAAACGACCGTCTTGATCCAAGGATCGTGTAGCCGCTGACGGTTCGTTAATCGGAGGTCCCAGGCCCAAGATATGGGCGAAAGACCGAAGAGGGCCCGAAAACGGGGGTTCTGGGCCCGGGGCGACCCGGCCCGACCCCCCCTGGGGTCGGCCGAACCGGGTCGGCCCGAACCGGGTCAGCCCGAACCGGGTCGGCCCGACCCGGCCCGCCCCGGCTAGGCTGGGTCCGGTCCGCCCTGGGCGCGGCCCGGCCGACCGGACCGGCCGGCTCGGCTTCGGCCGGGCGGCCGAGGGAGCCGCCGCCGCGGGTCAAACCCGCGGCTCAAACGGAACGCGGCCCCGCGGGGGGCCGCCTGTCACGCGGACGCGGCCGGGCCGCCGCGTCCGTTCCCGGTTCCGCGCGGCCGCGGAACCGGCCGCCGTTGCCGCCGCGGCTTCGGCCGCGGCGGACTTCCTCCACGGCGGCGCGCCGGGCGCCGCCGCCTTCCGCGGGCCGCCGGAGATGCTCCGGTGGCCCGATTTGCCTCCCGTCTGCGCCGTTGCCCCTCCCGGATGCCGACCTTCACTGCGGGATCAACGGATCGCCCCTGCCGCGCGGTTTGTCGTCGTCGTCCGCCATATCCGCACAACAAAATAGATCGGCGGAGGGTTGCCGGGTATTGTTCGTTAGACCCGCACCCTCCGCGTTAGTCATAAACGTCACCGGGAGGGAAAATCAACAACAATTTTAATTAAATTAAAATTGTCGGAGATTATGTTCTTTACTTAAAAAGAATAAACACGGGGAAAAAGATAAAACAATCCAACATCCCTTACCTTGTCGTCGTCGTCGGACGAGGGGTCGTCGCGGAATCGCTCGTCGCGGAGGAAGGAGATCGTCGCGTCGTCGCGGTATCCGGCGTCGCGTCGCCAATCTCCGGATCAAGAACAAACGGATTTAATTAATTAAATCCGTTGTTATTGAAATTTAAAAAAAAGGAAGAAATAAAAGATTCGATTCTCACCTTTGTTGCCGATCGCACGTTCGCCGCGGAAGAAGAGGCAACGAAGAAGAAGAAGAAGAAGAAGGTCGCGGAAAAGTTGTCGACGTCGCGGATCATGCATCGTCGAATTCCGGTTCCGGCGTTCTTCGCGTTCTTCGCGTTCTTCGCGTTCTTCGCGTTCTTCGCGGAGAGGGTGGAGGCTCAGAGGAATAGCAATCCTCCAAAATAGACAAGTTTGTCTATTTTATTATTTTGCCAACAAACGCAAAACGCGTAAGTAACGACCCACTCAATTCGTTGAATTAATTCAACGAATAAAACAGCCCATTTAATTAACGAAAGAAACAGCCCAATTAAATGGTCTGTTAAGAATTAAATAAAACGCGTCGGTTGACTTTTCAGTTACTTTGACGGGTTTTCGCGGGTGCGTTACTTAGCGAAAGAAACGGCGGGGCTCGTGCGGGTCCCACCGCACAAATATCCTACCAAGGGGTAGGATATTTCTGGATAGCATCCTATCCAGTTCAACTCAGTTCAAGCCGCCTTTAAGTTACTTTAAGTGGCTTTCAAGCAGTTTAAGTGAAATAAAATAAAGTTGTCGCACAAACTTTATTTTATTTCTGACTTAAAGCCGCAAAATTTAAAAACCACGTCTGAGCAAACGCAACTCCGGAAGAGGCGTTTCTAAGCAAATACCGGCGCTGCGATTTCATCGGTGCCCTCAGAATTTGATTCCGGGCACCGGTTCAAAAGATAGAAAAACCCGCTCGTCCGTTCACTGAACGTACCCGAGCCAAACTTCGGAAATTGATTCCGGGCACACCGGGCCTCGGAATCAGGTGCCGTCTGAAGCTGCGCTCTTGTAAAATTCCAAAGAAAATTAAGAAAAAAATTTCCTTGAAATTTGCGGGTCTTTACATTACTCCCACCTCAGGGCTTTACGTCCCCGTAAAGATACATCAAAAACTAGGGGAACAAATGGGGGTACTGAGCACGCATCTGAGCCTCCCGCTCCCAAGTGCTCTCCTGGAGGTTCCCGTGCTGCCATCTGACGCGCACAAGAGGAATCGACCGCCCACGTAGGACCTGCCCCTGTCGATCCTCGATCTCCACTGCGACCTCCGCAAAAGTCTCCCCATCGTCCACGTCCAGCTCCCCAAAGTCGATGATGTGCGTCGGGTCGTGCACGTATCTCCTCAGCTGAGACACGTGGAAGACGTCGTGCACCCGGTGCAACTGAGGTGGTAGAGCCAGGCGATAAGCCACCTCTCCTATCCTGCTGAGGACCTGGAAAGGCCCGATGAAGCGTGGAGACAACTTGCCGCCTCGGCCAAATCTCCGTAAACCACGTCGAGGTGAGACACGCAAAAAGACGTGGTCGCCATCCTCGAACTCTAGTGGCCTCCGCCTCCTGTCAGCATATGACTTATGCCGGCTCTGAGCTGTCCTCATCCTCTCCTGGATGATCTGGACCTTCTCTGTCGTGGCTCGGACCATCTCTGGTCCCACGAGTGCTGACTCCCCAGGGTCTGTCCAGCACAACGGTGATCTGCAGGGTCTGTCGTACAACGCCTCGTATGGTGCCATCCCGATGGTGGAGTGGTAGCTGTTGTTGTACGCGAACTCCACCAAGGGTAGGTGGTCCTCCCAGCTGCGACCAAAGTCGAGGACACATGCACGGAGCATGTCCTCGAGTGTCTGTATGGTCCTATCCGTCTGACCATCCGTCTGAGGGTGGAAGGCTGTGCTCAGATGGAGCCGCGTCCCGAACGCCTCCTGCAACCCCTTCCAGAGCCGGGAAGTGAAACGAGCATCTCGATCGGAGATGATAGATGATGGCACACCGTGAAGCCGTACGATCTCCTGGACGTAAAGACGTCCCAAGCTCTCCACTGAGCCCTGCTCTCTGATGGGTAAGAAGTGTGCCGACTTGGTAAGTCGGTCGACAATCACCCAAATGGAGTCGTGACCTCTGGAAGTGCGTGGAAGTCCATTCACGAAGTCCATAGATATGCTATCCCACTTCCACTCCGGGACCTCCAAGGGCTGTACCAAACCTGCTGGTACCTGATGCTCTGCCTTCACCTGCTGGCAGGTGAGGCATCGTGAAACGAACTCTGCCACAGCTTTCTTCATGCCCGGCCACCAGTGCTGTCGTCTGAGATCCTGGTACATCTTCGCCACTCCGGGATGTACCGCCAAGGGAGAAGTGTGAAACTCTCTCAGCACCTCCTCTCGTAAAGCAACTGGTACGAAGGTACGCCCCCTGAAAAGGATGTCGTGCTCTGCTCCAAGGGAGAAACCATCAGGCGCCTGACCTGAGGATATCAGTGCACGCCGGGTCTCACAGTCAGCGTCCTCACGCTGAGCCTCTCTGATCCGCTGTAGAAGTGGAGGAGAGACTGTGAGAGACTGAAGAAAGGCTACTCCGTCTCTATCCACGAAGGATATCTGCAAGGAGGCTAGCTGCTCCGTCGCCTCCTCAAGCAGCTGAATGCCCGTCCTCCTGCTGAGGGCATCGGCTACCACGTTCCCCTTCCCAGGAGTATAGACTATCTCAAAGTCATAGTCCTGGAGGAACTCAAGCCATCTCCGCTGTCTCAGGTTCAGGTCCTTCTGAGAGAAGATATACCTGAGACTCTGGTGGTCAGAAAAGACCGTGAAGCGCTCGCCCATCAGATAGTGCCGCCACGTCTTCAGAGCGAAGACCACTGCTGCTAACTCCAGGTCATGAGTGGCGTAGTTCTGCTCATGCGGCCTCAAATGACGTGATTCGTAGGCGATCACGGCCCGCTCCTGCATCAGGACGCACCCGAGTCCAGTCCCTGATGCATCGCAGTAAACTACGTACCCAACTCCCTCCTCAGGCAACCTCAAGATAGGTGCACTGGTCAATCTCTACCTCAGCTCCTGGAAGCTCTGCTAACATCTGTCTGACCACACGAAGGGTTTCCCCTTCTTTGTCAAAGCTGAGAGTGGTGCCGCAACTCTGGAGAAGTCCGGCACAAATCTCCGATAGTATCCGGCTAGGCCCAAGAAGCTCCGCACCTCTGTCACGCTCCTGGGTGGCTCCCAAGCTAGCACTGCCTCGATCTTCGCGGGATCCACTGCAACTCCCGCCTCAGAGATGACGTGTCCCAAGAAATGGACCTCACGTAACCAGAACTGGCATTTTGAGAGCATTCCATAATGCTGGTGCTCTCGGAGTGTGTCTAGCACAACTCGCAGATGGTAGGCATGCTCCTCCTCAGTCGTCGAGTATACCAAAATGTCGTCAATGAAGACAACGACAAATCGGTCGAGGTATGGCTGGAAGATCCTGTTCATGAGGCTCATGAACACTGCTGGAGCATTGGTTACGCCGAACGGCATAACCAAGAACTCATAATGGCCATACCGACACCTGAAGGTCGTCTTCTGCACGTCCTCGTCTCGAACTCTGAGCTGATGATAGCCTGACCGGAGGTCTATCTTCGAGAACCACCGCGCTCCCTTGAGCTGATCGAAGAGGTCATCAATCCGTGGTAGCGGATACTTGTTCCTCACTGTCACCTGGTTCAGGCGACGATAGTCGACACACAGTCGCAAGCTCCCGTCCGCCTTCTTGGCGAACAAAATCGGGGAAGCCCAGGGTGAAACACTGGGTCGGATAAACCCCTTGCTCTGCAAGTCCTCCAACTGTACCCGCAGCTCTCGAAGCTCGGCGGGGGCCATCCGATATGCTGGAGTAGATATCGGGGCTGTCCCGGGGTACAAGTCGATGTAAAAGTCTACCTCTCTACGAGGAGGTAGCCCTGGAACGTCGTCGGGAAAGACGTCCACGTACTGGTCCACCACTGCAGGAAAAGCCGGACTCCGCACGTCCACTGCTCCTAGGATGAGGCTAGCCAACTGATGAGAGATGGGCTGCACTCTCCTCCGCGGAAGTCCATCCTGTGCTGCAAAGGTTCCCTTCTCGCCGGTGAAGGTAAACCTGCTCCCGTCGGTGCGAACACATCGCACCTTGCGCCTAAAACAGTCGATCTGGGCATGAACCGTGGATAGCCAATCCATGCCCAAGATGACGTCGTAAGGCCTCGACGCCGCTACAAGGAGATCCCAGCCGAAGCTCTCGCCTCCTAGAGTAAGCTCACACTGCCGGCACCAGTGCGTAATCGTCGAGTCTGCTCCCGTACGAGTCTCTAGCCATAAGGATCGAGCCAACGGCTCAGTCGGAATCTCCGAGCTCCGAACAAGGGCAGAGGCTATGAAAGAGTGACTCGCTCCTGTGTCTATAAGTACTGCAGCAAGGGTGGAATAGACACAGATCGTACCTCGAATCATCTCTGGCAAGTCGGGGTCGTAGGCCTCCACTGCCTAGAGCTGGGCCTGTCCCTGCCCGCCAGCTCCATGTGGTCGAGGTGGCCCTCCTGGTGGTGGTGGGGGTAGAGCCTGGAAGCGTCGCCCACCGCCCGCTGCTCGGCCAGCTCCTCTGCCTCGTCCGCCTCCTCCCTGCGGACCGCCACGGTCGACCCTCTGCCTCTGCCTGGGTGGCCCCTCCACCGTCTGCTGCTCCTCTGGTCGGCGAGTCGGGCAGTCACGAGCCATGTGACCCTGCCCGCCGCAAGAGTAGCACAACCTGCCTCTCGAAAGGCTGGCACTCCGCTGTGTGCCTCGTACTGCTGAGCCGGTGTCCTGAGGCCGTCTGCGTGGGGGTCTGGTCTGCCTGGACCCGTGAGTCATCCGTCGGCTACCTGCTGCCGAAGACTCAGCTACCTGCCGCCCTGCGCTAGGTCTCGCCGCTGAAGAAGGCTCTGCCAGGAAGCTCTCGATCAGGAGGGCTCGCTCCAGCACTCCCGCCTGGGTCGGAATGCTGAGGGAGATCAGCGACGCCCGAATCTCCTGTCGCAAGCCCTGCTCGAAGGTCCGGGCCCGGAAGAAGGGGTCCCGTACCATGTCGGTCGAGTAGCGAGATAGGTCCGTGAACCTCGCCGCGTACTGAGCGACCGTCATGCTGCCCTGGCGCAGCTGGAGAAGCTCCTGGATGCGCACCGCTCGGAGGGTGGCCGGGACGAACTCAGAGCGGAAGAGGCTCTCGAAGTCCGTCCAGTGCAGGGATGCCTCATCGTGAACCTGGAGCATCAGGCTCCACCATCGTCCTGCCGCCGCCTGCAGGAGGCTCGCTGCGAGAATCACCATGAGATCCGCTGGTGTCCTCACTAGCCTGAAGATCCGTACCACCGCCTCTAGCCAGTCCTCGGCGGCCTGGGGGTCCGCCTCACCGCGAAACCTGGGCGGTCGCTGGCTCTGAAACTCATGCAGTGCCCTGAGGCGACGTGCATCATCAGCGTCTGGTACTGGTAGCATCGGTGGCTCGGCGGGTAAAGCTACCGCCGGTGCCACAGCTGGCAAAGGGCCCTGCACCGAGGCCTCGTCGCTCGGTGGGCTGTCGTCGCTCCCTACACTCGGAACCCTAGCTGGCAGTCGTCGCAGGGCCATCCTGAAAAGGAGAACAAGAGAACCACAGTCAGAACAGTATACCTGGTGAGCTGGCACAAGTAATCACAAGGAAAACTTGAGACTTTCATAAAGCAGATCAGTATACCCGGTGAGCTGACACAAGTAATCACAAAGAAAACTCGAGACACACACGCAATCAATGTTTTCATGCATTAAGTCGGAAATCAGGAGTCAGGGTCCTGGTGTACGGATACGTCGGCCGCCGCACCAACACTGGGCTCCCTGAACTGATAACCACACTCAATACACTAAACACTATTGCTTCACATAGAAAGAAAGGACGATCAGAGTCTGCGGTAGAACCGACCACCTCTGATACCAATTTGTCACGACCCGTCCTCGGGGCCCGTGCCGTGACTACCCCAAGCCCGCCTTCCATAGTCCAGGGGCTGGCGACTAGCACCAAGGCGTAAAATCCCAGTAAACAGGGAAGGCATTGCCTTTATAAGTAACAACCACACAGAGTCAGCAAGCGGAAAGTAAAGTGCAGAAAAGTAAAGGGGCCGGAAATACAAGCCCAACTGTAAAGTACAACTGAAAAGTAAAGTACAGCAACTGAAGAAAAGACGGCGGCCTCGTGTCGTCCACTGGCAATCCCACCTGAAGGGTGGGTACAGATAGCCTCCAGGCTCCTCGGGTCCCACGTCCGCTCCGAGCACGTCCCGCCCAGTGGTCCACCTCCAGGTACCGTCCTGCTCCACGCCCCAACCGTGATCAGCGCTGTCCGTCATCTGCAACCAACACAACAAGGTGCGGGCATAGCCCGTGCAGGGGTGAGTACAAGCTACTCAGTAAGGACCCCGAGACCCCCAAAGGTCTCCCGAAATCCACAAAGGATATAGCACAAAAGAAAGATGCAATCACGAAGTAACATCTGACTTGACTTAGGTATATGCCCATACATATACCTAAGTCCCCACATCTAGCTCTGCTCACGAGCTCAAGAACAACTCAATCCACAAAGGAAAGCAAGACTCAAATCCACAAGGAGAGTAAACAGTAAAATCCACATAGGATAGTTCAACACAATCCACAAAGGAGAGTAACATAAGATTCAGCTCAACCAGGTATACTTTTTCAGATGACGTCAAAGATGATCACTGATCCATCTAAGTCGTCGGACCCACAAAGGATCGATAGGTACTAACCCCCGCAGAAGACCCACACAGGATCGGGCTCACACAGAACCTGTAGGCAGTGGCTCACATAGAACCGGTAGTAAGGACCCACATAGGATCGGGCTCACACAGAACCTGTAGCACTGATCCACGTAGGATCGCTGAGTGCAGTAGTCGACGCAGTCCACTGAGGATCTCTGCACAGTCGTCGCCGCAGTCCACGAAGGATCTCTGCTCTGCCGTCGTCGCAGTCCACGAAGGATCTCTGCTCTGTCGTCGTCGCAGTCCACGAAGGATCTCTGCTCTGTCGTCGAAGTCACAACCAGCGCTAGGGTTCCCGCACAAAGCGAGCTCGTTTAGGAGGGTCCGCTCCACGAGCCGAGAGGCTGATACATCAACTGACACGTAGTCCGAAGTTGATGTATCCAAAAGTTCCGTATCGACAACAGGATCTCAACGCGACAGACGGCGCGTCAAACGGACGCCCGGTCTGAGAGTTATTGGCATTTTCGTCCCAGGGGCCCGGTTGGTTTTTAGGGCAAAACCAACCCGACCGTACTCCGCCTGTATCCGATCCTCGGGCGGAGCATGCCAAAAGTTCCGTCTCACTTAGAGGAAACTACCACAGCTGACGGTACGTCGATCGGACGTCCGTAGCTCAAGTTATGAGCGTTTCCGCTCCGAGGGCCCGGTTGGTTTCGTGTACGAACCAACCCGGCCGAACCCAAAGTCTTCCGAAACCTTGAGTATAATATACTGAAACGACCGTCTTGATCCAAGGATCGCGTAGCCGCTGACGGTTCGTTAATCGGAGGTCCCAGGCCCAAGATATGGGCGAAAGACCGAAGAGGGCCCGAAAACGGGGGTTCTGGGCCCGGGGCGACCCGGCCCGACCCCCCCCTGGGGTCGGCCGCACCGGGTCGGCCCGACCCGGCCCGACCCGGCTAGGCCGGGTCCGGTCCGGCCGGGGCGCGGCCCGGCCGCCCGGACCGGCCGGCTCGGCTTCGGCCGAGCGGCCGAGGGAGCCGCCGCCGCGGGTCAAACCCGCGGCTCAAACGGAACGCGGCCCCGCGGGGGGCTGCCTGTCACGCGGACGCGGCCGGGCCGCCGCGTCCGTTCCCGGTTCCGCGCGGCCGCGGAACCGGCCGCCGTTGCCGCCGCGGCTTCAGCCGCGGCGGACTTCCTCCACGGCGGCGCGCCGGGCGCCGCCGCGCCGGCGACCCGCGCCGCAGCCGCCTTCCGCGGGCCGCCGGAGATGCTCCGGTGGCCCGATTTGCCTCCCGTCTGCGCCGTTGCCCCTCCCGGATGCCGACCTTTACTGCGGGATCAACGGATCGCCCCTGCCGCGCGGTTTGTCATCGTCGTCCGCCATATCCGCACAACAAAATAGATCGGCGGAGGGTTGCCGGGTCTTGTTCGTTAGACCCGCACCCTCCGCGTTAGTCATAAACATCACCGAGAGGGAAAATCAACAACAATTTTAATTAAATTAAAATTGTCGGAGATTATGTTCTTTACTTAAAAAGAATAAACACGGGGAAAAAGATAAAACAATCCAACATCCCTTACCTTGTCGTCGTCGTCGGACGAGGGGTCGTCGCGGAATCGCTCGTCGCGGAGGAAGGAGATCGTCGCGTCGTCGCGGTATCCGGCGTCACGTCGCCAATCTCCGGATCAAGAACAAACGGATTTAATTAATTAAATCCGTTGTTATTGAAATTTAAAAAAAAGGGAGAAATAAAAGATTCGATTCTCACCTTTGTTGCCGATCGCACGTTCGCCGCGGAAGAAGAGGCACCGAAGAAGAAGAAGAAGAAGAAGGTCGCGGAAAAGTTGTCGACGTCGCGGATCGTGCGTCGTCGAATTCCGGTTCCGGCGTTCTTCGCGTTCTTCGCGTTCTTCGCGTTCTTCACGTTCTTCGCGGAGAGGGTGGAGGCTCAGAGGAATAGCAATCCTCCAAAATAGACAAGTTTGTCTATTTTATTATTTTGCCAACAAACGCAAAACGCGTAAGTAACGACCCACTCAATTCGTTGAATTAATTCAACGAATAAAACAGCCCATTTAATTCACGAAAGAAACAGCCCAATTAAATGGTCTGTTAAGAATTAAAGAAAACGCGTCGGTTGACTTTTCAGTTACTTTGACGGGTTTTCGCGGGTGCGTTACTTAGCGAAAGAAACGGCGGGGCTCGTGCGGGTCCCACCGCACAAATATCCTACCAAGGGGTAGGATATTTCTGGATAGCATCCTATCCAGTTCAACTCAGTTCAAGCCGCCTTTAAGTGACTTTAAGTGGCTTCCAAGCAGTTTAAGTGAAATAAAATAAAGTTGTCGCACAAACTTTATTTTATTTCTGACTTAAAGCCGCAAAATTTAAAAACCACGTCTGAGCAAACGCAACTCCGGAAGAGGCGTTTCTAAGCAAATACCGGCGCTGCGATTTCATCGGTGCCCTCAGAATTTGATTCCGGGCACCGGTTCAAAAGATAGAAAAACCCGCTCGTCCGTTCACTGAACGTACCCGAGCCAAACTTCGGAAATTGATTCCGGGCACACCGGGCCTTGGAATCAGGTGCCGTCTGAAGCTGCGCTCTTGTAAAATTCGAAAGAAAATTAAGAAAAAAATTTCCTTGAAATTTGTGGGTCTTTACACCCAATGATTGGATTTACCTAATTTTTACTGCATACATGGAAGTGAAGAAAATATTATAATGGATGGAGGAGATGTAGTCTTCCGAAGGAGGATGAGAGGGGAGCACCACCTAGGGGGAGGGGGTGCGACCTAAATAACGGGGGATGAAGAGAGGATAAGAAAAACAGAATGAATGAAAAGAAAAAAATTAGAAGAAAAGAAAAATAAGAGAAAATCAAATGAAAAGGGAAATGAAAAATAAAAATAAAAAAAATAGAATATATATAAGGAAAAGAAGAATGATATCAATAATAAAAAAATCTCCCCTTTTAATTATTTTTATTATTCTCATAACCCCTTTTAAATTTTATTTTAAAATTTCTTTTTATAGTTTCTTGATTTCTTTTCAATCTTCATTAAATATATTATTACACTTTTTCAATCCTTAATTAATTATTTTCATCCTAAGCTTCACTCTAAAGCGTGACATGAAATTTTTTATAAAAAGATTACAATTATTAAAATCAATTAAAAATCTGCACATGACCCATAGCGAGGGGTACCGATAGGCACCTTGGGTTTCTTAAATAATTAGACAACAAAAAAATTGAAAACCTTCCATAACTAATAATGTCCGGGATTTTAAAATAATTATTCAACTAATGTGGTTGATGTATAAGAAGAAAGAAGTTTGAATGAATCAGTTAATGATATTAACTATTCCTCAACGCGTCTCCCCTAAATCTTATCTAAGTACACTAGAGTTTTTATATGAAATTACGAGGACATATATAATTTGAATATTGATGTTTATAAGAGAAATTTTTAGGTTATGGATGAGCATAATTGTTCAAAATGATTTGAAAAATTGAGGGAGGATGTTCCCTTTTATAAATTGGGTGAGGGGCACTTCTAGATTCCTTGAAAGAATTATTTTATAATAATATCAATCTAGACATAAAATCTCAATAATGCATCCATTTACAATATGAGATGATATAGGGTTGAAATATCATAAACCACTAAATTTTAGGAAATTTTTTATTTCAATTCAAAACTTATGTTTTCAATTTAAATAAATTTTATACAATTTGATTTTTAACGGGGTATAATTTATTTCAATATTAAAAGGGTAAAATATTTAATTAGTAGCTTTTTAATAAAATAAGATAACATGTTAACTACGAACAAACTATTTTATAATATTCCTAATAGGTCAATGGTATATATTAAATTCATTTAACATATTAATTATCAACAATAATATTGAAATATTTTTAGTAACGTTTATTTGATATCTCAATTAATAGAATAATATCAACAATGATTTTGGGTAATTATTTAATATACTTATTTATAGAGTAAAAACAAGAAATAAAATACTATAACAAAGATAAATTTAATATATTTCATTATAATATATGTAGTCTAATTTATTTTCTATAATATTATGCATTATAAATTTTATACATACTAATGTACAAATGTGACAACTTTAAAATTACTTTAAATAACATAATATAATCAACATAATCTATTCTACATGTCTCCAA
Source organism: Viscum album (assembly GCA_963277665.1). Lineage (NCBI taxonomy): Eukaryota > Viridiplantae > Streptophyta > Magnoliopsida > Santalales > Viscaceae > Viscum > Viscum album. The sequence continues at coordinate 912,619,211 of OY728157.1, forward strand.
ATTGTAACTACGATGAAATTTTGATTATTATGGTCAATATATACACAACCAATATTTTTTTTCTTTATTTTGGATCTTTGTATGTTTAGTAGGATTTTAATAAAAATGATTCATTGATTTTTTATCAATTAATAAATTTTTACAACATAAATGAATAAGAAATTAAGGTAATTATATATTTCAAAAAAATAAAAAAACTATAATGATGTATGTATTTATATTATATTTATATTGACAGTTTCTATCATAAGATATCACATAGTAATCCCAATATTTAATTTATTATACTTTAATGAAATGTTAGTTTTACATTTCGTCACTATCATTTATTTTATTAATATCTATGTCATTTTCATTATAATGTTGATATTTAATGACTATGTTTAGATAATAAGTTTTTATGGGTATAATTATATTAGTGAAATACGATTTTTCCGTCTATTTGTATAATAGTATTGTTCCTATAATATATTTTGTATCACTAATTTACCTGATCAACATTCAACAGCGTTGAATAAAAATTACCTTAGTTAGTATTCATAATATAAAAAATGTAACCAATTGACATAATTTGGACCTACATATTCCATATGTAGAATAAAATTTTTATAATTCAAAACAAAGAAGATTCAGTAATTAATGTAAAATTAATCTTATTACTGGAATGGAAAAACATGTTTTTGTTAAAAATTTAAAACATTGAAAAATATTGAAATGTTTATACGTATGAATTCTATGTAAAATTTGCGCCAATGACTTCAATTATATTAACTTAGAAAAATATATTATATTTATAATTTAATACCATTCAATGAAATATATTAAATATATAAATTATTTCGATGGAAATTGTTGTTTCAATTAAAATTTTTCATATTATTTCTATTTATAAAAATATGAATCTTATCAGAAATAAAAACAAAAAATCATTTAATGTAAAAATTTATAACCTTTTTCCATGTAAAAAACGATTATTTTTTCTAATTTAACATCTAATAGTGTAAAACCCCATATTTAAAATTGGGGTTCCATCAAAAGGTGACAAAACTGCATTTTTTTAAAAACTTGTTTTATCATAAAAATTGAATATGTTCATATATCATGATCTAGAATATTCAAATGATAAATATTAATGTTATATAAATTTCAATATGTGGTTAATACTTCTCCTAATATCTATTTTTTATGCCATTAATAATATTTTTATAATATATCGTTGTTCAGTGAAACATGATATTGCATAAAACTCAAGCTATCCAAGAAGGTCACTATTGTGTGTAATAGAAGATAGTATAGAGTTTCATGTAATGGAAGCTAATGCAGTGATGTGCATAGGGAAAACAATCTTGAAGTAGCATAAAACAGAAGACATCAATTAAATTAAAAAGAATATATATCCTATAATTTTAGGGTGCTATAGAAAATATGAGTTTGATGTTATTCCCTTCAGATGGACTAATGATCCCATAGTAATTATGTATTTTATGAATATATTATTGAATAAATACCTTGATAAATTTGTGGTTTTTTATTGATTATATTATTATATATTATAAATATCATTATGGTTTTAGGAATCATATAAGGGTAATATTGAAAAATATAGTGAAATATATTATATTTCTAATGATATAAAAATGTGAATTATTGTTATGAAAGGATTCTATCTTGGAGAAAATTGTATACAATTATGGAATATCAGTTGATCCTTCTATGAAAAAGGTTTTGGAGGAGTGTCCATATCCAACCACAATAACTATGATTCGTAATTAACTTCGATTAGAGGTATATTATTTGATTTTTTTTAAAACCCCAAGAATTTCGATTCCACTTGGCATGTTAACTCGAAAATGGTCTATGTTTATAAAGACAAATTATTCAATAGAAAAGTCACATGCACTGATGGGTAAATTTGTTATTGTACATGTAATAACTCTACTCTCTATTACATAAGGATTCATAGTTTTTATTGATTCATCATTATATTGGTGTGGGTACATACTCATGCTAGATGAAAAGGTGGCTTCTTATGCATCATGATAGTTGATTCTCCATGCGAAGAATAATCCTACACATAACCTAAAGCAAGATGTTATGTTCAATGATCGCAATATATGGAGGAAATATTTTCATCGCGATAAATGTGATATATACATATTCATAAAAAATTCAAGTATATTTTCATGGAAAATGATTTAAACACAAGATAGAGGAGATGGTTGGATCATCTTAAAAACCATGAATTTTTAATTCATTATCATATTGGAAGAGTACAAAAACACATTTATACATTAAGTTGGAATGACCCAGTTGTTCTAGAATTGATGAGAATTTATAGAGATCCTTTGTCAATGTAAAAATAAAATTGGCCATGGTTATTATTAGGTATGGTACATCATAAATAATATCCTTAATGATTTATCAACCATTGTTACTAGATACAATCATGAAATATCAAAGAGTTCATCCTTTGTTGAAAAATAATATAGAGATTTAGATTCTTGAGAAGTTTCCTGAGTTCAATATTTATGAAAAAGGTGTATTGAAATTTCATTCAACATTATGTCTTCCATCTACTCCAACAATAAAGATTTAATTGATCGATGAAGCTCATAGGTCAACCTTATTTATACATTGTACAAGTACCACCATATATAAGGACATTCATTATCATTATTGGTGGGTTGACATGAATGGGAGATTTTCTACTACACTAAAAAGATAATGGTATGACAATAGATGGTGTAAGAGAGAAAATTCCATTGTTAGTCTATTACAACAACTACCCATACGATCAGGGATGTGGTATAATATCACTATAAAAATTGTCAATGGACTCCCTATAACATCAAATGTAAATAATAATATATGGGTTATATTGGACCATCTCAACAAGACTAATCGTTTTATCTCATTTTGGGAAGATATAATTTTTTTCCAACATTAAAAGTTAATTTTAATGGACGTTGTATGGATGCATGGAGTGACATATTCTATTTTTTTATAATGATATAAGTTTAAATTATAAATAAAATATTATTCAGGCTTATTTATGTATTGAATTTATTTTCACTACAACCTTCCATCCCCAAAAATATGGCCAATGATATATTACTATTTAGACGTTTGAGGACATGATGAAAACATTCTTAATGTAATTTATTGGTCGATGGGATCTTCATATCCCATTATTTTAGTTCTTACAGAACAATACATTCCATTCTATTATTCAAATTGAACCCTATTAAGATCTAGGTGGGAAACAAGGTATAACTCTTATTTTTTGATGATGTTGGTGAGGGAAAGCTTCGTTAGGTTGATCGTGTGCAAGAGATGATGTAAAAGGTTAATTCCATTCAACAACACATAATGGCTGCTCAATGTAACTAGAAGATCTATGGTGACAACAGTTGAGGAGTCCAAGTGTTTATTCTGGTGATAATAACATCTTCCAAATTTTATATTTTAATGGAGACATGTTGTTCCAATAGAACGAGAAGCTCTTCCATAGGTACATTCCCCCCCCCCAGGAAATACATCATCACATTTGGGTACTAGCTTATCATTTTCCACTTACTCCAAATCTAGCTCTAATTCCTGATTCATTATGCATGCCCCCCATATTGGTGCTCATACCTAAACCATCACATGTGTTTAATATTAATGGAGTGCAACTAGAACATGACCCCCCTTAGGAGGATCATCTGGTGGATATCATTAAATATAGATACAAGTTTCAACACAACAAAACTACCATTTTCATTATAGTGTTGTCGAGGAACCACAACTATGAATAATCCATGTTGGATATATAGAAGAAAATGAGAAAAATGTAAACTCAAAATCTTTCAAATAAATGGAATGATTTTACATTAATGGGATGGAATATCTTAAGGGGGAATAATTGAATGAAATGAAATGTTTTATTGGTAATCATTAACTATAAATGTGTACTATATTATTTTATATTCAAAATAAATATAATAATTTAATAATAAAGTGAGAATAATTTTAAATGTGACCATTGGGATTCAACCCTAAAATGAAAATTGGTCATGTATGTTCATTGGTTAATTTGACCATTGAAAATATACTCTTAATTATGGTTTCACTGTTATAATATTTGTTTATAGGTAGAAATTTCAAATAAAAATTAATACATAAATATTGTTTGATAACCTCATCCAATATAATTGTTAATCATGAAGCCCATTTTTTAGAACATAGGAGGGATGAATCATTACTGTACATTGATCTTGACCATTCCCAATAAGATATTCAATAAGTGAGGCATGAACTAAATCACATTCAGTAGAAGTTCAGGCTGGTGGAAATTACCACTAGGGCGAGGTTAGCTGAACCACACCACAAAGTTATCAACATCTCAATGCTTACCATTAGATCATATAAAGGTGTTATATGTTTTTATGGGTTAGGACCTCAGTTAATTAATTTATAATTACATTTTATAAATAATATTTTTTGGCCCTCATTTCCCATTATAGATAATTTATTCTTCCAAATAGGAAAAAAATTGATAAATTTAATTTTTTAACATAAATTTTAATGTTTTGAAACTAAAAAGTTATGACAATAAATTAATTTACTATTAATTGTTTTTATTTTAATAAAATAGCTTGATCAAAAAATTCTTATTTATATTTGATTTAAAAAGAATTTCACATGTCATAAATTTTTCTATAGATTTTACTATGAATTAAATATCCAATATTATTTTTAATTAATAAGGTTTATATTAATTAAAATATGACTTTATAAAACATAAAGAATTTGTGTGATAAAATAAACATAATTTTTGAAATCAGTATGTTGAAATTAGGTTATGGAGATTTTATTATAATTTTTTTTAATATTTTTTTCAATGAATAATAAATATATAATTGTGAGTTGTATTTGTGATAAATGACTACATAGTGATGAAACATGTAATTTAAAATTGAATACGAAACTTGTGGTTGATAATAACATACTATCTGTAACATGTGGAAAATACCATGGTTGATCCCATGGTTTTGAGTTTCCCACTTCCTAGGTGTCCATGGAAATTAAAACAAATCCACCGATTTTTTATAAAACCCCATTCATTTCTCTAATATGATTCATTCCCATTTTATCCTTCATGATTTTATGATATTTATACCACCTAAATATTCGTAACATGTTGTCATAAAGGCATCAATTTCACAATTATTGTGTTATTGGAGTTACTATTCATGTTGAGGGAAATATTGACAACTATTTTCCTTTCCAGTTCCCTTTTTATAGGGTATGTATTTAACATTTACAAAATATGTAATTATTTCCAATTTGGAAAATACCAAAATATTATTAAGATTATTTTTTTTATTTAATACTATGTCCCCCAATAGCATTAATGTTTTATTAATCCATGTTTATTACACGTTATGCAAATGATTTTTCTTTTCATAATTTCTCTATTTTTATCAAGAAATTCTATTTTATCATTATATGATTACCCCAACAACATTTATGTCCATGGGTATTTATAATGATTTAAATATTATAAATTTTAATCTATAATTGAGATACATAAAACCATAATTCCTTTTATATGGGTAATAAATTACCTAATGATCATGTTTTTCTGAACATTTAAAAACCCAATGATTTTCATACGAACCATTTTTATTTTATTTACCAATGTTTTTTATGAAATTTCTGATTTGGTTATATTGAATCACATGATAATTAAATCTAATTATGGGTTATCTCAGATAGAACTCCAATGCATTTGGTAATGAATTTAATTTCTACTTGTGACATCTTTTATGATGCCTTGGTGAATATCGTTGTTTATTTTATGAAACCTCGGTGAAAATACATTGAGAAATAATTATGAATTTATAAAATAAGTGTTTTTTGCAATATTTACATGTTATTATTATTTTTATTATATGCTTCATTTTCTCTTTTTCATCAATCCTAAAATTCTCCATGTTCTTATTGAATTTCCTAAAGATGCATGTATACATTTTCAAATAGTTTCCCTTACTCGACCTTATGTTAAATCATTACATTGATATATGTACCTAGGTTAGGAGATGATGTATTTTTACTTAGGTTGAACCTTTGATGAGCCTATTAATTTGGAATATAGTAATGTTTTAAATTTTCTTTTTTATGTACATTTTTTAAGAATCTAAACATTAAAAGATACTATATTTTGTCAAATGTAATGAAAATCATGTAATTAAAATGTTGGATGTTATATCCTATATATTACCTAGCCCATGAAAACCAAAAAATCATCACACCCTATGTCATGTTTATTACACCACTTCTACATCACATCTTGCACACTATTATCCTCATTAAATCAATATTACATCCGCATTTCCAAGATTCTCAAAAAACATCATTAGTAACTAAACTGTATAAATCATATTAGAATCATGATCCCAATATTCACCCTGTGATTCCCACAATATCATCATCACATCATGTACCACATGATTTTGACAACATCATGGCCTCAACAACTATTTCTATAATTTTATGCCATCACAACTCAACAATTTGACATAACCCTGGGATATCATCCATTATGTGAACAATGTGCATATCATTGACTTGATCCAGTACATCCTCACATGTGAGCCTGTGGGAAACCATTTATCAAATATATCCCTCATAAATACATATATATATATATATATACCATTGACCTAAATATATTTAAAATCTATTATGTATATAAATGAGAATCATAATCCCAATCCATTTCAAAAAATATAAGATAACTCCGTGAAGTATTATAGGAAATTAATATTGGATTTATTCCTCCAGATGTTATTTTGACAGTAGTTTTAAAAATAACTAAAATACATTAAAAACTGACATTAAAATTTCTATTTAAATATTTAAATATAAAACATAAATATAAAATAAAATTAATTATGTAGAAAAAAGTTATGAAATCAATAAATAAATGAAAATTGTGATGAAATTTATTATTAAATATCAATAATATATAAGGATTGATAATAATATATTAATTGAGAAACAAATTATCTCATTCTATAATCATTTATGATTACTCCCCACTCATTACACATAGTATCTAATACACTAGGAATTGTTCATAAAAAATAAATTAATAATTATACTATCTTTTACTAAGTAACCATTCTAGTTAATTAAATGAAACAACACAGACATGATTACATATGGGATATATCATACATAGTTAAAATCATAATCATCAAATAAAACATTTATTATATAATAAACACTTTTTTATACATCATCCAGACCACCAAATCATAACTACATTCCCACATGAAACCCTTGATTATGACATTCATAACTTCTAGACCTATGAAAACTCAATTTTAAGGTGAAAAATTGATATGCATCATTAAATTTTAGTTGAAACCCATAAATACACAAAAAAAATAATGATCATAAAAAATATAAACATAAAAATTTATAACTATATCCATATGATAGTAAATCTATTCTTCCAGAAATTTATGGGATTAGAACTCAGTTTTTAATGGTTATCCATTTTGACCATTGTAATCAAACCAAATAGATAAAATATAGTTTAATGAAGTCTATAACCATTACAACATCCATAATCACCTAATGATCATCATGCCACACTATAATAATCATAATCAACATATGTTATATATTTTTGTGCACTAGTTGTCTTTTTCTCAATTCACATTTACATATATAATTTATCATTTCATTACAATCGTAACGAATCAAATTTTATATATTATTGATTATAATTTTATAAATTAATAAAAATATTTATTATGAAATTCATAATCATAAATGGAATCAATGAGGGGAATCACATTTATCCTTCCATGTCTCCAATTTCCATTTAGGGTTACCTATCCCTATAACATTTCGATTGAAACCTCCATTATAAAAGTGTTTCAAAAAAAATGTTTCTTGATTTCTCATAATATTTCATCAAAATTAACATATATTATATTATTTATTAAAATCCTATGAATTTATTTATCTAATTCACTGAACTATATAAATCCATATCAATTAAATAATATGAAAATTAAAAAACATACACCCCTCCTTCAGAATATAATAGGGGCCAAAGAAGATTTGAAAACATTGGAATTACACAAAAATATAACACCTCTTTACATAGACCTAAATAGTCTCCACTAAAACTCAGGAATATAAAATAACATAAAATTTAAAAAGGAACAGATTTTTTAACCATTTTCAATGGGTTATGGGGTACAAAACTCATTGATTATAGCTATAATTGGGTGGCCTTCAATCATATAGAATTATTATAAACCCCAATAATCTTCTAAGTGGAAATATTGGTAACCGTTATGAGTGTGGTCTTCAGTTTCGGAAATCCTGTGTTGTTGCGACCGTCAACGTATCCATACACCAGGACATTCAATACTGATTTCTGACATAGTGCACAGAAACACTGATTGCATGGGTTGATGAAAATTATTTTCGGTGATCTCTTCTGTCATATCACCCGGTATAACATATAGACCATGACACACCTGATTTCTTTCAGGATGTTTCCACATAGACAGCCAACCATGATTCCTAAGAGAGTATGCGATAAAGTCTTTCCATGAATTGAGGAATTAGTTTAGGGACCTGTTACGGCATCAGCTCCATCAGATGGTGTACGAGCTTCAACACTACCCATTGGGAAGTTGTTTCCCCTATTCCCACAAGAAGAGGGTGCATGCTAATTGAGTGAGGCACATGAGTTTCTGTTATACAGGCCAACGAGGTTCTGACGTGGGATGGACCCACAGGTGACAGAGGACTGGTTGGAAGCTATAGTTGTAGTTTTCCAATTGGTTGGGACTCAAACTAACATTATAGTGATCCTAGAAGCTAGTCTTTTTTAGGTCGATGCAGTGATATGGTGGAGCTTGATGATCCGTATAAAAAACAAGGAGACCCTCATCTCAGTGGACTTTGAGAGAATTTTTATGGATGAGTTCGTCCTAGAGAGCACATGCACTGTGTGTATATAGGAACAATTGCACATACAACATGGTAGCATGACTGTGGTTCAGTACTTGATGATGTTTGCATATATCTCCCGCTAATCCACCAATGTCGTATGTGACCCTTTCTATTGGAATCATACCATTGAGTAGGGTCTATGTTGGGATATCAAAGAATCAATGATATCGCTAAATTTTCTTGACACATGATGGGGTGATAGAGGGACCACTTTTGGTGGAGAGCTTTTTAGATGAGCTGGCACTGACAACGAGAGCCCCTAAAAGACTTAATGTAGAAGAGTCATCTACAAAAGGAAGTAGGAGGATGACATAGGGGCCAAGTAGGACAAACCATATGGTAGAGAACTTTAGGATATAGGGTCGGTGGTGCGGGACTCATGGGATAGAGTATGATATATGGGGATCAAACAGTGCTACAAGTGTGGCGGGCAGAGTCATGTGGCTCGTGACTACCCGACCCTCCATACATACAACAAGCAGACGGTCGAGGGAACACTGAGGAGAGGAAGAGATTCGATCCGGGAGGTCCGCAGGGAGTAGGCGGAAATGGAAGAGGTGTTGTCCGTGCAATAGGTGATGGGTGACGATTTGAGGTTCTACCGCCAACACCTCCAGCTGGTCCACCCCGACCATAGGGAGCAGGTGGACAGGGACGATATTGGCATTACGAAGCGTATGACTATGACCACGAAACTCCAGAAATGAATAGTGTTATGATCTATGTCTACAACACCATGGCTGCAATTCTTATAGACGTAGGTGTTAGTCACACTTTTATTACCACAACCCTCATTCAGAGGTCAATGATTCAGGTGGAGCTTTTGTCTCATTACTTACAGCTAGACACTCTTATGGGAGAGGATTCCATGATTACTCACTGGTGTTGGAAGTGTGAGATTTCACTATGAGGTGAGAGTTTAATATGTGATATTTTAGTAGCGACATCGAGGCCTTATGACATCATCTTGGGTATAGACTATTTATCCATAGTCTATTCTTAGAATGACTTTATTAGGTTCAAAGAGTGGTGTGTCTGTGAGAATGGGACCATGTTTTTATACATCAGGGAGAAGGTAACCTTTGATGCACTAGAAGAACATACTCAGAGGAGGGTGTTTTTGATCTCACATCAGTTGTCTGGCCTTACCCTAGGAGAAGTAGATGTTGAGAATCCCATCTATCTTGTAGTGGGGAACCAGTATGTGTATTTCAATCAAGAGGATGTTACGGGACTACCTCCATATAGATAGGTAGACTTTTAAATCGACATGTACCCTGAGATGGAACTTATATCAACACAATCATATTGGATGGCTCGTGCAATGCATCATGGGTTCTGGGTACAATTGGAAGACATATAGTGAAATGGGTTCATTGGCTCAATATTTCTCCATCAGAATCCCCGATATTGGTTGCCAAAAATGCAAATAGGAGTTTGAGAATCTTTTAGGACTATCAGCACCTAAACCAGCATACCATAATGAACATGTATCCACTTCTAAGGAGAGATGATCGTTTTGATCAGCTGAATGGTTCTCATTGGTTTTCGAAAATAGACCTCAGATCATGTTATCATCAACTCAGGGTATGAGATGAGGATTTGTAGAAGACGACCATCAGATATTAGTATGGCCACTACGAGTAAATTTTTATGACATTTTGCTTGACCAATTCTTCATTAGTGTTTATAGGACACATGAACAAGATCTTTCATCCATTGCTTGATCGATTGGTGGTGGTCTTCATCGATGATATCTTGATATTCTATGTGATGGAGGTGGAGCATTCCTATCATCTGCGTATACTTTTGGACACACTTTGAGAGTGCCATCTTTATGGTACTCTCTCTATGTGAAAGTACTGTATATGAGAGGTCCACTTTATGGACATGTTATTTTGGAGGATGGGGTTGCAGTGGATCTATTGAAAATAGAGTTTGTTCTTTTTTGTGAGCCACATAGGAGTGTGACTGAGGTGCATAGATTCATGGGGTCGATTGGATACAATCAGAGATTCTTGCCCGACACTTCTAGGGTTGTGGATCCCTTTTTAGAATTTATGAACAAGGTAAATCCCTTTTATATGGATATAAAGATTCCAAAATAGTTTTCAATTGTTGAGGTAGAGAATGATGACTGCCCCGAAATTGAGGATACCAGAACAGGGTGTTTTGTATGTAGTCTACTGCTACACATCAGGGACCAAAAAATGATGTGTTCTAATTCAAGAGAAAGCGGTCATTGCTTATGGAGCATGACAGTTGAGGAATCATGAGTAGAACTATAATATCCATGACCTGGAGTTACCAGTAGTGGTATTCACCTCAAAGATGTTGAGACATTAGTGGATGGGAGAACATTTTACAGTCTACTCTGATCAGAAGTCATTGGTATATATTCTCACAGAAGGAAATGAATTTGAGACATCGTTAATGGCTAGAGTTCTTCCAAGACATTGAATTTAAGATATTATATACTCATAGGAATTGGAAAATTGTAACATATTCACTCAACAGGATGTCTAGTCTGTATTTGTTGAGCGAGGTGACAGAGCTGATAGCCACATTGAAGATATGATTTATTGAGAGATATGGGGAATTATAGCACTAGTATATGATAGTCAGTCCCCCACTCCTTTAGCGTGTTAGGGAGTCACATCTTGAGAACATTGACTGTGAGGCATGACATGTTCAGATATCTTTAGGACATGCACCTGAAAGATTTTCTAAAGGTAAAGAGCACGCCATCCTATTCAAATGACGTACCATGGTACCAATGGAACTACGGTTGGAGGTGTTGAGGGAGTTCCATGTGTCTCCTTTTTCGGAATATCCTGGTGTGGCGGTGATGTACCAGGACCTCTAGCGTCAGCACTAGTGGCCAAGGATGAAGAATGTAGTCGTAGAGTTTTTTTATCAATTCCCTACTTGTCAGCAAGTTAAGGTCAAGCATATGGTTCCAGTATTCTTAACACAACCACTAGAGGTGCCAGAGTGGAAGTGGGATGGAATATCCATGGACTATGTGATGGAGCATCCAGATACCTCTAGGGGACATGATTCCATATGGGTTACTGTTGACCGACTCACTATGTTGTCCAACTTCCTATCTATTTGAGAGTAAGGATATATAGAGGTCTTGTGAGGCCTCTATGTACATGACATTGTGTGACACCATAAGGTATCATTGATGATCATCTTTGACCATGATAAACGATTTACATTCTAGATGTGGATGGGGATACAGTTGGTGTTCAGGAGTCATCTACATTTAAGCACCACCATTCATCCTCAGACGGATTGTCAGACAGAGTGGGCCCTACCGACACTGGAGGACATGCATCATTCATGGTCCTATATTTTTTTAGTAGTTGGGAGGTTTTATTTACATTTCTATTTTTCACATAAAACAATAGTTATCATTCTACCATCATTATGGAACCATTCGAGGCCCTATATGGTCGACCATGCAGATCAACATTATACTAGAGAAACCCAAGGGAGTCCACACTTATGGTTCTTGAGTTGGTACAGGGTACCAATGAGACGGTGTAGATCATACAGAAGTGCATGAAAACTATATATATAAAAAATAAGTATTATGCAGATATGAGATGGAGACCATTGATGTTCCCGGATGGGGACCACATATTCTTGCAAGTCTCGAATCAGCGTGGACTATAGAGATTTGGTCAAGGAAAAAAGATATCTCAGAGGTTTATCAGACCATTTATGATACATCATTGTATAGGTGAGGTGGCCTACCACTAAGAAGTACCACCATGGTTGGAGAGGGTGCATGGCATATTCCACATATCTCATTTTAATAGATATTTGCACGACCCATCACCCATCCTCAACAATGGTGAGTTGGAGTTAGAGTATCATGTTACGTTTAAAGAGGTTCAAGTGGATATTGAGGATCAACAGAAGTGAGTCCTTTGTCGGGGGTCTATACCTCAGGGGCGTGTTTTATAGAATCACGGGAAACACCTGGAAAGAACATCATAGTGGGAGGCTCATATTTGGTCTCAGTACCCCCATTTGGTTTCTTAGTCTATGATTTGGAATTCAGGGGCGAAGGGCCCTAATGTGGGGAGAATGTAAAGACCCAAATTTCTCCATTTAATTTTTTTATTATACAGCTTTATTATGAGTCTTTGAAAATTGACGACGCATGATATCAAGGCCCAGTGTGCCTGGAATTAATTGCTGAAATTTTTTAAGGAATGTTCCGTATATGTTTGAGTAGTGATTTTTATATTTATAACTAGTGCTCAGACTAAAAATATCAGGGCATCGTTGAATCTATTGTGCCTGAATATTCTTAAGGGAGACTATAATTTGATCACAGTATGTCTAGAGGAAATTTTATATTTGGTGACTTTTTAAAATAAATACAATTAAAAAAATTAATATTTTATTTTCATTCTTATCCTTCAACGGACTAGCGGAGTGACGGGACCGTGATGTGTCAATCCATTAAATTACTAAACCCTTCAATATATATAACTGAAACATTGAGAAATTATGAAACTTTTAATTAATGAGCCACCATTAATTCTCAATGTCGTAACACATCCTCTTCCCTCCCCTAGTTAAATGGAGCTTGGGGAGTGGTATCGACACTGAATTGATAATCAATGAAGTGCTGAAGAAGTTATCAGATGCCATACCCTTGGCGGATGGAGCCAGTTCTATTGAGAGGTAAAAAACGACAATGAAACCCAGAACCAATGATCAACGATTGAGCGACGTCATTGGACGTAAATTGCGGGGGACAAGGAACACACATCGACTTCCTCAAATGTAGGAATTTCTCCATAGTTAATGTGGTAAAGTTTTATCATTGTTAATTTTCAATTGATTGATGAACCCTTTACCATTCTTCATTGTACCATGCTAATGTAGATATAATGGCCCAAACCAACAAGGCATGAACCCTCTTCCTTTTTTTGGATTGATGTGTTCTATGCAGGCATGTAAATTTGAGATGGATGGAACACGAAATGTCAAGTGATGGTGGAGGCCGAAAACAGCTGGCCACGAAGGAGATAACAGTGTGTTGTTGTGCACATTCGAAGGAGATGTTTTTGTTTGTAGCCCCGGTGGGTGATGGTGGTGGCTGGCACCTGTGAGCTGTGATGGAGAAGGCTGCGCACCAAGGTCGCCGGAGGAACCGACCGCGACTAGTCATCCACGTCGGTCCGAGAAGTAGGTTGGCACACTAGCATATCGTTCAAGCAGAGTGAATTAGGACCAGTGTGTCACCAGTGGGGAAGTGCCATGGCTCATCAGCCGTCATTGGGGGACCCACATAGGTTCCCACAGGGACATGGAAACACCCTTAGGCACTACCACTTCGGCTCCTGAATGGGGGAAACCCCCCCCCCCCTTTCCAGCTCAGGTGGACCCCGCGTATAAGGCCCCAACCTTAAACCATACTTAATATTGAATTAAATGAATAATTCACATTGAGGATCTTTTCAGGATTATAGTTTTAGAGAATTAGAACATATCTATTACATCTCAAAAGATTTACAAAGTAGACACTTCTACCAAGTTCCATAAAAAAACTTTTCAAAAGAAACATGTCTAGTTCCATGTTTTATATAGCATGAATTTCCCTTCATCCCATCCTTGAACCTATTCCACATTTAGTCCTGTGAAAAACATTTCAAAAAAACTTGGGGTGAGCATAAAATCTCAGTAAGGGATACACAAAGAATGAAAACTGTTAGTTTTTCAAACATCAAGTAATTCATGCATATTTTATCAAAGTAATACATTCACCTTTATGAAGTAGTAAAAACTCTTTACTGAATAAAATATCATTACTCACCCTTTTGTAACCAAAGGATTACAATAAAACCCATATAAAGAAAACATAACATATAAAGGTAACTTGGGACATAAACATAATTAAGTGGAATAACCCTACGGTCGACTTCCAAACATATCACTTAATGGAATAGCCATACGGCCAACATCCATACATACTTAATGGAATATCCATATACCCGACTTCCATACCCAATGCATTGGAGGTTATAACGTAACCACCCGTCCTGGTATTCACGACACCACCTGTCATATGGTTTATCACGTAACCACCCGTCTAATGTCCAAGTACCAATATAAAATCATAAAACCAAAATACATAAAAGATTATATGGTATTTATTTTATTTTAAAAACATTACGGCTTGTTGAGGAAGCCAAAGACCAAATAATACTCACGGCGGCGGAAAAGATCATTGTCACCGCGTACGTTAAAAAAACAATCCTTTTTGTCGTTTAGTAAAACGCTTCGTAGGAAAAGATTCCTTTTGTATAAAAGTAAAATTCAAAGGCGGTTATACACCGTATAAAATAAAGTTATGTATAAAACGAAATATTCCTCAATGAAAGGAGATTGAGACGAAGTCCCTTACCTCGGGTCCGACTTGACTCGATCGATCTTTAACGTCCTGAATAATAAACATGATTTAATTTCTATTTTCATAAGAAAATTTTTCAAGTTCATCATTCCTTTTATATCTCTTATATCCATGTTATAAACATTATGTAACCATTTAAGATAATAATTTTTGTTCTGTCGATATTTGGTTCTTAAGTCGAAAGTGGACTTCTTACAATTACATGTTGTTCGTGTGGTGAAAGGTTGTTTATATCCAGAATGACATTACTGATTTGGAAATCATATATATCATATATATCCAGCATATACATGTATTTATAATATTACATAATCATTTAGAGTTATGAAATTAAATTCACTGTTCATGGAGACAGTAAGCCGTACATACGCATTAATGCTACTTTCATTTCTTTGTCATATTAATGGAATTAAAACTAAATGAGAGGTATGTATATTTTAATTTCAAAATTATATTCATCATTTAGATGTATCATTAATCATTTACATCCATTATATACATGTACTTATAATAGTACATTATATTTGGGGATAAGAAAGAAAATGCACCGTTCATGGAGACGGTAAGACGTACGTACGCATGAACGCTACTTTCATTTCTATTTCATATTTTTATGGAATGGAATAATAATGATATAGAGTTATATTATTACTCGAGTATAAAATCATATATAATAACTTTAAATCCATCCTTTACACGTCTCAAAAATGGAATTAACGAATCACATCACTTTGTTTGGCGGTAGTCCGCACTTCCTTAAATAAAGATATTGCGTTTACCCATAGTGGAAACCATAAAGGTATGCATAAACAAAAAAATAAAGAAGATTAAGAAAAACATAAAAATATTATATATCATATATAAATATAGTGACATATTAATGGACACCTTTAAAGGTGTTATATGTGTTTTTGAACAATCATCGTTTCGTGAGGCAGAAATTCACCATCCACAGAAACAGTATGTTCTTTAACCATTATATGTAGGTGTGTGTAATTGTAGCTCGAATAATTCTTATAACAAAATCCTAGTATATTTATGATACTGGATTTTTTACAAAATAAATGAATAAAAAGTGTTTAGGGGGTTGGAGATGCAAAATGAAACAAAAGGACTCAAGTGAAGACATTACCTTAAAATCAGGTAACTCCCATTGGTTTGATCTCAATGTCTTCCTTGGGAAGAATGTTTCCCAAAATGAGGCTTAAAGGAGTAATAGAGGTAAGTGGATAGAGAAAATTGGCAGGGGTTGGCCGAGCCAAAGGCTTTGGGAGTGTGGGTAAGGATGTAGAGGTGGGGGCATTTTATAAGAGGAGAGGAGGGGCACTCTTGGAAGGTAAGAAAATGTTACATTATTTTAGATTGTGTTTCTGATTTTAATGGTCTCAATTTGATGTGTTTAGAGTATAAGGTGATAAGGGTTCTAAATCCACCCATCCAATAGGTTTTGGACATGTGTAGGTCATAGATTTTACATTATCTTTCCATTTTATTTAAATCCTTTATTGATGAGTTAATCGCTGCATCATGATGATGTCATACATAATTTAATTTATTTAACGTCAAAAAATTATAAAAAAAAATATCATGATGTTGGAAATAATTTTATCTTTCTAATGAATATTTATAGTCAGAAATCTGACTTGTATAATCCCATGTAAACATTGTTTTAGTAAAACATCTCATGTTTGTGTCATTTTTACTTTAACATAAAATAAAAAGTTATTTATGTCATTTCCCAACCAAAGTGGCTCCATGGGGTCCCCAAGTTGACCCATGGATTGTCTTGGTCGTCCATGACACATCCAATGAGGGTAGGACATGTGTCAGGGTCATATCATTTTATTAAAACATTATTTTTACCTTAAACTACACTAATTACCTCTAATCGCGATTAAAAACTTAAGAAGTTACTATTCACCAAAAAAATTATTTTAATCACATTGAACCACATTTTACTTCATAATGACAACCATGTATGTCGGATTTTTGGAATTCAAAACACAGAAGTGGTAATATTTCATTTAAACGAAAAATCAGTTTCTATAAGTACCACTCAGTGGTTTCACTATTCATCAAAAATTGAAGTTTTTCAGAAAAATACCAAAAATTCACCCTAAACGGTATTTGATACTCAGAGTTAAAAAATGAAGTCTATTTTACACAATTAGAAACATATAAGTGACATTAATTAATTTAATAATTAATTCCCGCTGTCATGGCAAATAGCGTGTTTTTATGAAACAATACGTATCAAAAGATTGACACTAGTTTAAGTCCGATTTCAAAGTGAAATTAACTCCAACGAACACTATTGGATGAAATGGTAAAAATATATTCTAATTGCACTTAAAACCCAATTCAAAATATTATCTAATAATCTTAATAAATTAGATTAAAAAGAGGTTTTGAATTAAAATTCAACATTTTACACTATTCATTAAAAAATGAACTTTATCGGAAAAATACGAAAAAATTACACAAAGTAAAATTTGATGTCCCGATTCTAAAGAAGAGTTTTATTTGGTCCAATATAATGCATAAGAGTGATAAAAACAATATTTAATGACGGTTCTCCATCAAAAGGTGATAAGTGAACCTTTAGTGAAAATTAGGGTATAAATGCCTAAAACCGAATTCTTTCCATATTTTAACCATTTATCTTTTATTGGATAAATGTAAAAACATTTAAACAACACATATAATCATATTTTAGTTATTTCTAACCATTCCCTCCAATACAACGACTACATGATAACTACCATTTAAAATAATATTATTATATTACTATTGTGCAACATAAGTTTTCAAAGAAACTCATCGTTGCGTAACGAGTACACAATCGAACATAGAAACCCCTTTAAAGTAAAATTAATATTTAATTTGTAAATATTAATAAATATGAAAAATCTTTATTCTTCATTTACCTGGGATGTTACATCCTTCCCCCCTTTTGGGAATTGCGTCCTGGCAATTTTATTCACTTATTAAAATAAGTGGGGGGTATTTATCCCTCATAGCATTTTCAGATTCTCACGTTGCCTCTTAAACCATATGGTTTTTCCAAAAAACCATTACCTGGAGGATTACCTTATTTTGAAACACTTTCTATCTTCGGTCAAGAATCTGGACTAGTTGTTCTTCATAAGAGAGATTCTCTTACAACTGAACTACCTCTGGACTCAAAACATGAGATGAATCTCGCATATACTTCCTCAACATCGAAACATGAAAAACATTGTGTACCTGAGATAAACTCAGAGGTAATGCCACTCTGTATGCAACTGATCCAACACTCTCACGAATTTTATATGGTCCAATGAACCTTGGACTCACCTTTCCTTTCTTACCAAATCACATCACACTTTTCCATAGAGAAATCTTGAGAAAAACATGATCACCTACCTCGAAAGATAGATCTTTCCTCCGGTTATCCACATAACTTTTCTATCTACTCTGAGCTGTTTTCATGTGTTTCTGAATCAACTGAACTTTTTATGCCATCTCTTCTACAAATTCTGGTCCCATCAGTTTCCTTTCACCCACTTCGTCCCAAAATGCTGGAGTTCGACACCGCTTCCCATATAATGCCTCAAATGGTGCCATCAGTATACTGGAATGAAAACTGTTATTATAAGAAAACTCAACCAAAGAAAGATGTTGGTCCCAACTTCCATGATAATCCATCGAACAAGATCGTATCATATCCTCCAAGGTCTGAATTGATCGTTCTGATTGCGGATGAAAAGCTGTATTAAAATTTAATTCAGTACCCAACGACTTATAAAGGCCTTTCCAAAAGTTAGAAGTGAACCTGGGATCACGATCGGACACAATGGAGAGAGGAACTCCATGTAACCTGACAATCTCTTAACGATACAAAAGGGAAAGTTGATCTAGGGAAAAAGTCTCTCGTATAGCAAGGAAATGAGCAGATTTAGTCAAGAGGTCAACAATAACCCAGATAGCATTATTACCTCTAGATGGCTTCGGTAATCCCATGACAAAATCCATGGATATATTTTCCCATTTCCACTCTGGAACTGCTAAAGGATGATCATCCCTTTTGGTAACTACCTCTTTGCTTTAACCTGCTGACAAGTCAAACACTTCACAGTAAAATCAGCAATATCTATTTTCATTCCATCCCACCAGTAATATTCCCGAAGATCTCTGTACATCTTAGTACTGCCAGGATGAACTTAAAACAGGGAACTATGAGCCTCACATAACAGCTCAATCTTCAACTGTGAATCACAAGGCACACATAATCTCTTCCCAAACCTCAAAACACAATCATTATCAATGTTGAATTCAGGCAACTTACCTTTCTGAACCATCTCTACCTTTTTCTGCAACTCACTTTCTTGCTTCTGTGCTTGCTTGATTCTGTCTGATAGACAAGATCTCACTGATACCTGAAACAAAACAGAAGGACATCCTACACCAACAACTTCTATGCCAAAGTTCATCAAATCAAAGACCAAAGGTTCCCATTCCAAATGTACCTTGGTTAATGAATCATTAACTTTTTGACTCAAAGCATCAGCCACTTTATTTTCTTTTCCGGTATGGTAGTGAATTGTACAATCATAATCCTTGATTAATTCCAACCATATCCTATGTCTCATGTTCAATTCTTTCTGAGTGATTATATATATTAAACTTTTGTGATCAGTATATATTTCACACTTTAATCCAAACAAATGATGCCTCTCAATTTTTAAAGAAAAAAACAATAGATAATTCCAAATCATGTGTAGTGTAATTTACCTCATGAGCATTCAACTGACGTGAAGCATAAGCAATTACTTGGTCATTCTGCATAAGGACACAACCAAGTCCCTTCAACGAAGCATCACTGTATATAACAACCTCACCATTCTTGGAAGAAAGTGCCAAAACTGGAGCATTCACCAATCTTCTATTCAACTCCTGAAAACAATAATCACATTCTTTTGTCCAGGTAAACATAACACCCTTCTGAGTTAGCTTAGTCATTGGACTAGATAACCGTGAAAAATTCTCAACAAACCTTCGATAGTAACCTGCCAAACCAAGAAAACTATGGATATTGGTTACATTTGTGGGTCTTGGCCATTCTTCAACAACTTTTGTTTTAGCAGGATCAACAGTTATGCCATATTTTGAAACAATGTGACCCGAGAAAGAAATTTGTTTTAACCAAAACTCATACTTGCTGAATTTTCCATATAGTTTATTTTCTTTTAAGGTTTGTAAGATAACCCTTAAATGAATTTCATGCTCCTCTTTACTTTTAGAAAACACCAAAATATCATCAATGAAAACAACCACAAACTTATCCAAGAACTCATGGAAAATTCTATTTATAAGGTCCATGAATACAGTAGGTGCATTGGTTAACCCAAAAGGCATAACTACAAATTCATAATGGCCATATCTAGTATAGAACGCAGTCTACAGATTGTCTTCTTCTTTTACTTTCAACTGATGGTACCCCGACCTCAAGTGAATCTTCGAAAAATACCGAGCTCCCTGGAGCTGATCAAACAAATCATCGATATGAGGCAAAGGATACATGTTCTTAACAGTAATATTATTCAAGGCTATATAATCAATGCAAAGTCTCATTGATCCATCTTTATTTTTAACAAACAAGACATGAGCAGCCCATGGTGATGTGCTAGGTCGAATGAAACCTTTATCTAATATCTCCTGTAATTGTTTCTTTAACTCTAAAAGTTCATCTTGAGCCATTCGATAAGGGGGTTATGAAATTGGCTTATAATGAGGAACTAAGTCAACAGTAAATTCATCTGCCCGATCATGAATAATACCAGGAAACTCATCAAGAAAAACATCAAGATACTCATTTACCACTAGTACATCATTAATATGAATAGTGCCTTTATTTTCTACAATATGTGCAAGGTAACATTCATTTCCATCTTTTAATAGTTTTTCAAATTCCTGATATGTTATCAAAATCAAGGGTTCATTCTTTTACACAAACTGAAAATCCTTCTGAATAGAAACCATTTTAGCTCTGTAGTCAATCTTAGCATGATAAACAGAAAGCCAATCCATGCCCAAAATAACATCAAACTCTACTAGAGGAAATAAAATAAGGTTCCCTGGTATATTCTTTCCACACACGAGGATAGGAAGGTTCTTATAATAACTTTTTGTCTCAACGTTCCCTCCGGGTGTTTTTACCATAAGTTCAGGGTTCATATCTTGAGATGGAATTTCCAATTTACTAGAAAACATATCTGAAATGACAGAGTGTGTAGACCCTAAATAAAACAACACATTGACATAATCTGAACAAACAAACAGTGTACCTGATACCACTTCATTCGATGGCCCAACATCTGTTGAAGTTGTTGCAAATGATTTCACCACCCCTTTCTGCTGGTAGTCCGGCTACTTTCCACCAGTTGATTTCTTTTTTGGACACTCGATGCATAATGACCCATTTCATTACATTTAAAACATCTTACCGTTGGCTTTTCATTTCCTCCATGATCATCTTCCTTACAGTTAAGAGCAATATGACTGGACTTACCACACTGAAAGCACTTAACAGACTTGGACAAACATTCTCCAGGATGCATTTTACCACACTTCTCACTAGATGGATATTTGGTTTTCTTAATTCCTTGCTTCTTTGATGAATTCTTCCCCTTTGCCTGCCAACTGGACCTCTTATTCTGTTGTTTGTCATAGAACACCTTATCATAGGCAAACTCCATTTCTACCTTCTCCGCACATCGAACATGTTTTTCATAACTTTTGAACTCATGAGAAGATAAAGCCCTTTGATACATTGGCTTTCACCCTGAGTAAAAATGGTTTATTTTACTATTAATATCTTGTATGATGTTTGGAGCATACCTTACCAATCGAGTGAACTTTGCTTCATAAGTAGCCACTGAGTCATCCTCCTACCTCAATTCTAAAAACTGTTTTTCCATCTTAAGATGAACCACCTTTGGAAAATATTTCTCAAGAAACATACCTTTGAATTCGTCCCAGTAAAGATCATCAATATCATCACTATCCCTGATATTTTTCACCATGGACCACCACTGATCATCTTCACCTTCAAAACGGTAAACAACAAGACTAACCTTTTGATGTTATGAACACCCCATGACATCAAAAATCTTATCCAGTTCTTTAATCCACCCTTCAGCTTGCATGGGGTCAGATGATACTCTGAATGATGGGGGTGTTGCCTCATGAAATGTTCCACCACTGACATGTTCCTCTTGGTTGATCTGGCTGATCTCGTGCATCTTAGTACTGCCAGGATGAACTTAAAACAGGGAACTATGAGCCTCACATAACAGCTCAATCTTCAAATGTGAATGACAAGGCACACATAATCTCTTCCCAAACCTCAAAACCCAATCATTATCAATGTTGAATTCAGGAAACATACCTTTCTGAACCATCTCTACCTTTTTCTGCAACTCACTTTCTTGCTTCTTTGCTTGTTTGATTCTGTCTGATAGACAAGATCTCATTGATACCTGAAACAAAACAGAAGGGCATCCTACACCAACAACTTCTATGCCAAAGTTCATCAAATCAATGACCAAATGTTCCCGTTCCAAACGTAACATGGTTAATGAATCAATACCTTTTCGACTCAAAGCATCATCCACTTTATTTTCTTTTCCCGTATGGTAGTGAATTCTACAATCATAATCCTTGATTAATTCCAGCCATATCCTATGTCTCATGTTCAATTCATTCTGAGTGATTATATACATTAAACTTTTGTGATCAGTTTATATTTCACACTTTAATCGAAACAAATGATTCCTCCCTATTTTTAAAGAAAAAACAACAACAGATAATTCCAAATCATGTGTAGTGTAATTTACCTCATGAGCATTCAACTAACGTGAAGCATAAGCAATTACATGATCATTCTGCATAAGGACACAACCAAGTCCCTTCAAAGAAGCATCACTGCATATAACAACCTCACCATTCCTGGAAGAAAGTGCCAAAACTGGAGCATTCACCAATCTTCTTTTCAACTCCTGAAAACAATCATCACATTCTTTTGTCCAGATAAACATAACACCCTTCTGAGTTAGCTTAGTCATTGGACTAGATAACCGTGAAAAATTCTCAACAAACCTTCGGTAGTAACCTACAAAAACAAGAAAACTATGGATATTGGTTACATTTGTGGGTCTTGGCCATTCTTAAACAACTTTTGTTTTAGCAGGATCAACAGTTATGCCATCTTTTGAAACAATGTGACCCGAGAAAGAAATTTGTTGTAACCAAAACTCACACTTTCGGAATTTTCCATATAGTTTATTTTATTTTAAGGTTTGCAAGATAACCCATAAATGAATTTCATGCTCCTCTTTAATATTAGAAAACACCAAATTATCATCGATGAAAACAACCACAAACTTATCCAAGAACTCATGGAAAATTCTATTCATAAGGTCCATGAATACAGCAGGTGCATTGGATAACACAAAAGGCATAACTACAAATTCATAATGGCCTATCTAGTACAGAATGCAGTCTACAGATTGTCTACTTCTTTTACATTCAACTGATGGTACCCCGACCTCAAGTCAATCTTTGAAAAATACCGAGCTCCCTGGAGCTGATCAAACAAATCATCGATATGAGGCAAAGGATACATGTTCTTAACAGTAATATTATTCAAGGCTATATAATCAATGTAAAGTCTCATTGATCCATCTTTCTTTTTAACAAACAAGACATGAGCACCCCATGGTGATGTGCTAGGTCGAATGAAACCTTTATCTAATAACTCCTGCAATTGTTTCGTTAACTATAAAAGTTCATCTTGAGTCATTCGATAAGGGGGTTATGAAACTGGCTTATAATCAGGAACTAAGTCAACAGTAAATTCATCTTCCCGATCATGAATAATACCAGGGAACTCATCAAGAAAAACATCTAGATACACATTTACCACTAGTACATCATTAATCTGAACAGTTCCTTTATTTTCTATAATATGTACAAGGTAACATTCATTTCCATATTTTACTAGTTTTTCAAATTCCTGATATGTTATCAAAATCAAGGGTTCATTCATTTAGAGAAACTGAAAATCCTTCTGAAAAGAAACCATTTTAGCTCTATAGTCAATCTTAGCATGATAAACCTAAAGCCAATCCATGCCCAAAATAACATCAAACTCTACTAGAGGCAATAAAATAAGGTTCCCTGGTAGATTCTTTCCACACACAAGGATAGGAAGGTTCTTATAATTCCTTTTTGTCTCAACACTCCCTCCGGGTGTTTTTACCATAAGTTCAGGGTTCATATCATAAGATGGAATTTACAATTTACTAGAAAACTTCTCTGAAATGAAAGAGTGTGTAGACCCTAAATCAAACAACACTTTGGCATAATCTGAACAAACAAATAGTGTACCTGAAACCACTTCATTCGATGGTCCGACATCTGTTGAAGTTGTTGCAAAGGATATCACCACCCCTTTTGCTGGTAGTCTGGCTGCTTTCCACCAGTTGAGTTCTTTTTTGGACACTCGTTTGCATAATGACCCATTTAATTACACTTAAAACATCTTACCGTTGGCTTTTCATTTCCTGCATGATCATCTTCCTTAGAGTTAAGAGCAATATGACCGGACTTACCACACCGAAATCACTTACCAGACTTGGATAAACATTCTCCAGGATGCATTTTACCACACTTCACACTGGATGGATATTTGGTTTTCTTACCTCCTTGCTTCTTTGATGAATTCCTCCACTTTGCCTGCCAACTGGACCTCTTATACTGTTGTTTTTTATAGAACACCTGATCATAGGAAAACTCAATTTCTACCTTCTCCGCACATCGAACAAGTTTTTCGTAACTTTTGAACTCACGAGAAGATAAATCACTTCGATACTTTGGCTTTAACCCTGAGTAAAAATATTTTATTTTACTATCAAGATCTTGTATGATGTTTGGAGCATACCTTACCAATCGAGTGAACTTTGCTTCATAAGTAGCCACTGAGTCATCCTCCTACCTCAATTCTAAAAACTGTTTTTCCATCTTAAGACGAACCACCTTTGGAAAATATTTCTCAAGAAACGTACCATTGAATTCGTCCCAGTGAAGATCATCAATCTCATCCATATCCCTGATATTTTTCACCATGGACCACCACTGATCAGCTTCACCTTCAAAACGGTAAACAGCAAGACTAGCCTTTTTATGTTCTGAACATCCAATGACATCAAAAATCATATCCAGTGCTTTAATCCACCTTTCAGCTTGCATGGGGTCAGATGATACTCTGAATGATGGGGGTGTTGCCTCATGAAATGTTCCACCACTGACATGTTCCTCTACGGTTGATCTGGCTGATCTCGTGCATAGATACCTCCAACATTTATAGCCTAAGAAACTGTGCCATCACTACAACAAACTGTTCAGTTCCAATTCCGACCATCTCAGGTTGCTGATTTGGAAGGTTTTCTTCCTCCTGATGTCGTCCCAACATATCTGCTTTGTTTCCTCTTCGGAAAAACATTCTGAACATAGAAATAACTTAGGCGAAGCAACATAGTAATCTTTAAATGCTATATAATTTCATTTATACCATAAATTAACTTATCATTTAATAATTTTCTATCTCCTAAAGTTATCTAAACCGACCTCTGATACCAACTATAAGGCCCCAGCCTTAAACCTTACTTTATATTGAATTAAATGAATAATTCACATTTAGGATCTTTTTAGGTTTAGAGTTTGAGAGAATTAGAACATAACTCTTACATCTCAAAAGATTTACAAAGTAGACACTTCTACCAAGATTCCATAAAAAATCTTAAAAATATACATGTCTAGTTCCATGTTTTATATAGCATGACTTTCCCTTGATCACATCCCGGACCCTATTCCACATTAAGTCCTGTGAAAAACATTTCAAAAAAACTTGGGGTGAGCATAAAATCTTAGTAAGGGATACACAAAGAATGAAAACTGTTAGTTTATCAAACATCAAGTAAACCATGAATATTTTATCAAAGTAATACATTCACATTTATGATGTATTAAAAACTCTTTACTGAATAAAATATCATTACATACCCTTTTATAACAAATGTATTACCATAAAACCCATATAACGAACACATAACATATAAAGGTAACTTGGGACATAAATATACCTAAGTGGAATAACCATATGGTCGACTTCCACACATATCACTTAATGGAATTTCAATAAGGCCAACTTCCATACATACTTAATGGAATAGCCATAAGACCGACTTCCATACCCAATGCATTGGAGGTTATAATGTAACCACCCGTCTTGGTATTCACGGCACCACCTGTCATATGGTTTATCACGTAACCACCCTTCAAATGTCCAAGTACCAATTTAAAGTCATAAAACATAAAACCAATATAAAGGATTGAAACATTTCAACATTTCAATCACAATATATCATTTAAATATATTTACATAATAGATTCCTTTATCAAAACCATTTTCAATACCAAAATACATAAAAGAGTATACGGTATTTATTTTATTTTAAATACATTACAGCTTGTCGAGGAAGCCAAAGACCAAATAATACTCGCAGCGGCGGAAAAGGTCGTTTTCACCGTGTATGTTAAAAAAACATTCCTTTTTTCGTTTAGTAAAATGCATCATAGAAAAAGATTATTTTTTTATAAAAGTAAAAGTAAAATGTCTTTATACATCGTATAAAAGATAGTTGTGTATAAAACGAAATATGCCTCAATGAAAGGAGATTGAGACGAAGTCCATTACCTCGGGTCCGACTTGACTCGATCGTTCTTTAACGTCCTGAATAATAAACTTGAGTTAATTTCTATTTTCTTAAGAACCTTTTTCAAGTTCATTAGTCCTTATATATCACTTATTGTCATGTTATAATCATTATGTAACCATTTAAGTTAATAATGTTTGTTTTGTTGATATTTGGTTCTTAAGTTGAAAGTGGACTTCTTACAATTACATGTTGTTCGTGTGGTCAAAGGTTCTTTATATCCAGAATGACATTACTGATTTGGAAATCATATATATCATATATATCCAGCATATACATGTATTGAAAATATTACATAATCATTTACAATTATAAAATGAAATGCACAGTTCATGGAGACGGTAAGTCGTACGTACGCATTAACGCTACTTTCATTTCTTTGTCATATTAATGGAATTAAAACTAAATGAGAGGTATGTATATTTTAATTACAGAATTATATTCATCATTTACATGTATCATTCATCATATATATACATTATATACATGTACTTATAATAGTACATTACATTTGGGGATAAGAAATGAAATGCACCGTTCATGGAGACGGTAAGCCGTACGTACGCATGAACACTACTTTCATTTCAATTTCATATTTTTATGGAATAGAATAATAATGATATAGAGGTATATTATAAATACATTACAACATCATACATAATAACTTTAAATCCATCCTTTACATGTCCCACATATGGCATTAACGAATCACATCACTTTGAGTGGGCGGTAGTCCGCACTTCATTAAATGAAGATATTGCATTTACCCATAGTGGAAACCATAAAGGTGTGCATAAATAAAAAAATAAAGAATCTTAAGGAAAACATAAACATATTATATATCATATATAAATATAGTGATATCTTAATGGCCACCTTTAAAGGTGTTATATGAATGTTTGACCAATCATCGTTTCGTGAGGCAGAAATTCGCCATCCACAGAAACAGTATGTTCTTTAACCATTAGATGTAGGTGTGTGTAAGTGTAGCTCGAATAATTCTTATAACAACATCCTAGTATATTGATGATACTGGAGTTTTTACAAAAGAAATGAATAAAAAGAGTTTAGGGGGTTGGAGAAGCAAAATAAAACAAAAAGACTCAAGTGAAGACATTACCTTGAAATCGGGTAACTCCCATTGGTTTGAGCCCAAAGGCTTCCTTGGGAAAAATTTTTCCCAAAGTGAGGCTCCAATAAGTAAGAGAGGTAAGTGGAGAGAGAAAATGGGCAGGGGTTGGCCGAGACAATGGCTATGGGAGTGTGGGTAAGGAGGTAGAGGTGGGGGCCTTTTATAAGAGGAGAGGAGGGGCACTCTTGGAAAGTAAGAAAATGTTTCATTATTTTCGAATTTGTTTCGGATTTTAATGGTCCCAAATTGATGTGTTTCGAGTATAAGGTGATAAGGGTTCGATATCAACCCATCCAATAGGTTTTGGACATGTTTAGGTCATAGATTTTACATTATCTTTCCATTTTATTTAAATACTTTATTAATGAGTTAATAGCTGCATCATCATGATGTCATACATAATTTAATTTATTTAACGTCAAAAAATAATAAAAAAAATATCATGATTTAGGAAATAATTTTATCTTTCTAATTAATATTTATTGTCAAAAATCTGACTTGTATAACCCCATGTAAACTTTGTTTTAGTAAAACATCTCATGTTTGTGTCATTTTTACTTTAACATTAAATAAAAAGTTATTTATGTCATTTCCCTACCAAAGTGGCTCCATGTGGTCCCCAAGTTGACCCATGGATTGTCTTGGTCGGCCATGACACATCCAATGAGGGTAGGACATGTGTCAGGGTCATCCTATTTTATTAAAACATTATTTTTACCTTAATCTACACTAATTACCTCTAATCCCGATTAAAAACTTAATAAGTTACTATTCACCAAAAAATAATTTTAATCCCATTGAACCAAACTTTAATTATTAATGACAAACATGTATGTCATATTTTTTAATTTTAAAACACAGAAGTGGTAAAATTTCATTTAAACGAAAAATCAGTTTTTATAAGTACCACTCAGTGGTTTCACTATTCATCAAAAATTGAAGTTTTTCAGAAAAATACCAAAAATTCACCCTAATCTATATTTGATATTCCTAATTAAAAAATGAAGTCTATTATACAAAATTCAAAACATATAAGTGAAATTAATTAATTTAATAATTAATTCCCGCTGTCATGACAAATAGCGTGTTTTTATGAAAAAATAAGAATCAAAAGATTGACACTAGTTTAAGTCCGATTTCAAAGTGAAATTAATTCCAACGACCACTATTGGATTAAATGGTAAAAGTATATTCTAATTGCACTTAAAAACTAATTTAAAATATTTTCTAATCATCTTAATAAATTAGATTAAAAATAGGTTTTGAATTAAAATTCAACATTTTACACTATTCATTAAAAATGAACTTTATCGGAAAAATACCAAAAAATTACACAAAGTAAAATTTGATGTCCCGATTCTAAAGAAGAGTTTTATTTGGACCAATATAATGTATAAAAGTTATCAAAACTATGTTTAATGATCGTTCGCCATCAAAAGGTGATAAGTGAACCTTTAGTGAAAATTAGTGTATAAATGCCTAAAATGGAATTCTTTCTGTATTTTAACCATTTATATTTTATTGGATAAATGTAAAAACATTTAAAAAACATATATAATCATATTTTAGTTATTTTTATCCATTCCCTCCAATACAACGACTAAATGTTAACTACCATTTAAAATAATATTATTATATTACTAGTGTGCAACGTACGTTTTCAAAGATACTCATCGTTGCGTAACGAGTACGCAATCGAACATAGAAACCCCTTTAAAGTAAAATTAATATTTAATTCGTAAATATTAATAAATATGAAAAATCTTTATTCTTCATTTACCTGGGATGTTACATCCATCCCCCTTTTTGGGAATTGCATCCTCGCAATTTTAATCACTTATCAAAATAAGTGGGGGGTATTTATCCCTCATAGAATTTTCAGATTCTCACGTTGCCTCTTCAACCATATGGTTTTTCCACAAAACCTTTACCCGGAAGATTAACTTATTTCGCAACACTTTCTATCTTCGGTCAAGAATCTGGACTAGTTGTTCTTCATAAGATAGATTCTCTTCCAACTGAACTTCCTCTGGACTCAAAACATGAGATGAATCCGGCATATACTTCCTCAACATCGAAACATGAAAAACATTGTGTACCTGAGTTAAACATAGAGGTAATGCCACTTTGTATGCAACTGATCCAAATCTCTCAAGAATTTCATATGGTCCAATGAACCATGGACTCACCTTTCCTTTCTTACCAAATCACATCACACTTTTCCATGGAGAAACATTGAGAAAAACATGATCACCTACCTCGAAAGATAGATCTTTCCTCCAGTTATCCACATAACTTTTCTGTCAACTCTGAGCTGTTTTCATGTGTTTCTGAATCAAATGAACTTTTTCTGCCATCTCTTCTACAAATTCTGTTCCCATCAGCTTCCTTTCACCCACTTCGTCCCAAAATGATGGAGTTAGACACCACTTTCCATATAATGCCTCAAATGGTGCCATTTGTATACTGGAATGAAATCTGTTATTATAAGAAAACTCAACCAAAGAAAGATTTTGGTCCCAACTTCCCTGATAATCCATCGAGCAAGCTCGTATCATATCCTCCAAGGTCTGAATTGGTCATTCTAATGCGGATGAAAAGCTGTATTAAAATTTAATTCAGTACCCAATGACTTTTAAAGGCCTTTCCAAAAGTTAGAAGTGAACCTGGGATCACGATCGGACACAATAGAGAGAGGAAATCCATGTAACCTGACAATCTATTTAAGATACAAATGGGAATTTTGATCTAGGGAAAAAGTATCTCTTATAGCAAGGGAATGAGAATATTTAGTCAAGCGATCAACAATAACCCAGATTGCATTATTACCTCTATATGGCTTCAGTAATATCACGAACAAATCCATGGATATATTTTCCCATTTCCACTCTGGCACTGGTAAAGGCTGAAGAATCCCTTTTGGTAACTACCACATTGCTTTAACCTGCTGACAAGTCAAACACTTCACAGTAAAATCAGCAATATCTCTTTTCATTCCATCCCACCAGTAATATTCCCGCAGATCTCTGTACATCTTAGTACTGCAACGATGAACTTAAAACAGGGAACTATGAGCCACACATAACAACTCAATCTTCAACTGTGAATCACAAGGCACACATAATCTCTTCCCAATCCTCAAAACACAATCATTATCAATGTTGAATTCAGGCAAGTTACCTTTCTGAACCAGCTCTACATTTTTCTGCAACTCACTTTCTTGCTTCTGTGCTTGCTTGATTCTGTCTGATAGACAAGATCTCACTGATACATGATTCAAAACAGAAGGACATACTACACCAAAAAATTCTATGCCAATGTTCATCAAATCAAAGACCAAAGGTTCTCATTCCAAATGTAGCATGGTTATTGAAGTATTACCTTTTCAACTCAAAGCATCAGCCACTTTATTTGCTTTTCCCGGATGGTAGTGAATTGTTAAATCATAATCCTTGATTAATTCCAGCCATCTCCTATGTCTCATGTTCAATTCTTTCTGAGTGAATATAAACTTTAAACATTTGTGATTGGTATATATTTCACACTTTACTCCATACAAATGATGCCTCAAAATTTTTAAAGAAAAAACAACAACATCTAATTCCAAATCATGTGTAATGTAATTTACCTCATGAGTTTTCAAGTGACGTGATGTATAAGCAATTACCTAATCATTCTGCATAAGGACACAACAAAGTACCTTCAATGAAGCATCACTGTATGTAACAACCTCACCATTCCTAGAAGAAAGTGCCAAAACTGGAGCATTCACCAATCATCTTTTCAACTCCTGGAAAAAATCATCACATTCTTTTGTCCAGATAAACTTAACACCCTTCCGAGTTTGCTTAGTCATTGGAATAGAAAACCGTGAAATCTTTTCAACAAAACCTTCAGTAGTAACCTTCCAAACCAAGAAAACTACGGATCTTGGTTACATTTGTGGGTCTTTTCCATTCTTCAACAACTTTTGTTTTAGCAGGATCAACAGTTATGCCATCATTTGAAACAATGTAACCCAGGAAAGAAATTTGTTGTAACCAAAACTCACACTTGCTGAATTTTCCATATAGTTTATTTTCTTTTAAGGTTTGAAAGATAACCCTTAAATGACTTTCATGCTCCTATTTATTTTTAGAAAACACCAAAATATCATCGATGAAAACAACTACAAACTTATCCAAGAACTCAAGGAAAATTCTATTCATAAGGTCCATGAATACAGCAGGTGCATTGGTTAACCCAAAAGGAATAACTACAAATTCATAATGGCCATATCTAGTACGGAACACAGTCTTCATAACGTCTGCTTCTTTTACTTTCAACTGATGGTACCCCGAGCTCAATTAAATCTTCACAAAATACCGAGCTCCCTGGAGCTGATCAAACAAATCATCGATATGAGCCAAAGGATACTTGTTCTTTACAATAATATTATTCAAGGATATATAATCAATGCAAAGTCTCATTAATCCATCTTTCTTTTTAACAAACAAGACATGATCACCCCATGGTGATGTGCTAGGTCGAATGAAACCTTTATCTAATAACTCCTGCAATTTTTTATTTAACTCTAAAAGTTCATCTTCAGCAATTCTATAAGGGGGTTTTGAAATTGGCTTAGAATCAGGAACTAAGTCAACAGTAAATTCAACTTCCCGATCATGAATAATACCAGGCAACTCATCAGGAAAAACATCAAGATACTCATTTACCACTGGTACATCATTAATCTGAACAGTTCCTTTATTTTCTACAATATGTAAAAGGTAACATTGATTTCCATCTTTTACTAGTTTTTCAACTTCCTGATATGTTATCAAAATCAAGGGTTCATTATTTTACACAAACTGAAAATCCTTCTGAAAAGATACCATTTTAGCTCTACAGTCAATCTTAGCATGATAAACAGAAATCCAATCCATATCCAACATAACATCAAACTCTACTAGAGGCAATAAAATAAGGTTCCCTGGTAGATTCTTTCCACACACAAGGATATGAAGGTTCTTATAATCCCTTTTCGTCTCAACGTTCCCTCCGAGTGTTTTTACCATATGTTCAGGGTTCATATCTTGAAATGGAATTTCCAATTTACTAGAAAACATCTCAGAAATGAAAGAGTGTGTAGACCCTGAATCAAACAACACATTGGCATAATCTGAACAAACAAACAGTGTACCTGAAACCACTTCATTCGATGGCCCAACAACTGTTGATGTTGTTGCAAATAATATCACCACCCCTTTCTGCTTATAGTCTGGCTGCTTTCCCCTAGTTGAGTTCTTTTTTGGAAATTCGTTTCATAATGACCCATTTCATTACACTTAAAACATCTTCCCGTTGGCTTTTCATTTCCTACATGATCATCTTCCTTACAGTTAAGAGCAATATGACCGGACTTACCACACCGAAAGCACTTACCAGACATGGAAAAACATTATCCAGGATGCATTTTACCACACTTCTCAATGGATGGATATTTGGTTTTCTTACCTACTTGCTTCTTTGATGAATTCTTCCCCTTTGCCTACCAACTGGACCTCTTATTCTGTTGTTTTTCATAGAACACCTGATCATAGTCAAACTCCATTTCCACCTTCTCCGCACATCGAACAAGTTTTCATAACTTTTGAACTCACGAGCAGATAAAGCCCTTCGATACTTTGGCTTTAACCCTGAGTAAAAACGGTTTATATTACTATCAAGATCTTGTATGAAGTTTGGAGCTTACCTTACCAATCGAGTGAACTTTTCTTCATAAGTAGCCACTGCGTCATCCTCCTGCCTCAATTCTAAGAACTGTTTTTCCAACATAGGACGAACCACCTTAGGAAAATATTTCACAAGAAACATACCTTTGAATTCGTCCCAGTGAAGATCATCAATCTCATCACTATCCCTGATATTTTAAACTGTGGACCACCACTGATCAGCTTCACGTTCAAAACAGTAAACAACAAGACTATCCTTTTGATGTTCTGAACACCCCATTACATCAAAAATCTTATCTAGTTCTTTAATCCACCCTTCAGCTTGCACGGGGTCAGATGATCCTCTGAATGATTGGGGATGTTGCCTCATGAAATGTTCCACCACTGACATGTTCCTCTGCGGTTGATCTGGCTGATATCATGCATAGATACCACCAACATTTATATCCTGAGTCAACTGTGCCATCACTGCAACAAACTGTTCAGTTCCAATTGTGACCATCTCAGGTTGCTGATTTGGAAGGTTGTCTTCCTCCTGATGTCGTCCCAACATAGTTTCTTTGTTTCCTCTTCAGAAAAACATTCTGAACATAGAAATATCTTAGGCGAAGCAACATGGTAATCTTTAAATGCAATATCATTTCTTTCATACCATAAATTAACTTATAATTTAACGATTTTCTATCTCCTAAAGTTGTCTAAACCGACCTCTGATACCAACTATAATGCCCCGGCCTTAAACCTTACTTTATATTGAATTAAATGAATAATTCACATTGAGGATCTTTTCAGGTTTAGAGTTTAAGAGAATTAGAACATAACTCTTATATCTCAAAAGATTTACAAAGTAGACACTTCTACCAAGTTTCCATAAAAAAATCTTAAAAAGAAACATGTCTAGTTCCATGTTTTATATAGCATGACTTTCCCTTGATTACATCCATGACCCTATTCCACATTAAGTCCTGTGAAAAACATTTCAAAAAAACTTGGAGTGAGCATAAAAGCTCAATAAGGGATACACAAAGAATGAAAACTGTTAGTTTTTCAAACATCAAGTAAACCATGCATATTTTATCAAATTAATACATTCACCTTTATGAAGTAGTAAAAACTCATTACTGAATAAA
Source organism: Viscum album (assembly GCA_963277665.1). Classification (NCBI taxonomy): domain Eukaryota; kingdom Viridiplantae; phylum Streptophyta; class Magnoliopsida; order Santalales; family Viscaceae; genus Viscum; species Viscum album. The sequence goes on from OY728157.1 coordinate 912,654,469, forward strand.
ATATCATTACATACCCTTTTGTAACCAAAGGATTACCATAAAACCCATATAAAGAACACATAACATATAAAGGTACCTTGGGACATAAATATACTTAAGTGGAATAACCATACGGTCGAATTCCACACATATCACTTAATGGAATATCCATACGGCCAACTTCCATACATAATTAATGGAATAGCCATATGGCCGACTTCCATACCCAATGCATTGGAGGTTATAATGTAACCACCCATCCTGGTATTCACGGAACCACCCGTCATATGGTTTATCATGTAACCACCCATCAAATGTCCAAGTACCAATATAAAATCATAAAACATAAAACCAATATAAAGGAATGAAACATTTCAACATTTCAATCAGAATATATCATTTAAATATATTGACATAATAGAATCCTTTATCAAAACCATTTTCAATACCAAAATACATAAATGATTATATGGTATTTATTTTATTTTAAAAACATTACAGCTTGTTGAGGAAGCCAAAGACCAAATAATACTCGCGGCGGCGGAAAAGGTCGTTTTCACCATGTATGTTAAAAAGAACATTCCTTTTTTCCATTTAGTAAAATGCTTCATAGAAAAAGATTCCTTTTGTATAAAATTAAAAGTAAAATGGATTTATACACCATATAAAAGAATGTTGTGAATAAAACGAAATATGCCTCAATGAAAGGAGATTGAGACGAAGTCCCATACCTCGGGTCCGACTTGACTCGATAGTTCTTTAACATCCTGAATAACAAACATGAGTTAATTTATATTTTTTAAAGAACCTTTTTCAAGTTAATTATTCCTTTTATATCACTTATTGTCATGTTATAAACATTATGTAACCATTTAAGTTAATAATGTTTGTTTTGTCGATATTCGGTTCTTAAGTCGAAAGTGGGCTTCTTACAATTACATGTTGTTCGTGTGGTCAAAGGTTATTTATATCCAGAATGACATTCCTGATTTGGAAATCATATATATCATATATATCCAGTATATACATGTATTTATAATATTACATAATCATTTAGAGGTATGAAATGAAATGCACCATTCGTGGAGATGGTAAGCCGTACGTACGCATGAACGCTACTTTCATTTCTTTGTCATATTAATGGAATTAAAACTAAATGAGAGGTATGTATATTTTAATTACAGAATTATATTCATCATTTAGATGTATCATTCATCATATATATCTATTATATACATGTACTTATAATATTACATTACATTTGGGGATAAGAAATGAAATGCACCGTTCATGGAGACGGTAAGCCGTACGTACGCATGAACGCTACATTCATTTCTATTTTATATTTTTATGGAATGGAATAATTATTATATAGAGGTATATTATAACTCCAGAATAAAATCATATATAAAATCATTAAATCCATCCTTTTCACGTCCCACATATGGCATTAATGAATCACATCACTTTGAGGGGGCAGTAGTCCGCACTTCCTTAAATGAAGATATCGTGTTTACCCATAATGGAAACCATAAAGGTATGCCATAAATAAAAAAATACAGAAGATTAAGGAAAAAATAAAAATATTATATATCATATATAAATATAGTGACATATTAATCCACATATTTAAATGTGTTATATGAGTGTGTGAACAATCATCGTTTCGTGAGGCAGAAATTCGCCATCCACAGAAACAGTATGTTCTTTAACCATTAGATGTAGGTGTGTGTAAGTGTAGCTCGAATAATTATTATAACAACATCCTAGTTTATTGATGATACTGGATTTGTTACAAAAGAAATGAATAAAAAGAGTTTAGGGGGTTGGAGAAGCAAAATAAAACTAAAGGACTCAAGTGAAGACATTACCTTAAAATCAGGTAACTCCCGTTGGTTTGAGCTCAATGGCTTCCTTGGGAAGACTTATGCCCAAAGTGAGGCTTCAAGGAGTAAGATAGGTAAGTGGAGAGACCAAATTTGTAGGGGTTTTCCGAGACAATATCTTTCGGAGTGTGGGTAAGGAGGTAGAGGTGGGGGCCTTTTATAAGAGGAGAGTAGGGGCACTCTTGGAAAATAAGAAAATGTTACATTATTTTAGAATGAGTTTCGGATTTTAATGGTCCCACATTAATGTGTTTCTAGGATAAGGTGATAAGGGTTCGAAATCCACCCATCCAATAGGTTTTTGACATGTGTAGGTCATAGATTTTACATTATCTTTCCATTTTATTTAAACCATTTATTAATGAGGTAATCGCTGCATCATCATGATGTCATAAAACAATAAATTAATTTAATTTCTAAAAATTATAAAAAAATATCATGATTTAGGAAATATTTTTATATTTCTAATGAATATTTATAGTAAAAAATATGACTTGTATAACCCCATGTAATAATTGTTTTAGTAAAACATCTCATGATTTTGTCATTTTTACTTTAACATTAAATAAAAAGTTATTTATGTCATTTCCCAACCAAAGTGGCTCCTTGGGGTCCCCATGTTGACCCATGGATTGTCTTGGTCTGCCATGACACATCCAATGAGGGTAGGACATGTGTCAATCTCATATCATTTTATTAAATCATTATTTTTACCTTAAACTATACTAATTACCTCTAATCGCGATTAAAAACTTAATAAGTTACTATTCACCAAAAAAATTATTTTAATCCCATTGAACCAAATTTTACTTATTAATGACAACCATGTATGTAGGATTTTTTAAATTCAAAACACATTAGTGTTAAAATTTCATTTAAACGAAAAATCAGTTTTTATAAGTACCACTTAGTGGTTTCACTATTCATCAAAAATTGATGTTTTTCAGAAAAATACCAAAAATTCACTCTAAGCCCTATTTGATATTCCAAATTCAAAAATGAATTATATTTTAAAAAATTCAAAACATATAAGTCACATTAATTAATTTAATAATTAATTCCCGCTGTCGTGGCAAATAGCGTGTTTTTATGAAACAATAAGTATCAAAAGATTGACACTAATTTATGTCCGATTTCAAAGTGAAATTAATTCCAACGACCACTATTGGATTAAATGGTAAAAATATATTCTAATTTAACATAAAAACCAATTAATAAGATTATCTAATCATATTAATAAATTATATTAAAAAGAGGTTTCCAATTAAAATACTACATTTTACACTATTCATTAAAAAATGAACTTTATCGGAAAAATACGAACAAATTACACAAAGTAAAATTTGATGTCCCAATTATAATGAAGAGTTTTATTTGGTCTAATATAATGTATAAGAGTGATCAAAACTATATTTAATGACGTTTCACCATCAAAAGGTGATAAGTGAACCCTTAGTGAAAATTATGGTATAAATGCCTAAAATTGAATTCTTTCCGTATTTTAAGCCTTTATCTTTTATTGGATAAATGTAAAAACATTTAAAAAACATATATAATCATATTTTAGTTATTTATATCCATTCCCGCCAATACAAATACTACATGTTAACTACTATTTAAAATAATATTATTATATTACTAGTGTGCAACGTAAGTTTTCAAAGAAACTCATCGTTGCGTATCGAGTAAGAAATCGAACATAGCAACCCCTTTAAAGTAAAATTAATATTTATTTCATAAATATTTATAAATATGAAAAATAATTATTCATTATTTAACTGGGATGTTACACCGCGTCACCTCAGGACACACCACCTATAGACCAGGAACTACCGCGGGTCGATCCCACCATTACCCAGCCATGACCAGGTCGAGATGGGTTAGTCTATCTGGGTTGGACCGGACCTAGGACCATCCAGACCCAAAAACACTAAAAAATCCATTACATGAAATCCGGGTGTCTGTTTGACAAAGATTATGTGATGATTGGATCCATGGAGCAAGGCCGTCCATTTTTTATACTCCACTTGAGTTTTGGAGAATTTTGTAGTATGGCTAGGTTAGATCATACCCGAATCCTGCTAGCCCCCAGAACTATAACAATCATAACTCATAGACTGTGTGTCTGATTGACGCATTGTCTGTCACGTTTGAACCCTTAAGACATGGCAGTACATTGGGTTACACCTTTGTGGAGCTTAGTGGAAGTCGAGGTATGACCGATATCTTGATGGGAATATTCTATATAAACTCAAGCACATCAGGTACGAGGTATCATATGGAAGGCTATAATGTGATGAAAGAACATCGATCCTGTGTGGGTCATCATCTATGAGTCTTATGTGTGTCAGCTTCAATAAAATCATCTGTGGTTCAGTGAGGGTTAGTAATTATCAGATCTTGTGTGGGTCAGTGCTCAACAATCGTGTGTGGGTCAGTGAATTTTGATTCTGTGTGGGTCAGATCCTATATGGGTCAGTGGGAGTTAGTACCTATTGATCATTTGTGGGTCGACAACCATAATTCTTAATAGAATAAGATGATATAGCTCACAAATAGAAATCTATATATAGTTACTTATTCTATACCTAATTGTGAGCTTAATATTTTACAAGTGATGTACTTATACCTTTGTGGTGTTGTCTTTGTGTTATAACATGTGTGTTACTTCTATCTTAGTGGTGTTACCTATGGGGTTTTTCTACCATTGTGGTGTTATCTTCATGGTGTTACCTATGTGGAAATTCTATCTCAATGGTGTTACCTATGGAATATTTATTCATTCATGGTGTTACATTTTTTTGTGTTATTTACTCAAGTATGAGATGAGTATATAGTTATAACAAAGGTATATATACGGGAATACACCTATGTAGTTTGGATGTCTATTACTTTGTGCATCGAGATTGAGGTCTTTATTTTTGGTATATCTGTTGTGGAACTCTGGGAGACCTACATGGGTATCTCATGGTACCTACTAAGTATCTTCATACTCTCCCCTTCAAGGACTACACACACCATTGTTGTGTCTTGTGCAGACAAAGGACTATATTGACCGAGGCTGGGGGAGCAAGGACCATTAAAGTACTCAGAGGTGGACCATCGGTTGTGACATGACTCATGGACTATTATTTGTGATATGTACCTAATCTTTAGGTAGGAACCTCAGTTGATGATCCAGGAGATGTTTTATACTTTTTCAGTTGTACTGGTACATTTTTCATTGTGGCTTGTATTTCGGCCCCTTTTACATTCAGCAATCTTCATATTCAATGCACTATTACAACATCATATTACATTGTGTTGATTAATGTTGTGTTCTTGGACTATTTGTATGAACCATTTATAAGGAAATGTCTTCCAATTTTAGGGATACACATTTTTGTTTTTAGTCACAGACCCCTGGTCTATGCAAGGCGGGCACGGCGTAGCCACAATATGGGCCTCAGTGGACGGGCCGTGAAAACAAGTTTTCCACTAGAATTGATGGAGTTTATCAGATGTATGGGGGGAATCACCATATCAATTTAATGAAAAATGTAAAAAATCACTAATAATATACATATATATATGTAAAATATTTAATCAAATAGTATATAATACAACTACATGAATCATAAAAACAGTACTATATTAAAAAGGAATTGTGAATTTAATAATGATCGTCTATATCTATTAGAATTACATAATTACCATTCTCCCTAGAGTAACCCAACAAAAACCCTCATGAAACACAATTGGATAGTGATCACTTTTGAGTACATAGTTGGATTATAGTCCAATTGCAATCAATAACCTTATGATAATAGTTGTCACGCCCCACCCCTTTGGGCCCATGCTGTGACTACCCCAAGCCGCCTTCCATAGGCCAGGGGCTAGCGACTAGCACCAGAAAGGTGTATCCCTTAAACAGGAATACAATGAATTTTTAACTTGTATAGACACACAATCCAAGAACACAACATGAAGCCACCAGATAGACTAGAATGCAATAATTGGAAAACAAAAAGTAATCTACTATATTAAATGTGTGCTGAATGTAGAAAGGGGTCGCAATACATGCACAAATGTAAAAGTAAAAGTATGACTAGAAGTAAAATACAACTGAAAGAAAAAGGAAAACATCTAATTGGTCATCCTTTGAGGTTCCTAACTGTGTGGTAGGAATAAATCATAGTCTCATCAATCAACGTCTGTTAGTCTCCTCTATGTCATGTCATGCCAAATGGTCCTCCTCCAAGCACCATCCTGTCTTAGCTCCCTCACCCTCGATCAACAATGTAGGTCATCTGCTCCAAACACCACAATGTGGGTCAAATCCCTTGTAGGGGAGAGTATAACAATACTTAGTAAAGACCCCAAGACCCTCGTAGGTAACCTAGAGACCTACAATGGAAAAAACACAAAGAAAGTCATCTAATCTACTTAGGTATATGTAATACATATACCTACATTATCAATATATAATCATCTCATACAAGAGGGAAGGACATAACATAGGTAACACCACAATGGTAGAAGTACCCCATAGGTAACACCATGAAGGTAACTCCACGAAGGTAGAAGTAACACATGGGCAACACCACAAAGATAGAAGTACACGTAGATAACACCACGAAGACAATACCACATTGTTAGAAGATCCACATAGGTAACACCACGAAGATAGAAGTACCACCCTGGTAACACCACGAAGTTAGATGTACCACACATGTAACACTACAAATATGATTCCACAAAGGTAGAAGTACCACACAAGTAACACCATGATGAAATAAGTACAATCAGATAACACCAATTAGATAGATGTACCACACATGTAACACCGTGAAATAGAAGTAACACACAGATAACACATTGACGATTGAAGTACCACACATGTAACACCACAACAATTGATGTAACCCACAGGTTAAAGAATCATCTCACAATCCTGTTTGACATAAGTGCAGAATAAAAGATGATTAGCCAAAAACCAAATCATCTTATTCTATTATGAAGCTCCGATGCTGACCCATACATGAATGATAGGTAAATAATCCCAACCGACCCACACATGATCAATAGTTAACTAACTCCCATTGACACACATAGGATCTGACCCACACATGATTATTATGTGTTGACCCTCATAGGATCACTAAGAGCTTACCCACACTAGATATGACCCTGAAATGATTGATAGATGTTGACCTACATATGATCAATGTTCTTTCTTCACGTTGTAGTCTGCCTAAGGTTTCCTCGCACCCGGTGTGCTTGAGTTCTGTAGAATCTTGCACTCAACATATTGGTCATACCTCAACCAGAAATAAGCTCTAGAATAGAGTATCCCAAAATAAATTAATGTCATAATGGTTCTTATGTGATAGAAGACGCATCAATCAGATGCTCAGACTTTGAGTTATAATTTTTCTAGCACAAGGGCCTTGTTGGATTCGGGTTTGATCAAACCTAGCTAAACTATAAAATAATACAAAACTTGTATTGAGTATACCAAATGGACCATCTTGATCCAAGGATCCCATAACTATAGATAGTTCATCAAACTGTTGTTCGGTTATCAAGATATTCCCCTTTCACTATTTCTGGGTCCGGTCTGGCTCGGGTCTGCTACGACCTAGTCGGACTACCCAGCTCGAATCAGTCTGGGCTGGTTCGGGGTGGACTCATCCCAATAGGTCGATGTTTGGTCTGTCCCACAAGAGGGGTGGCCCAACTAGAATTGTGTGGAAAATAAGGGGTGGAGGGTAGTGTGGGGTGACGACCCACTAGGGCGGCGACCTATATTGGCTGCGACCCGTTCCAAGGGTGGCGGCCCACATGGGGGAGGTGGCATACTCTAAGGGAACCGTCCTAGTGTGAGGGTGGACAAATGGCTTTAGGGAAGCAACCTAGTCTGTGGGCGTTGACCCGGTGTGTGGGAAACAACCTATCTTGGGGGTGTTAAACTGGTTATGTCTAACGTGGGGTTGTAACACCCCGGTCACCCGGATTCCCAAAAGGCCCAGAAGTCGTTTCATTGGAGTGGTAGTGGTTCCTTGTGGGCACCACATGGTCAATTTTGAACCAACTGAAGTAGGGTTATCCCTATACAAAGGATTATGCAGAGGCTTATGTTCATCAGCAGCATGAAGATCGCACCAAGTTCAATCTCGTGGTCGGTCATCGTGTCGTTCGCCTCCTACATTAGCCGCAGCTGACGAGTCGTGACCCTCCCCTTGTGGTATGCGTCGTTGTTCTCGTTTTCGTCATAGGTGGCACAAGGAAATCAAGATAACATAGGGTTCATGCCAGGTTCCCTCCTCGTTAGCTCGTAATATAGATGATATTAAAGGAGATTGATAAATAGTTGTATTGGGAACAAGATTAACCCTACAATATTCCCTACAATTACCTCCTGCCATGATGAATGAATCGAATGTCAACTATTTGGTTGGTTAAGCTGAGTTTTTCATGATATTCATGAATGGGGAAGAGGAAAATAATTTTAATTCATACAATTAATTAAACCATCTTCCAGGAATAGATGTCTGCTGAGAAGTTCGATGAAACCTCCTTAATTGTTGTCATTGGTTTGTGACTCTATGTCACTCTTCCACACTTGTTGGAAACGGTCTTATCCTCCTAGTGGTTATCATCAATGTACTTTCCACGGATTTGTTGCTTAGTGAAGTCGTGACCAGCCCCTCCCTGAGATCTATATAAATACGAGAGGATAATGTGTGTGTGATGCTCAGGGAATTTATGAGAGTCATTTAATTAATGAACCTACTAAATTCAAAATGTTGTGGTTAATGGAAAATAAGAGTCAAGCCATTTAATGTATTAACATGTCACTGTTCCAAACAACACCATTCGTCTATTGGAGGAATGAAGGAAAAGTATATATCAAAACATGTTTTTTATTAATCTTTCAAATGTTCAAAAATATCATTTTCTACCAACCTACTATGGTCGAAGTTATTCCTCCCTTAAGAGAATCGTGGCACTATAGATTCGATGGTGTTCTCTAATTTTTTATCCAAGAAACAGTTCTAATGTTAAAAAATTCTTCTCACGTGTTTACTGAACATTCCTAAAAAGAAGTTCAGAAAATTTTTAATAGTCATCCTCTACCTGTGCTAGTAAAGGATAAGATCTACATAAGTGAAACACACCCCAATAAACCAAATAGTACTCCTAGATTTCTAATTGGATTTACCATTTAAAAGTAATAAATTTTACAATAATATAAATGTCAAATAATTATTTTATTTATGGCCAAAAACTGACATTCATTGGTGGCCCATTCCGGAAAATGTTATTATTGCCTAAAGAGACCAACCCCTCACAAATTCAGTGGTGGTCATGGATTTTTAATCTGAATTACTATTCATGTGTTATAAGCCTTTTAAAAATAAATCATTTTATTTAATTATTTTATTTACTATTTTCCATTTTTGGGTTCTCTCACAGGACACCCACTCCGACAAAACATAAGTCGCGCCTATGGTAAACCCTCCATCTGGAGTACATCGGTTCCCTTAGATTTTTGATCCAAGTAAACATTTAATTGTTATTCCACTTTTTCTGATAACTACTTATACGTGCTAATTAAAACATAACAAAACATGGACATATCATTCGGGGCACTCCGAGACATGGAATCGCACGACACCATATCTTTCGGCCTCAAAATAATTCCATATAATAAAATAAATAATATACATATTTTCTAGTTCATCAAATTATCCGCACCATAAGTATTTATGCTCCCGAAATCCATAACAAAGACTAATGATAAAAATGTGGGTACTATGCATAGATCAATGTCACCTACTCCTATGTTATCACTTGGAGGTTTCAATGCTTCCAGCAAATGCGCACAAGAGTTATCGACCTCCCATAATGGACCCACTCTTGTTGATCCTAAATATTTGCTGGACTCTCAGTAAATGTCACCCATTCATCTATGTCTAGCTATCCATGGTCAATGACATGAGAATGGTTATGCACTAATCTCCTAATCTTGTATATGTGGAAGACGTCTTGCACCCATAGCTACCGTGGTGGATGTTCCATGTGGTATGCCACCTCGCAAATCCTCCGAAGTATCAGAAATGGTTTGATAACCATCGGTGATAACATTCCAGATCGATAGAATCGTCGTAGTCCCCATTAAGGGGAGACTCATAGGAAGATGTGGTCCCCTTTCCTGGAAACCCAATGGTATCAATTTCTTGTCAGTGTAAGACTTCTGAAAGCTCTATGCAGTCATCAATTGCTGACACGTGAGACATAACAATACAAAATCATCCAAATAATTCATCATCTCTATCCACCAGTTCTGACGATGATTGTTTGTGCATATCTTTACCCAAGTACGTCCTCTGAAGAGGATTGAATGATCCCCACCATCAGAAAATCATTCAGGTGCATGTCAAGTGGATATCTGAGTAGTTCGAGCCTCGCAGTCAGTGTCCCCAAGCTCCACCACCATGACTCGCTGAAGGAGTGGGGGAGTTACTATCAGAGACTGAAGATAAGATACTATATATCGAACCATGTAGGATATCCACAAAGTGGCTAGCTGCTTCGTCGCCTCCCTCAATAATTGTATACCAGATCACCCACTGAGATCATTTGCTACTACATTCCCCTTTCTAGAATTTTAAACTATCTGAATGTCTTAGTTCTGGAAAAACTATAGCCATCATAACTATCCCAGGCTCATATATTTTGGAGAGAAGATATACCTGAGACTGTTGTGAATAAAGTATACTTTAAGATGTTCTTCAACCAAGTAGTGACACCACATCTTTAGCGCAAAGACCAATGCTGCTATCTTTATGTCATGTGTATCATTGTAATACTTGTTGATCTCTATCTTAGCTCCTAAAAGCTCTATTGACACTTCTCCATCCATAGGAAAGGATCCCCTTTTTTGGACAAAACATACATCGGTGCCTCTACCCTAGAGATGTCTGGTCCAATAGTCATGTAGTACCCAACCAATGAAGAAGTCTCTACCCCATCAGGTAGGTAAAACATGAATCTTCTTTAGAATGGATGTCCCCCACACTTTACCTCTTATGTTGGGAACTAAAAACTCTAACTCCCGCTTCCAGGAGAGTAGGGCTGGCCAACTCAATCATGATAGGATGTACCCACATTTGTATGAGTTTCTCTTATGCTGCCTGGTTTTCCTTTTTCAATGACCATGGAATGTCCCATTTCAACGTTGTAGGTAAACCAAAACCTTTTTTCCTATAATAGTCAATCTTAGTAAGAACTAGGGAAGTCTAGTTCATACGCAAAGTAATGTTGTAAGGCCTCGATGCTTCCATCATGAGGTTCTAACCAAAACACCTGCCTCAAGGGTCAGATCACACCTTCTGCATTTGTGTGATTTTTGAGTCTCCTCCTAATGGTACCTCCAAATATGAGGGTCAAGTAAATGGCTTTAGGAAAATTCTATGTTTTGAACGATATTCATGGAAGGAAGGAATTAATAGTACCTATGTCTATTTATACGGCCACTAGTAGTAGACACATACCGATCATCAAATCAATCATAGAGCCGCGATGTCGCACTCCTTGACCATATGCAGTCATTCCCTTCATGTGTCCTTCAGCTCCCTGAGTCTAGTGGGGGCCACAAATGGGATGGTTGTAACATGTCAAAAAGTACACAATGTAATGATTCTCTCCCAACTCATCTTCTATGATTGTAGAACTAAAGATTCATCTATCCCTAAGACATATTCTACCCGAAATATTTCTACATATCCATTTCTCTCAGAATGGTGCCAATTTCTTGTTGTCCTACTACCGATATTCTCTGGCTGTATCTGCTCATCCATGGAACATTCAACTGAAAAAGTTCTCTCTAGAACCCTATCTTATTTATTAATTCATATTGTAATAGTGCTTGCTTGTACATCATTAAACACACCGTGCTAAGAAGTCTGAGCCCCGAATCACTGATCATATCATATTCATCGAGTAACAATGATGGATGGTAGGCCTTGGTAAATACTCCACCACCGACATGTCATTATTCTGAAGTTTTAGAAGCTCTAGAAAAATCTCAACCACCTCCTATCCTCATCTTCTTATGATTCATCCTCACCTCGAATCCTTAGGGGTATCAGATGATGAAACTCGTGTAATACATAAAGAAAAAATATGTCCTCTAGCAGTACTATCGGTTGTAATTGTTTCCCAATTAGTAGTGATATAGCTAACACACTATATAACTCAGCTCACAATATGGAATATCATATGTAAAGATATACAGATGAATAGTCATAAACAAGATCTTATTATTCTATTACAAAGCACCGTTGCTGACCCACATAGGATCGATATGTAACTAAACCTCGATGACCCACATAGGATAGATAGGTAACTGACCCACATTGACCCACACAGGATATGACCGACACATGATCAAATGATGCTGGACCACATCAGATAGATTTTCTTTCATCACGTTGCAGTCGGCCACAACTTTCCTCGCACCAAGGGAACTTGATTTCTGTATAATCTGCCCCTCGAGATTTCAAATATAGCTCGACTGGCACTAATCTCCACAAAAGAGTAACCCAAAGAACTTCCATGTCGTAATGGTTCTAACGCAACTGAAGGCACTTCAATAGGACACTCATTCTATGAGTTATAGTTGTATTAGATCAAAGGGAACAATTGGATTCATGTTCGATCCAGCCCAACCGAACATCTACATTCTCCAAAACAAACGTGTAGTTTACCAAAACAATTAGATCGATCCAAGGAAACTAACACTATAGACGGTTCATCAAAAAGATTTCTGGTTCTCATGATATGCCTCTTTAGGTATTTCTAGGTCCAGTGGGGCCTGGGTCCGGTTTGACTCAGTCAGACAGACCCAGCCCATCTCGGTCTAGGTTTGGATAGGGTGGAATCAGCCCACTAGGCTTGGGTGTAGTCATCACGTGGGTCCGGTGTGTGGTCTGGCCCATAAGTGGGGTGGTCCGCAAGGGAATCCCAGCCATAATAGGGCAGCGGCCCACAAGGGCTGCTGCCCGATGCGGTGGAGGCCCGCACGTGCAGTGACCCAGTATGAGGGTAGCAGCCTACTCTATGGGCAAAGGCCCGATGCGAGTGTCGCAGCCCGACTCGAGGGTGGCGGCCCACTTAGTGGGCGGCTACCCGCTCATAGGGTGGCAGCCTAGTCCTAGGGTGGTGTGCTGGTTATAGGGCGAAAACCTAGCATGAGTGCGGGAGCGCGGTTCAATCTGACGTGGGGGGTGTAACCCCCCAGTCACATGGATTCCAAAATGGCCCATAAGCTATTCAGTAGGTGAGGCGGTGGGGCTATGTGGGTGCAACTCGGTCACCACAGAGCTTCCCAAAGGTGGGTTTGGCATCCAATGCGGCTTCATTCTGCAGCTTCCATTCATTAGTGGCACACCAATCACACCACATTCCTTCCTGTGGTTGACCTTCATTTTGGGAGCCTTCGTTGTTCACTACGAATGAATAGATTTGGCCCTCCTCTTACGTCATGCGTCGACGTGCTCCCTTTATTCTGAGGTGGTGCATTGAATAAAAGATTGCGGAGGGTTTGGGCCAGGTTCTTTAGGCATGCACCCTTCATGTTAGAACATAATATTAAGCATATTAATGGATTCCAATACAATGTTTTATTGGGAAAACTATTAACCCCACAAGATTCCCTACAATAACCTCTCGCAATGATGAATGAATCCCGGGTCAACCCATTAGTTGGTTGACCCGCATTTTTTCATGTTATTCATGAACAGAGAAGAGTAAAATAAATTGAATGCATAAAATAATTAAACCCCTACCATGAAGAGACGTTCGCTCATGACGGTAGACAGAACCTCCTTAATTGTTGTCTTTAGTTCATGAGTCTGTGGTGATCATCACCGCTCTTTGGTACCAGTCTCATCCTCCAGGTGGTTGGTGTAATGGTACATTGTCTAGGATTCATAGCCTGGAAGTGCAGTGCAAACACACATCCTCGAGCTCCATATAAATTAGAGAGGAGACGGAGTGTGAAACACCCTAGGAGTTAATGAGATTCACTTAATTAATGGTACTCTCATGTTCCCAATGGCGTAGTTATAGTAAAAGAAGAGTCAAGACCTTTATTATCATGAAACGTCGCTGGTCCCGCAAGTGCCATTCAACCGTTAGAGGAATGAATGAAAATAAAATAACAAAACAAGTTATTTTATTAATGTTAAAAAAGTTAAAAACAATTCACCCAACCCACTACAGTCGAAGATATGCCTTCCTTAAGCGAATCTTGAAATTTCAAATTCATCGTTTCCTTCATATTTTTAATCAGAGAAACAATTCAAATTTTATAAAACACTGATCACGCGTTTACTAAATGTACAATTTTTTTGGAAAATAATTAACAGTCATCCTCTACCCACACCGGTCATGGTTGGTATATTATTATGTGAGACACGCCCCAAAGAACCCAACAGTGGTCTCAGATTTCTAGTCCTAGTTATCATTTAAAAGTTATTTGTTAAAAAAATAAAATAATTCTCACTTAATTTTTTTATTTACGGCCAAAAACTATCTTTCACTGGTGGCCAACACCGAACAATGTATGTACCTACCAAAACTGTGCATATCCTCATGAGTTCAATAGTAGTCATAGATTTTTAATCTGAGTTACCATTCTTGAGTTGTAAGAATTTGAAAAATAAAATTATTTTATTTTATTGTTTTATTTATGGTTATTTCATTTTTGGGTTTTCTCACAGGAGGCCTATGCCGACTAAAATAATGTCACATCTTGGATAAACCAATCATCCTCAGTGCAATGGTGCCCTTAGATTTTTTATCTGATTAACCGGTTAAGGGAACTCCGGGCATCAGAAGTTTGCACCATCAGATATTGTGGTCTCGAAATAATTTCTTATAATACAAAAAATTATACAGAATTTCTAGGACATTACATTTGTGATCTAAGTTAAACATGACCAAAATCCACTAATATTAATTCTTGAGCTAATCAACATCATATTCTAGGAATGCAATTAATTTCAGATTCCAGATTAGTATATTAGAATATGTCAAATGTCATACTAACCCGATAACCTACAATAGACTTAATTTCCAGGTATCTAAAAATCATAATCTCTTAGGATTAAATTAGTTTTCTAGTTGATGATGAAAATTTAATAACTATAATTAATTTAATATATTAATATACACCATATCAAATCATTCATGGTTTAGGCCTCATCCCTACCAACACCAACCACTCACTAGATCAAACAATATTTTTGGTATCTTCTTATAATAAATAGATCAAAATAAAACAATTCAGCCTTTAAATATTTAGCCCCATGAAACCCATAAGAACAATTAAATTTTCACGGCATTAACCCATGACATTTACCCCGTCATAATCACATCTTTCACCCCAAGTACCTCAACACATTATATTTACAACCTTACAAAAAAATTCATCTAACCATATAATCAGCAAATCTTACTCCCCATACTACTCAGTACTTCATGGTCATATCATACACCACCTGTATCTAACCCTATCCTCATAAAATCCTCTACCCCATTAATTTAATAACATGATGAACATGTTGAATGAGGATATAATGATACCCATTATGACAATTAGAGTGAAATAACCATAATCAATCATTTCAAAAGGAAATTTGGTACATATTATAAACTTTAATCCATTACATCTCAGAAAAATGGAACCAATAAAACCCATGAGAGCATATAAAAGAAATTAAAATATATACATAGAATTAATCTGAATGCATTAAAACAAATGTTAATATATAAATAAATGTTTTTAATTTAAGTTATTGCATCCATGAAATTGCTATTAATGATAATACCATATTACATAATTTTATGGGTATATGTGTATTTTGCCTTAGTCAATTATAGTATATAAATTTATAAATATAAACAATCTCCATTACAAACATCATATTTAGAGTTATGGAATCATAGAAAAATAAAAAAACACACAAGATAAAATAAATAATGATGATAATAATAGATTTTATGAATTTACAATTGAGCATAATAGTTAATGTGAAATAATAAAGATATAATATTTTTTGTCATAATGCTACTCTAGGTAATCAAATCATGTGATAGTATAAAAATGTATTATTAACCCTAACTCATGGGACATATTCTCTTAAATATAATGAAAAATTTTTGAACTCATCAGTAGATAATTATATGTTAACATTCTAATTATTCCCTTTAGTGAGTAAAATATAACCACTAGGATATAATTACCCAAATAAAAAATTGTACATAAATGAAAAAATCTCATTAAAATAGAACTCTATGCATGAACTTTCACATACCCAACACATATTCCCAACCTCAAAATTTTAGACATACATTGACATGACATCATTTGATAATACATACCTATCAATTTCACAAATTTCATTATATTTTCCAAATATAAAATCAAATTATATATTGTTGGGTAAGTAAAAAACTCAACAATGTAATATAGAGATTATTTTAATAGAAACATGTAAAATTTCTACTAAATAATATATCAAGTCTGTAACAAATCAAACCTTCCAGAAGTTAAAGGATCTTGTTCTAAAGGAATTTTGTTCTCTCTATTATGTCCAAATATGGTAAAAATTATTAATAAATAACTATTTAAACTATTAAACTCTCCCAACCCCCCATATAACCACATGTTCATCATATTGAATATCAATAAAATTAATCCACATAAATTCCATATTTACAAGGAGTCATCGTATGTAAATTATGTCTACATTACACTCATGACTCATTATAGAGTGACTTACACATTGTAATGTCTTATAAATAAGATTCACCACAATTTCAAAAACCGAGCATGATGTTTATTATAAAATATAAAATTCAAAATTGAACTAGAATGAAGAATACATTTAATCAACCAATACATCTCATTATAATTAATTATCCCTTTACAAAACCGATTACATCCTTAAAAACCATTCATAATAGGTTTTATCTGCAATATCAATCATATCTCATCAAATATCACAACATAATGAACATGAATTATAATTCAAATTTATTGGTTATTAATTAGTAAATATAATGTAAGAAACAATATTAGAGAATAATAAATCCATGAAATGTGATAAGAATATGAAAATGACAATCCATCCCCTTAATCCAAACGTGGTCTCGAGAAGATGTAAATTTCTGGTAAAACAATAATATTAGTGAAACTCCTTCCTCCAAAACAAAAAAATAGTTCCATTAATATGTTAAGCATAGGAAAATATTTTAACAAAAATAAATTATGTAGTAGGTTATATTCCAAAAGTTTATTTAATAAAAATATGGGATAATGGGTATCATAGGGTGGTTTTTTTCATGGAAAATGATGCACACACAATAAATAATATTAATGTTATTAAATTAATTTTAAATTGCATATTAGGATACATATAGACTACTAATTTAATGGAAAATGTAAAAAAACAACAAGGGTTCTGATTTAATATAATGAAATAAAAATATTAGATGATATGAGATACAATTTTCAATCCCCTACATCAATGATTCCAATTAAGTCCATGCAGAGAAAACAAAATATGATCTCCAATAAACCTGATGGATGGTTCCTGAACCACATAACATCCCAATAATCATCAATACATACAAGCTAAAAATATTAATATATATGTATTACTTATAATTATATACCCCTAGAATAAATTATAATTATGAAAATGAAAAATAGATAAAAGATGACCCATATATTGAAGAAGGAAAAATTCCATTATTTCAAAAAATTTCATCCTTAAAAAGATGAGTGTAATCATTTGAAAGGGGCCTTAAATGTAAAATTATTTTGAAAAAAAGTATAACATTAAATCCAAAAGAAGTATACAACCCGCTATTTAATTATAATAATGATTTAAAAATAACTAAATATAGAAACATCAACCATGGTTTTGGTATCCCTAGTGATGTACAAAACAGGTAACACCAATTAGATAGATGTAACACACATGTAACGCCATGAAATAGAAGTAACAAACAGATAACACAATGAAGATAGAAGTTCCACACATGTAACACCACGTAGATTGATGTAACATACAGGTTAAAGAATCATCTCATAATAAGGTTTTACTTAAGTAAAGTAGTAAAGATGATTAGACAAAAACTAGATCATCTTATTCTATTAAGAAGATATGATGTTGAATCATACAAGATCGATAGGTAAATACTCCCCACCAACCCAAACATGATCAATAGGTAAATAACTCCCGCTAACCCACACAGGATCTGACGCACACATGATTATTATGCATTGACCCACACAGGATCGTTGAGCACTGACCCACACTGTATATGACCCCGAAATGATTGATAGATGTTCACCCACATATGATCAATGTTCTTTCTTCACGTTGCAGTCTGCCTATGGTTTCCTCGCACCCGGTGTGCTTGAGTTCTGTAGAATTTTCCCATCAACATATCAGTCATTCCTCAACCACCACTAATCTCCACAATGGAGTATCATAAAAGACATTAATGTCATAATGGTTCTAATGTGATAGAAGACGCATCAATTAGATGCTCAGTCTGTGAGTTATAATCGTTTTAGAACAAGGTCCTGGTTGGATTCGGGTTCGATACCACCCACCGGAAGTCCAAAATTCTCCAAAAATCATGTTGAGAATACCAAAAGGACCATATCGATCCAAGGATCCCATCAATTTAGATATTTCATCAAACTATTACTTGTTTGTCAAGATATTCCCCTTTCACTATTTCTGGGTCCGGTTGGTCTCGGGTCCGCTACGACCTAGTCAGACTACCCGACTTGAATCGGTCTTGGCTAGTTCGGGGTGGACTCATCCCAATGGGTCGATGTCTAGTATAGCCCACATGAGGGGTGGTCCAACTAGAATAGTGAGCCCAACAAGGGGTGGAGGGTAGTGTAGGGCGACAACCCGCTGGGGCATCGACCAATATGGGCGGCGACCCATTCCAAGTGCAGCGGACCACTTAAGGGCGGCGACATACTTTGAGGGCAGCGGCCTAGTGTGAGGGTGGAGATCTGGCTTTAGGGCAGCAGCCCAGTCCGTGGGCAGCGTCCCAATGAGTGGGAAACAACCTAGCTTGACGGTGGTAGGCTAGTTATGTCCAGTGTGGGGTTGTAACAACCCGGTCACCCGGATTCCCAAAAGGCTCGAAAGTCATTTCATTTGAGTGGTAGTGGTGCCTTATGGGAACCACATGGTCACTTCTGAACCAACCGAAAGAGGGTTATCCCTCTGCCAGGGCTTCTGCAGAGGCTACTGTTCATTGGTAGCAGGAAGATCACACCATGTTAAAGCTCGTGGTTGTTCATCGTGTCAGCTGCCTCCTCCGTTCTCCGCAGCTGACGAGTCTTGACCCTCCCCTTATGGAATGCGTCGATGGTCTTGTTGTCTTCATAGGTGGCACAAGTAAATCAAGATAGCAGAGGGTTTGTTCCAGGTTACATCCTCGTTAGCTCGTAATATAGAGGATATTAAAAGAGATCGATAAATAGTTGTATTGGGAACAAGATTAACCCCACAATATTCCCTACAATTACCTCTTGGCGTGATGAATGAATCGAAAGTCAACTCTTTGTTCAGTTAACCCATTTTCTTCATGATATTCATGAATGGGGAAGAGGAAAATAATTTTAATTCATAAAATGAATTAAAACCTCTACCAGGAAGATATTTTTGCTGAAGACGGTCGATGGAACCTTTTTAATTGTTGTTATTGGTTCGTGACTCTATGGCACTCTTCCACACTCATTGGAAACAGTCTCATCCTACAAGTGGTTAGCATCACAGTACTTTTCCAAGGATTTGTCTCTTAGTGAAGTCATGACATCCCCCTCCCCGAGATCTATATAAATACGAGAGGATAAATTGTGTGCGATGCTCAAGGAATTAATGAGCGTCATTTAATTAATGAACCTACTGAATTCTCAATGGTGTGGTTAAATGAAAAAAAAGTGTCAATCCATTTAATGTATTGACATGTCATTGTTCCCACCAGCACCATTCATCTATTGGAGTAATGAAGGAAAATTATATATCAAAACATGTTATTTTATTAATCATTCAAATATCCAAAAAATAACATTTTCAACTGAACTACTATAGTCAAAGTTATTCCTCCCTTAAGAGAATCGTGGTAGTATAGATTCAATGGTGTGTAATAATTTTTATCCAAGCAACAGTTCAAATGTTAAAAAATGCGGCTCACTTGTTTACTAAACGATCCTGAAAAAATGTTCAGAATATTTTTAACATTCATCCTCAACCTGTGCTGGTCAAGGTTAGGATCTAAATATGTGAAACACACCCTAATAGACCAAACGGTACTCTCAGATTTCCAATTAGAGTTGCAATTTAAAAGTAATGAATTTTACAATAATAGAGTTATCAAATAATTATTTTATTAATGGCCAAAAACTGACATTCATTTGTGCCCCACGCCAGAAAATGTTATTATCTGCCTAAAGAGGCCATCCCCTCACAAATTTATTGGTGGTCATGGATTTTTAATCTGAATTAATCTTTTTGTGTTATAATCCTTCTAAAAATAAATCATTTAATTTAATTATTTTATTTACTATTTTCCATTTTCAGGATCTCTCACCGGACGCCCACGCCGACTAAACTTCAGTCGCGCCTAGGGTAAACCCTACATCTAGAGTACATCTGTAGAGGCCCGAATCGTGACATACATGGAAATTACATAAATTTTGTGGAATACATAATACATAACAAAAACAGACACATAAGGACCGTAATAGTTTAGTGTCTTTGGAATCTCAGAATATAAACATCTAATCCTATTGAAAGATCTTCAACATCTCCCATATCGATCTTCCACTTTTATTTTCTTACCTATAACCTTTCTTTATATCCTGGGGAATAGAAAACATATAAAGGGAGAGCTAAAATGCTCAATAAGGGTAAGCATGGATAAAATAAATCAAATCAAATACATTTGAGCTTAAAAACAAGAATATAATGTTTAAACATCAAAAGCATGAGAAATGACATAAACCATGGAAGTACGTAAGGCATAGATCATAAAGAAACATTAAGCATGATGAAATAGAATAGGATTAAAACATGTAATTATGGAAACCATTCAGCATATGTCATGATTTCTATAGTAGCCAAGGCATTGCTGCCAATACCAACATAGTGGACAAAGTCCCTTTCTGAATCAAGTTCACTCCTCGTTTCAGTCCTATAACACTAAATCAGATTAACTTATCGTTCCAGCCATGTCTATCACATGATATATAAATCTTTACCCAATGCATTGGAGGGAGATATATGTCCCACCCATCTCATAATGAAATCATTCTTACTTGTGCCACAAAATAAACTTAAAACATTCATCATAACCCAAAGAATAAAATGGGTTTCATAAAATCATTCCATCATAACATAATCCATAAAAAATGGATATCATTTCATCATTAGAAAAGTGAAACCATGTAAATCAAAGAGACATTTAACATGAATCATACACATATGAAATAATTTCATCTTAGATTGAAAATGGTTTTGATAAAACATTTGAAATGAATTCTTGAGGAAAATATCCTTTCTTCTTCAAAATCAATTTATTTTCACAAAACGTAATTCAATTTTAAAAGAAAATGATTATATTGAACATAGTCATGAAATCCTTTGAAATATGTTTCACGAAAATAAGGTATTATAAAACCATAAAAATACTTTAATGCTATATAAGTTAAAAAAAATATTCTTCTCGTACTTTTTCCAAAAAAGTCAAAAAAGTACCTCGTAACGTAAACAAAAGAATGATTTCATACATACCATGTAGTAAAAGTCAAAATTGGTAAAAAGGACATTAAACATACATGAAGAAAAAATTATAAAACATGGACATGGATGATATAAATAACCCCAATAAATACTTACGAATAAGCAATCTTGGATAAAAATGAGAGTTGCAAAATTATCCCTTACCTTAGGTCCGATATGCTTCGTACGTATCCAAACCTCATGTATAATGATTTAAATAATGTCATTGACTTATTAGATAATCATATTTATTGTTGTTATATCATATATGGTTCACTTATGACGTTATATTACCCTTTCTTTTGTAAATTCATGTTAAAGTAGCATTTTGGGTAAAATCGTTTCATTTGTCATTCGTGTTTTAACTTGTAATTATTCATATGATTACCTAGATCATGATTACTTACATCCAGAATGTAAAACATGATTTATATATAATATATATTCAGAATATACATATATATAATATATCTATAATTGGAAATTAATACACTTTTCATGGAGATGGTAGGCCATACGTACGCATGTACGCTGTTTTCGTTTCCTTATTGAATTGAATGGAATTAAGTATATGAAATACATATATATGTACATAAATAAAGTATCATTATTATGTCATATATTTTATTATTACTTATTATATATACTTTATAATCATT
The DNA here is from genome assembly GCA_963277665.1 of Viscum album. Classification (NCBI taxonomy): domain Eukaryota; kingdom Viridiplantae; phylum Streptophyta; class Magnoliopsida; order Santalales; family Viscaceae; genus Viscum; species Viscum album. Next base: position 912,676,864 of record OY728157.1, read on the forward strand.
CTTGAATTTGTAACACGGAAAATTAATCTCATCCCGTCGTGGAGACGGTAATCCGTACGTACGCACGGGCGATGATATCATTCCCATGGAATTGTATTGGAGTTTATGTATACTATTTCAGAATCAATATCACTTTACAATAATCATATATAGTAATTATTTACACCATTATACCCATCCATGTAAGGTGGTGGTGGAAAATATATTACACCACGTTGTGGAGACGGTATTCCGTACGTACGCACGCGCGGTGATTTCATTTTTCATAGGATGGATAGTTGGTGAAATAGGGTTGTTTCACAATTATAATAACATATCAGTATATTAGTGATACTTATGTTATTTCTTCATAATGTAACATCTAAATAATATGAAGTAGAAGAAGAAATAATGTTGAATGAATCGGTAACAGACATTACCTCTTCTTTGAAGCGCCTCTTTGAGACCTCCACTTCGGGCACTAAAATTGGACATCGAAGAAAACCAGGACCTATAGGATGTTTCTAGATAAGTGTAGAAGTTAAATGGTCAGGGTTTGGAACATCTTAAAGGATCAAATTGGTGTGAGGAGGAGAGGGAGGAGGTGCCCTTTTATAAGGGAGGAGAGGGGCACCGTTGGAAATAAAAGAAATATTAGTTTATATTAAATATCATCCCCACATAAAAACTTCCAAAATGACTCATATCCGAATATTAGATGAGATAGGGTTTTAATCTCATAAAACAATAAAATTTAGCCATGTTAGGAATTTATTTTAAACATTATCAACTTGATTTATCCTTATTTAATTAGTTTAATTTTATTTGTTGTAATAACGTTCTAAATTTTAAATTATAACAAATAATTACTTATCTGTTTTTCATTTTCCATAATTTAAATCATTATAAAATTTTAGACAATATAAATTTAAATTTATAATTGTAAAATATTTTTGTTATTTTTAAACATTTTTATAATATGTTATTTTTATAAAATAACAATAGTGTCAATTTTGACACTATTCATTTATTTGAAAGTAAATAAAATATATACAGAAGATATTTTCAAACTAACATAATTAATAGATTCATAAAAGATCATATGTATCTATAAAATTAGTGGATAACATTCAATAGTTCATATAGTATTTATTTTTTTAATTTTCAAACCATTTATTTGTTTTATCTCTTAAAACAATAATTACTACAAAATTTTTGTATAATTATTTAATATACTTATTTGATGCATAAAAATTAAAAATAAAATCCTATCATTAAGATATATATATTAAATTTTATAATAATACTTTTACTAGAATTTATCATCTTAAAATCAAAATAGTTAAATTGATATATTTATTAAATTATAAAGTTGACAACTTTGGCATCATTTAAAATAAAATAATATAAGTTTCATAATCACCTTAATAATGATGAAAATGGTCCACAATTCGGCCAGTGGATGAATATGGTTTATATATACACTAATAAAAAGTTTTTTTCTGATTTTTGGGCCTTTTGATATGTATTAATATTTCAATAAAAACTATATTATTGATTTTTCACTAAATAAATAATTTCTGTATCATTAATGTATAAGATATAAGGTAATTAAATAACTCATAAAAATTACAAATAAATTTCAATGACAAATAAAAAGATTTTATATTTCAAATTAGTATTTATACCCGAATTTATATTCTGTATAAACTTATATTAAAAATACATTAATTATTAATGTTGAGTGAGACATGTTTCACTTTCCTTTAAATAAAATAAACTAAATGTCTTAATCATCTCCAAGTGGGTTCTAATGAATTCCATTTCGACCCAAATATGACTTAGGACTAATTATAATCATCCAATTGTATTAATAAATTTTATATAATAATTTTATAATATTATATTTTCCCTTAATTTCCCAATTTACCTTTTACTATGGTAAATAAAATTTACCGTTGTTACTATTCATAAAGCCCAAAAATAAAAAGTATTCTATTAATATAATATTGACCCACTGATTCCAAATATGGAATCCATTTTTCCAAATTCAATACATATAAGTTTCATAAATTTAATTAAAATTAATCACGTTGTTGAAAGAAAATGGGTTTTTGTTTAAAACATTACAAAAGATTGAATTTATTTAACCTACGAATTCAATGTAAAATCAAGGCTAATGAAATACATTATATTAAATGGAAAAAATATATTCTATTTATATATTAAAACCATTAAAGATTATTATTTAACCACATAAGTTATTATGATGAAAAAAGTTGTTTTTAATTAAAATAGAGTGTGTTTTTACTATTCATTAAAATATGAAAGTTATCAGAATAATATGATAAATGTATCCAAGTTAAAATTTTATATCCTGATTCCAAATAGTAATTTTATTTTGTAAAATTGAACATATAAACATGTCAAAAACTAGATTTAAATTGGGTGCACCATCAAAAGGCGAAAAAACTGCATTTTTTGAAAAATACTTATTTTATTTGAAATATTTATTTTGTTCTGATACCATGTTCTAGAAAATGTGTAAGATGAATAATAATGTTATAAAATTCAAAATTTAGTTAATACTATTTATAACGGCTAGTTCATAATAATATTATAATAATATATCATTGTTTAGTAAAACCCGGTATTGCATACAACACACGCTATCGAGGAAGGTCGTGATTGCATGTAATGCAAGCGAAGTCAGGGTTGCGTGTTGGGAATGAATCCTTCGTTGTTTTGTATAACAGAATCCAACCATATTTCATTTATACATTGAATATTTAAATATATATATAATCAATGTTGCGTAGAATGACTATTATAAAACGAACATGAAATTGTGTGTAACATGATCCAAGAATAGAGTTGCATATACTGAAACCTAATACGGTGTTCCGTATAGCACAAGATAAACATGGAGTGTTGTATAATAGAAGACATCAAAGAAATTAAAAGAATATTTTTCATAAAATCTCGGGGTTTTACATTCTACCCCCTTAAAATGAATTTCTCCCTCGAAATTCGTCGGGGTTATAAATCGTTTACTATTCATTGAAACCCACATCATAAAAAGGAATACTAAAACATAATTTTAAAAACTAAAGTATAAAATGAAACAATTACCCAAAGTAACTCATCATTGGGTTTCCATATAAGATAACATAGGTGAAAATTTGGATATGAATGAAAAATGTAACCATCATGTTCTGATGGAGAGTGGTAGAGGACATGGCTATGAAAAATCCAACAATCACAAAGCCATAAATTTGTGATGATAAAAGGTACCATCTGATTCATCGGATATAAGAGCACTAGGACAATATTTTTGGTTTTCAAGATCATTTCCCTAAAGTTGAAAATTTTGAATTAGAAGAAATATTTGCTTGATTTTGGTACAATCTCACTGTAGTCCGTGCTTTGAACAATTTCAACTTCATCTCTTAAATAAATGAAGTTGAATTTGTTATTTGTGATGTATTAATAGATCATGTGATAGAATGATCAGTCATTCCATCTATTTTGAACAAAAGGTTAGCAAATGTTATCAAATATACATTAGTCCATCTATGGTGAGGTTAATCGTATACGATTCCAAAAATGAACTTATACTTCATATATCATACCACTTACTAAATATTCTAGTTTCTACTAACCAGGGACTTCCTGTAGGCCAGTGGTATGCGATAAAGGCCAGTCACACTTCAGTTGTAGGTTCGATTCCCACAGCCTTGTCCAATGCGATGGGCTGTCATCCATCCTGCAGGTTGTCTTTTTTCTAAAACTGCATGACTATAACTTCCCATCAATAATATCAAAAAAAGTTCTATCCTTAAAAAATACTATATTATGTTCAACATAATCCATTCCAATCTTTATCTAAAATAATTCTGTACAAGATCATAGTATAAAGAAACGATTTCCTGAAATGTCATCAACCAACCATCATTTATCCCCCATTATCTTGTTGGTCACATTCCAATCCTGTGAATACCTTAATCGTGTATTCTCTTGAAAAATGAATACCCATTAAACCTTAGTGAAAACATTAATACTGTCAAAAGTTAACTCTTTCCACATACCAAAAATAAAAAATTCTATATACTCAAACCATGATATAACCTTCTCCTTATATCAGTCATGAGCTCATGAATTCTTTCAAACATTTAATTTTCTCTTTATCCGTTCATTATGTGCATATCATCTAGTTTCCAAAAATACTGGTACCATTCATCACACAATTTCAAAACATAAGGAAAGAAAACAGTGTAACAATCCTTAAATGTCTCTCTATTCCATAGTACCATGAGATTACTTATACAACATTACACTTGATAAACATTTAATCATTCCGCTACCTTCTGAATCCATTGACCGAGCTTCAACAATTCTTTCATCTCAAATATCATTTGTAGTCTCCTGATTATCATCAACATAAATATTACCCATACGACCATACTGATTCTCTTCATGAGACTTTCCCTTAGGGTATTGGTTTGTATAATGCCCGTACATTCCACATTTAAAACATTTAAACATTGTTGATGTCGTAGCAATACCATTATCCTCATCCATGGTGTTAACTGAAACTTTTCCTTTGCACTTACCGGAATTACATCCTTCTTCTCCAAAACCAATGAATCTTCTAGTTCCTTTGACACAATCTCCCTGATGCCTCTTCCCACATGATTTACATGATGGAAATTGAACATTATTTCCTCTATAATCATCATGAAACTCCATCATTCTCTTATTATCTGAGTCGGGAAACTTACCAAAGTTGAGATTATTAATAATATTATGAGATTTCTGATTAGGCATAATAACAATTTTTGGACTTCCAAATCCTGTTTCATTTGGTTTCTCATGAAGAATATCATTCCATTGTCTGTTATATCTTTCATTATCATGAATCTTCCTGTTTCCAGCCATTTTCTAAAACCCAAAAATAATAGTGTGAGAGTAAAAAATCATGATAGGGAAAACAACATAGTAAATGGGGAGTTACCTCAATATCTAACATCTTAGGTTAAATTCTAAGAACGTTACCGTAGTTCTAGGACTATATCCTATACGTATACTTATCCTTAGGGACATCCCTAGACATACCTTAGAAATATCTCTAGGGATCTCACTAATGTTTTCGCATCCTAGATTCAAAAGGTTGACTAATCCTTTCCTCTGATACCAACTTTAGAGTCCGGACGCTTGACGTACATGGACATTACATTAATTCTGCAGAATACTTAATACATTAAAAACAGACACACAAGGACCGTAATAGTTTAGTGTCTTTGGAAACTCGGAATATAAACATCTAATCCTGTTGAAAGATCTTCAACATCTCCTATATCGATCTCCCCCTTTAATTTTCATAGCTAAAACCTTTCTTTATAACCTGGGAAAAGAAAAGATATAAAGGGTGAGCTCAAATGCTCAGTAAGGGTAAGCATGGATAAAATAAAACAAATCATATACATTTGAGCTTAAAAACATGAAAATAATGTTTAAACATCAAAATCTTGAGCAATGAAAAAATACATTGAAGTACGTAAGACATAGATCATAAAGAAACATTAATCACGATAAAATAGAAAAGGAGTAAAACATGTAATTATGTCAACCATTTATCTCATGTCATTATTTCCATAGTAGCCAAGGCATTGCTGCCAAGACCATCTTAGTGGACAAAGTCCCTTTCTGAATCGAGTTCACTCCTCGTTTTAGTCCTGTAACACTGAATCAGATTAACATAACGTTCCAGCCATATCTATCTCATGAGATATAAATCTTTACCCAATGCATTGGAGGGTGATATAGGTCCCACACATCTTATAATTAAATCATTCTTACTTGTTCCACAAAATAAACAAAAAACATTCATCATAACCCAACGAATAAAATGGGTTTCATAAATATCATTCCATCATAACATAATCCATACAAAAAATGGATATCATTTCATCATTAGAAAAGTGAAACCATGTGAATCATATAGACATTAAACTTGAAACATACACATATGAAATAATTTCATCTTAGATGTAAAATGGTTTTTATAAAACATTTGAAATGAATTCTTGAGGAATATAACCTTTCTTATTCAAAATCAATTTCTTTTCAAAAAATCATTCAATTTTAAAAGAAAATGATTTTATAGAAAATAGTCATGAAATCCTTTGGATGAAGCTTCACGAAAATAAGGCTTTATAAAACTGTGAAAATCCTTTCATGCCGTATAAGTAAAAAAACATTCTTCTCGTACTATTGCCGGAAATGTCAAAATATTACCTCGTAATTTTAACTAAAGAATGATTCCTTACATACCATGTAGTAAAAGTGAAAATGGATAAAAATGACTTTAAATATACATGAAAACACTTTTCTGAAACATGGACATGTATGATATAAATAACCATAGTAAATACTTACGAATAAGCAATCTCGGATAAAAATGGGATTTGTAAAATTATCCCTTACCTTAGGTCCAATATGCTTTGTACCTATCCCAACCTCCTGTATAATGATTTAAATAATGTCATTTACTTATTACATAATCATATTCAATTTTATTATATCAAATATGGTTCACTTTTGACTTTATATTACCCGTTCTTTTGTAAATTCATGTTAAAGTAGCATTCTGGGTAAATTCGTTTCATTTGTTGTTCGTGTTTTAACTTGTAACTATTCATATGATTACTTAGATCACGATTACTTAAATACAGAATTTAAAACATGATTTATATATAATATATATTCATAATATACATATATATAATAGATCGATAATTGGAAAGATATACATTGTTCATGGAGACGGTAGGTTGTACGTACGCATGGACGCTGTTTTTATTTCCTTATTGAATTGAATGGAATTAAGTATATGACATAAATATATATGTACATAAATCCAGTAGAATTATTATGTCATATATTTCATTATTACTTACTATATATACTATATAATCATTCTTGAATTTGTAACATGGAAAATGAATCTCATCGCGTTGTGGAGACGGTAATCCGTACGTACGCACGAGCGATGATATCATTCCCATGGAATTGTATTGGAGTATATGTACACTATTTCAGAATCAATATCACTATATAATAATCATATATAGTCACTATTTACACCATTATACCATTCCAAGTAAGGTGGGGGTGGAAAATAGATTACACCACGGCGTGGAGACGATATTTCGTACGTACACATGCGCGGTGATTTTGTTTTCCGTAGGATGGATAGTTGGTGAAATAGGGTTGTTTAATACTTATAATAACATATCAGTATACTACTGATACTGATGTTATTAATTCATAATTAAATAACTAAAGAAGAAGAATTTGATGAAAAAATAAAGTTGAATGGATCGGTAATAGACAGTACCTCTTCTTTGAAGTGCCTCTTTGAGACCTCCACTTAGGGAACTAAAAATTGCCTTTGAAGAACAAAATGACCTCTATGATGATTCTAGGGAATTGGGGAAGTGAAATGGGAAGGTTTTGTCTGATCTTAAAGGCAAAAATTGGTGTGAGGAGGAGAGGGAGGACGTTCCCTTTTATAAGGGAGGAGAGGGGAACCTTTGGAAATATAAGAAATATTAGTTTATATTAAATCCCATCCACACTTAAAAACTTCCAAAATGACTCATATAAGAATATTAGATGAGATATGGTTTTAATCGTGTCAACCAATAAAATTTAGACATGTTAAAATTTTTTTCTAAACATTATCAACTTGATTTATCCTTATTTAATCAATTTAATTTTATTTGTGGTAATAACATTCTAAATTTTAAATTATAACAAATAATTCATTATTTGTTTTGAATTGTACATAATTGGATACATTATAACACTTTATACCATATAAATTTAAATTTACAATTTTAAAATATTTTTGTGATTTTTAAACATTTTTATAATATGTTATTTTTATAAAATAACAATAGTGTCAATTTTGAAACTATGAATTTATATGAATTTAAATAAAATATATACAGAAGTTATGTTTTGAACTAAAAGTTTTAATAGATTCATAAAAGGTCATATGTATCTAGACAATTAGTGGAGAACATTAAATAGTTCATATAATATTTATATTATTATTTTTAAAACCATTTATTTGGTTTATCTCTTAATAAAATAATTACTACAACATTTTTGTATAATTATTTGATATACTTATTTGTTGCATAAAAATTAAAAGTAAAATCTTATTATAAATATAAATCTTTTAACTTTCACAATAATACTTTTACATGAATTTATTATCTTAAAATCACAATAGTTAAATTGTTATATTTATTAAATTTTGAAGGTGACAACAATGGCATCATTTAAAATAAAATAATATAAGTGTCATAATCACCTTAATAAGGGTCCAAATGTTCAAAAACTCTGCCAGTGGAAGATTTTGGTTTATATATACACTAATAGTATGTTTTGTGCAGATTTTTGGGCCTTTTGATATGTATTAATATTTCAATAAATACTATATTATTGATTTTTCACTAAATTAATAATTTCTACATCATTAATGTATAAGATAATAAGGTAATTAAATAACACTTAAAAATTACAAATAAATTACCATTACAAATAAAAACAGGTTACCTTTAAAATGAGTATTTTTAATAGAATTTATATTCTGTATAACTTATATTAAAAATACTTTAATTATTAAAGTTGAGGGAGACATATTTCACTTTCATTTAATTAATTAAACTAAAGGTCTTAATAACCTCCAAGTGGGTTCTAATGGATTCCATTTAGACCCAAATATGACTTAGGAAAAATTATAATCATACAATTGTATTAAAATAATTATTAGAATAATTTTCTAATATTATATTTACCTTTAATTACCCAATTTACCTTTTATTATGGTAAATAAAATATACTGTTGTTACTATTCATAAAGACCAAAAATAAAAAGTAGTCTAGTAATATAATTTGGACCCACTGATTCCAAATATGGAATCAATTTTTCCAAATTCAATACACATATGTTTCAGAAATTAAATTAAAATTAATCATGTTGTCGAAAAAAATGTGTTTTTTTCTAAAACATTGCAAAAGATTTAATTCATTTAACCTAATAATTCAATGTAAAATAAAGGCTAATGACATACATTATATTAAATGGTAATAATATATTCTATTTATACTATAAAACCATTAAATATTATTATTTAACCACATCAGTTATTATGATGAAAAAAGTTGTTTTTAATTTAAATATAGCGTGTTTTTACTATTCATTAAAATATAAAAGTTATCAGAATAATATGAAAAATCTATCCAAGGTAAAATATTATATCTTGATTCCAAATAATAATTTTATTGTGTAAAATCGAACTTATAAACATGTAAAATACTAGATTTAATGTGGGTGTTCCATCAAAATGCGGCAAAACTGCATTTTTTTAAAAATACATATTTTACCCGAAAACATTATTTTGTTGTGATACCAAGTTCTAGAAAATGTGTTAGATGAATAATAATGATATAAAATTGGAAATTTAGTTTGTAATATTCATAATGGCTAGTTCATAATCATATTATAATAATTTATCGTTGTTAAAACCCGGTATTGCGTACGACACACGTTATCGACGAAGGTCGCGATTGCGTGTAATGCAAGCCAAGTCAGGGTTGCGTGTTGTGCATGAATCCTTCGTTGTTTCGTATAACAGAATCAAACCATATTTCATTTATAAATTGAATATATATATATAAACACTCAATGTTGCGTAGAATTACTATTATAAAACGAACATGAAATTGTGTGTAACACGATCCAAGAATAACATTGTGTATACTGCAAGCTAATACGGTGTCGCATATAGTACAAGCTAAACTTGGTGTGCTGTATAATAGAAGACGTCAATGAAATTAAAAAAATATTTTTCTTAAAATCTCGTGGCGTTACATGATCGGTGCCCTTAGATGTTTGATCCAAGTAAACATTTATTTCTTATTCCACTTTTTATGAAAAACAAGTTACGTGTTCTAATTAAAACATAAAAAAACATGGACAGATCATTCTGGGCACTCCGGTACTTGGAATCGCACGCCGCCATATTTTTCAGTCTCAAAATAATTCCATATAGTAATATAAATAATATAAGGATTTTCTAGTTCATCAAATTCTCTGCACCATATGGATTTATTCTCCCAAAATCCATAACAAAGACTAAGGATACGAATGGGTGTACTGAGCACATATCAATGTCTCATGCTACCATGTTATCTCTTGGAGGTTTCAATGCTTCCATTAGATGTGCACCAGAGTTATGGACCTTCCATAAAGGACCCACTCTTGGCAATCCTAAATATTTGTTGTACTCTCCGTAAATGTCTCCCATTCATCTAAGTCTAGCTCTCCATGGCCAATGACTTGAGAACGTTTATGCACTAATCTCCTCATATTTGATATGTGGAAGACATCTTTAACCCACTCCTACAGTGGTGGATGTTCCAAGTGTTATTCCACCTCACCAATCCTCCTAAGTATCAGAAATGGTCTGATAACCATCAGTGATAACATTCCAGCTCGACAGAATTTTCGTAGTCCCCGTCGAGGGGAGACTCACAAGAAAACGAGATCCCCTTTCCTGGAAGCCCAATGGTATCTATTTCATGTCAGTGTAAGACTTCTCCCAGCTCTATGCATTCTTCAATTGCTGACAAGTGAGACACCATGATACAAAATCTTCCAAAGCTTTCTTCATATCTAGCCACCAGTGCTGATGATGATGGTATGCAAATATCTTTACCCATGTACGTCCTATAAATAGGATGGAATGCTCCCCACCTTCATAAAACCATTCAGGTGCATGTCAAGTTGAAATCTGAGTAGGTCGAGCCTCACAGTCAGTTTCCCCAAGCTCCACCACCATGACTCACTGAAGGAGTGGGGGAGTGACTATCAGAGACTGAAGATAAGCTACTATATCTCGATCTAAGTAGGATATCCACAAAGTGGCTAGCTGCTCCGTTGCCTCACTCAATAATTGTATACCAGATCACCCAATGAGATCATTTGCTACTACGTTCCCCTTCCTAGAATTTTAATCTATCTGAATGTCATAGTTCTGGGAAAACTATAGCCATCAAAACTATCCTAGGATCATATATTTTAGAGAGAATATATACCTGAGATTCCTGTAATTAGATTATACTGTATGATGTTCTTCAACCAAGAAGTGACACCAAATCTTTATTGCAAAGACCAATACTGAGAACTCTAAGTCATGTGCATCATTGTTATACTTGCCAATCTCTATCATATCTCCTGAAATCTCAATTGACACTTCTCCATCCATAGGAAAGGATCCCCTTTTTTGGTCAAAATATACATGGGTGCCTCAACCCTAGGGATTTCTGGTCCAATACTTATGTAGTACCCAACCAAATAAGAAGTCACTACCCTATCAGGTAGGTAAAACATGAATCTTCTTTAGAACGGATGTCCCCCACACTTTTCCTCTTATCTTGGGAAATAAAAACTCTAACTCCTGCATATATGAGGGTAGATCTGGCCGACTCAGGAGTGATAGGATGCACCCCCATTTGCATGATTTTCTCCTGTGCTACCTGGTTTTCCTTTTTCAACGAGAAAGGAAACTACCATGTCAACATTGTAGGTAAATCAAAAACATTTTTCCTAAAATAGTCATTCTGAGTATGAACTAGGGATGTCTAGTTGATACCCAAACTAATGTCATAATACCTCGATGCATCCATCAAGAGGTTCCAACCAAAACTCTTGCCTGAACGGTCAGATCACACCTTCAGCATATGTGTGATTTTCGAGTATGCTTCTAAAGGTACCTCCAAATATGAGGGTCAAGTCAACGGATATAGGGAAATTCTATGTTTTTAAGAATATTTGTGGATGGAAGGAATCAATATTACATATGTCTATTTATACGGCCGCTAGTAGTAGACACATATCTATCATCAAATCATTCATAGAGCCACAAGGTCTCACTCTTTGACCATATACAGCCATTCCCTTCTTCTGTCCTTCAGCTCCCTGAGTCTGGTGGGGACCACAAAGGGGATGTTTGTAACATGTCAAAACATACACAACCAAATGATTCTCTCCTAGCTCAGCTTCTATGTTTGTAGAAATAATGATTCATCTATCACTAAGACTTATTCTACCCAAAACATTTCTATATATCTATGTCTCTTAGAATGGGGACAATTTCTTGTTTTCCCACTAAAGAAATTATCTGGCTGTATCTGCTCAGCCATGGAGCATTCAACTAAAAAAGTTATCTCTATAACCCTATCTTATTTTGGAATTCATATTAGAATTGTGCTAGCTTGTACATCCTTAAACACACTGTGCTCAGAAGTCTGAGCCCCGAATTATTGATCATATCATATTCATCGAGTAACAGGAATGGACGGTAGGCCTTGGTAAATACTCCACTATCAACATGTCATTCTACTGAAGATGTTGAAGCTCTAGAAACTCTCATCCATCTTCTATCATCATATTCCTATGATTCAACTTCACCTCGAATCCTTAGGTGTATCAGATGATGAAACTCGTGTAAGACATAAAGCCAAAATATGTCCTCTACCACTACTACCAGTTGTAATTGTTTCCAAATGATTAGTGATATAGCTAACACACTATATAACACATCTCCCAATCTGGAATATCATATATACAGATATACAGATGAATAGTCATAAACAGGATCATCTTATTTTGTTACAAAGCACTGTTGCTGACCCAAATAGGATCGATAGGTAACTAACCCTCGATGACCCACACAAGATCGATAGGTAACTCACCCCTACTAACCCACACATGATCTGACCCAAACATGATCAAATGATGCTAACCCACATCGAATCAATGATCTATCATCATGTTTTAGCCTACCACAACATTCCTCACACTAAGGGCACTCGAGTTACGTAGAATCTGCCCCTCGAGATATCAAATATACCTCGACTGGCACTAAGCTCCAAAAAGGAGTAACCCAAATAACTGCCATGATGTATTGGTTCTAACGTGACTGAAGGAACTTCAATAGGATGCTCGTTCTGTGAGTTATAAGTGTATTAGCTCTGAGGGAATAGTTGGATTCATGTTCGATCCAGCCCGGCCGAACTTCTACATTCTCTAAAACAAATGTGCAGTATACCAAAAGGATCAGATCGATCCATGGAAACTAACACTACAGATGGTTCAACAAACAGACGTCTAGTTCTCATGATATGCCCCCTTAGGTATTTCTAGGTCCGGTGGGGCCTGTGTCCGGTCTAACTCAGTCGGACAGACCTAGCCCGACTCGGTCTAGGTTTGGATAGGGTGGAATCAACCCACTATGCTTGGGGGTACTCAGCCCATATGGCCGATGTCTAGTCTGCCCATAAGAGGGGTGGCCCGCAAAGGAATCCTAGCCATAATAGGGCGGCAGCCCGCTAGGGCGGCAGCCCTATGGGGAGGAGGTCCGAATGGGCAGCGACCCACTCTGAGGGTAGCGGCTTGCTCTAAGGGTAGTGGCCTAGTGTGAGGGTCATGACCCAACTCGAGGGTGGCGGCCCACATAGTGGGCGACTACCTGCTCAGAGGGTGGTGGCCCAGTCCGAGGGAGGTGTGCTAGTGCTAGGGAGACAACCTAGTCCTAGTGCGGCAGTGAGGTTCAATCCGATATGGGGGGTGTAACCCCCCAATCAGATGGATTCCCTAATGTCCTAGAAGCTATTCTGTTGGTGAGGCGGTGGAGCCATGTGGGTTCCACTCAGTCCCTGCTGAGCTTCCCATAGGTGGGTTTGTCATCCAACGCTTCTTCATACTACAACTTTCGTTCGTCAGCGGCACAATAATCATAACACATTCCTTCCTGTGGTTGGCCATTGTGTTGGGATCCTCTGTCATTCACTGAATATGACATGATGTGGCCCTTCTCTTACGCCGTGCATCGACGAGTTCCCTGTATTTCGAGGTGGTGCATGGAATGAAATATTGTGGAGGGTTTGGGCCAGGTTCGTTAGGCATGCACCCTTCATGTTAGAACGTAATATGAAGGATATTAAGGGAGTTCAATAAAACATTTTATTTGGAACAAGATTAACCCCACAAGATTCCCTGCAATAACCTCTTGCAATGATGAATGAATCCTGGGTCAACCCATTAGTTGGTTGTCCCACGTTTTTCATGTAATTCATGAACAGAGAAGAGGAAAATAAATTGAATTCAAAAAATAAGTAAACCCCTACCAAGAAAAGATGTTCTCTCATGATGGTAAACGAAACCTACTTCATTGTTGTCTTTAGTTCGTGAGTCTGTGGTGATCGTCACTGCTCTTTGGTACCAGTCTCATCCTCTAGGTGGTTGCCATCATGGTACTTTGTCTGGGATTCGTAGCTTGGCATTCCAGTGAAAACACACCTCACAGAGCTACATATAAATTATAGAGGAGAAGGAGTGTGAAACACCCTAGGAGTTAATCCGGTTCATTTAATTAATGGTCTTATCGTGTTCCCAATGGCGCAGTTACATGAAATGAAGAGTCAAGACATTTATTATCATGACACATCACTGGTCCTGCTAGTGCCATTCGTCCGTTGTAGGGTTGAATGAAAATAAAATAACAAAATACGTTATTTTATAAATCTTTCAAAAGTTAAAAAAAAAATCACCTGACCCACTTCAGTTGAATATATGCCTCCCTTAAGCAAATATTGACATTGAAAATTCAATGGTTACTTCAAATTTTTAATCAGAGCAGCAATTCCAATGTTATAAAACACCACTCTCGTGTTTACTGAATGCACAATATTTTTTTTTAAAATAATCAACAGTTATCCTCTACCCACACCAGTCATGGTTGGTATATTATTAAGTGAACCACACCCCATAGAACCCAATAGTACTCTCAGATTTCTAATCCTAGTTACCATTTAAATGTTTTTTTAAAAAAAAACTTCTCACTTAGTTTTTTTATTTACGGCCAAAAACTAACATTCACTGGTGGCCGACGTCGACCAATGTTAGTACCTACCAAAAGTGTGCATATCCTCATGGTTTAAATAGTGGTAACAGATTTGTAATATGAGTTACCAGTCGTGAGTTGTAAGGATTTGAAAAATAAAATAATTTTATTTTATTATTTTATTTACGGTTATTCCAATTTTGGGGTTTCTCATAGGAGGCCTATGCTGACTAAACTGAAGTCACGTCTTGGATAAACCTACCATCCTCAGTGCAACAGTGCCCTCAGATTTCAGATCTGAGTAACCAGGTAAGTATCATTCATCTTTGTTCTGGAAAACTGCATACACTTGCTAATTAAATAATAAAAAAAATCGACAGATCATTAAGGGAACATATGACATCAGAAGTGCGCACCATTCGATATTGTGTTCTCGAAATAATTTCTTATAATACAAAACATTATACAGAATTTCTAGAACATTACAGCAGTGATCTATGTGAAACATGACTAAAATCCACTAATATTAAATCTTGAGCTAATCAACATCATATTCTTGGAATGCAATTAATTTCAGAATCAAGATTAGTATATTAGAATATGTCAACTGTCATACTAACTAGATCACCTACAATATACTTAATTTCCTAGTATCTAAAAATCATAATCATTTAGGATTAAATTAGTTTTCTAGGTAATGATTAAAATTTAAAAACTATAAAATTAAATATATTAATATACATCATATCACATCATTAAAGGTTTATGCCTCATCCCTACCAACCACCAACACTCACTAGATCATACAATATTTTCAGTATCTTCTTATAATAAATAGATCAAAATAAAACAATTCATCCTTTAAATATTTATCCCCATGAAACCCATAAGAACAATTAAGTAGTCACGTCATTAAACCATGACATTTACCCCATCATCATCACGTCTTTCACCACATGTACCTCAACACCTTATATTTACATCCTTACAAAAAAATGCATCTAACCATATAATCAGCAAATCTTACTCCCCATACTACTCAGAACATCATGGTCATATAATACACCACCTGTATCTAACCCTATCCTCATAAAATCCTCTACCCCATTAATTTAATAACTTGATGAACATGTTGAATGAGGATATAATGATACCCATTATGACAATTAGAGTGAAATAACTATAATCAATCATTTCAAAAGGAAATTTGGTACATATTATAAACTTTAATCAATTACATCTCAGAAAAATGGAACCAATAAAACCCATGACAGTATATAGAAGAATTTAAAATATATACATAGAATTAATCTGAATGCATTATAACAATTGTTAATATATAAATGAATGTTTTTAATTCAAGTTATTGCATCCATGAAATTGCAATTAATGATAATACCTTATTAAATAATTTTTTGTGTATATGTGTATTGTGCCTTAGTCAATTATAGTATGTAAATTTATAAATATAAACAATCTCCATTACAAACATCATATTTAGACTTATGGAATCATAGAATAATAAAAAAAAGATAAAATAAATAAATATGATAATAACAGATGTCATGAATTAACAATTGAGCATAATAGTTAATGTGAAATAATAAAGATATAATATTTGTTGTCATAATGCTACTCTAGGTAATCAAATCATGTGATATTATAAAAATGTATTATTACCCCTAACTCATGGGACATAGTCTATAAAATAAAAAGCAATATTTTGAACTCGTTAGTAGATAATTATATTTTAATATTCTAATTAGTCCCTTTAGTGAGTAAAATATAACCCCTAGGATATAATTACCCAAATAAAAAATTGTACTTAAATGAAAAACTCCCATTAAAACATAACTCTATGCATGCACTATCTCATACCCAACACAATATCCCATCCTCAAAATTGTAGACATACATTGACATGACATCATGTCATAATACATACCTATCAATTTCACAAATGACACTATATTTTCCAAATATAAAATCATATGATTTATTGTAGGGTATGTAAAAAACTCTATTATATACTAAAGAGAGTATTTTAATAGAAACATGTAGAATTTCTACTAATTAATATATCAAGTATGTAACAAATCAAACCTTCCAGAAGTTAAATTATCTTATTCTAATGGCATTTCGTTCTCTCTATTATGTCCAAATATTTTAAAAATTATTAATATATGCCTATTTTAACTATTAAACTCTCCCAACCCCCCATATAACCACATGTTCATCATATTGAATATCGATAAAATTAATCCACATAATTTCCATATTTACATGGAGTCATTGTATGTAAATTATGTCTACATTAAACGCCTGACTAATTATAATGTGACATACACATTGTAATGTCTTATAAATAAGATTCACCACAATTTCAAAAACTGAGCATGATGATTATTATAAAATATAACATTCAAAATTAAACTATAATGAAGAATAAATTTAATCCACAAATACATCTCATTATAATTAATTTTCCCTTTAAAAATACGATTACATCCATAAAAACCATTCATAGTAGGTTTTATCTGCAATATCAATAATATCTCATAAAATATAAAAACATAATGAACATCAATTATAATCTGGATTTATAGGTTATGAATTAGTAAATATAATGTAAGAAACAATATTAGAGAATAATAAATCCATGAAATTTGATAAGAAGATGAAAATGACAATACCTCCCCTTAATCCAAACATGGTCTCGAGAAGATGTAAATTTCTGGAAAAATAATAATATATGTGAAACCCCTTCCTCCAAAACAAAAAAAATAACTTCCATTACTAAGTTATGCGTATGAAAATAAATAAAAAAAACAAATTATATAGTAGGTTATATTCCAATAGTTTATTTAATAAAAATCATGGATAATGGGTATAATATGGTGGTTTAATTCATGGAAAATGATGCACACACCCTAAATAATATTAATGTTTTTAAGTTAATTTAACATTGCATAATTGGATTCATATGGAATACTAATTTAATGGAAAATGTTAAAAACAACAAGGGTTCTGATTTAATATAAATAAATAAATACATTCGATGATAAGAGATCACTACAGGAAAAAATGCTTATTGCGACGAGGTATTTGCGACGGGCTTTATTCCCATCTAAAAAACTGTGATGAAAAGAGTATTTGCGACGGGAATATATTCCCGTAAAAAATGGTCAGTTATTTTTGACAGATATACAGGACCCGTCGCAATTGCAATGGTGTGGTTTGCGCTCCAAAACACGGGAAGCATATTTTCGACTTGTAGAAGGCAACCCATTGCAAGTACCCGAATGTTGTAAATAGTATTTGCGATGGGACAATTATATGTCGCAATAAATTATTAACTAGTTGTTATTTTAGATGGGTCCCGTCACCAATACCGGCCGCGACAAAGTCTATTTGTGAGGGTCACATTTGACCCATCGCAACTACCCATCGGTGGTAGTAAATACTATTTGTGACGGGTAAATTGTCACGTCGCAAAAAAATATTCACCGGGTGGTATTTTAAATGGGTCTCGTCACAAATACTAGTGGTTGTAAATAGGAATTTGCGACGGGGATATCCGCCCATTGCTAATGGTGTGTCGGCAAGCAGATATTTGTGATGGGCCTGTCATAAAAACCCGTTTACCCACTGCTCGTAATTAATGCGGGAGAAATTATTTGTAATGGGGCCCATCACCAATACAGGCAGCGGTAAATAGGTATTTGCGACTGAAATATCCGCCTGTTGCTAATGGTTTGTTGGCAGGCAGCTATTTGTGACTGGCCCTTCGCAAAAAACCTTTTTATTGCTCCCCTTAATTAATGCGGTGAAGGTATTTGTGAGGGTATCCCGTCGCAATACCTAGTATTTGCGATGGGATATCGCTGCAAATACAACCATTAGAACTAATCTAAACTATATATACAACCCACCCATTTTTTTCAATAACATTCAGATCTCTCTTCCCCTCTCTCTCTAACTTTCAGTTCTAGGTAGAAATTTTTTTTGTTTTAATTTTATCACTCGAAAAGCAGAGAGAATGAGTAAGAAGACACAGATTACTTCAAAATATAGAAGGTATTTATATTTTTTTAATTTTTTTTAATTATTTTTATTTGTTAAATTATTTTTAATTGTTAATTTTTATATTCAAGTTTTAATTTTAGATTTTTAATAGATGTTTCGTAGCTATATATTATAATTATATTAAGTGGTTGTACCATATAATCCTTGTCTGGATACGAAAAAGTAGAGGCGGCTCTGGCCTAGATGTACCTAGGAGTGAAAACTCTGACAAGGTGTTTCGAGCTTGACTCAGGGTAACCTGGCATACGACAACGGGCCTTGCTGCACTCTTGGTTCGACACTCCCGGAGGATGTTTTGGTAATAATTATAAATAAATATATAATTATCATATAATTAGAAAATAATTAGATTTAATGAGATTTAATTGATATAATTATCATATAATTAAGAAATAATTAGATTTAATTGATTAGAAATAATTAAGAATCAATTAAAATAATTAGTAAACAAATAAAATAATTAGGAAACAATTATATTTAATTAGGAAACAATTAGTTTTAATTAGGAAATAATTTTATTTAATTAGGAAACAATTAGATCTCATTAGGAATCAATTAAATATAATTATGAAACAATTAGATTTAATTAGGAAACAATTTGATTAAATTAGGCAACAATTAGATTTAATTAAGAATCCATTGGATTTAATTAGGAAATAGTTATATTTAATTAGGAAACAATTATATTTAACTAGAAAAAAATAGATTTAATTAGGAAACAATTAGATTTATTTAGGAAAAAATTAGTTTTAATTAGGAAACAATTAGTTTTAATTAGGAAACAATAATATTTAATTAGGAAATAATTAGATTTAATTAAGAAACAATTATAATAAATTAGGAAATAATTATAATAATTAGGAAACACTTATAATAATTAGGAAACATTTATAATAATGAGGAATCATTTATAATAATTAGGAAACAATTATAATAATTTTGAAACAATTATAATTATTAGGAAACATTTATAATAATTATGAAACAATTATAATAATTATGAACAATTAGGAAAGACATAAAAAAAATTAGGAAAAACTTAAAAACTACGAGGAACGACATAAAAACAATTAAGAATGACTTAAAAAGAATTAGGAAATACTTAAAAAGAATTAGGAAAATTAGCAAGCGTGATTGACCGCTCATTTACCTCAATTTTATATTCATTTGTGTGTTGAGGCTTGACATGAAACTTTTGCCCCCACATGTAATATCTTCTTTTACTGTCAAAATTATCATCCTCCTCGCCAACATAGTGGTTAGGAGGATAATAATTTTGATAGTAAAAGCAGATATTACTTGTGGAGGCAGAAGTTTCCTATCAAGTCTCAACACACAAATTAAAAGAAATTTGAGGTAGATGAGTGGTCAATTACGATTGTTTTTCTATTCAAGGATTGATTAACCACCCGACCTATATGTATATCTTCTCATTTCTAATTAGTAACATTATTAGTAATATAATTAGTAATATAAATAGTAACATAAATAGTAACATAATATAAAATATTATTTTACTCTAATATTAATAATTAAATAATATTAATAATATAATTAATTTATTTTTAAACGTTTAATATTTAAAAAAATATTCATGTTATTAAAATTATAAAAAATTTATAAAATATTACAATTATAAATATTATCAAAAAAGTTTTTCTTTATTCTTAACATGTTCAAATCTTAATGGGTCGCCAATTTTCAGGTCTTTCCCAATAAAACGTTTGGGTCAACCGTGTCCAATGTAAACTCTATAATTTGTGATTTCTTGTATGATTACCTCACAAGTAGCGTTGCAATATAACAACCCATGTCATGTCTTTCTCATTACTTATGTCATCCTATTGCAACACTACTTGCGAGTTGATCAAACATGTAAGGATAATTATAGAGTTTATATTGGACAGGGTTGACACAAACATTTTATTGGGTATGACCTGAAAATTGATGACAAAAATAGATTTGAACATGTTAAAAATAGGGAAAAATCTATTGGAAATGTTGAGCTTTGTAATAATTAGTAATAATTAATAATAATTAATCAAAAATTAAATAAATTCAAGTACATGGTTATAAATTGGCTCAATTTCCAACAAATTGGAGGCTAACTTTTTTTCAACGTCTCATAACATTTCTACTTTTTCCCACTAAAATCAGTATAAAAAAATGTGCTCTAACGTATGTCAGATCATGTTTTTCATACTGATTTCAGTCGGGAGAAAGTTTAAAGGAGATGAGACATCGGAAATATCAGAATAATTAGTAATATAATCTCCACAATGATGATTAAAAAATTTTATTTCATTATTCAAGCATATTTCATTTTTCAATGTATTTCTATGTATTGCTAAATTAATAATAATTAGTGGGGATGATTATAAACTAATTATGTCACCTATAATTATTGGTAATTACTAAGAAATAATGGTAATTGTGTATCTTCTATTGTTAGGATATTGTTTTTCTTATATCAAATTATTTAACAACAGTAATGGTTTTAAATTTTGTAGAAACATATATATGAATATTGAATGAGGAAATCAACACCAATGATTATTAGATGATCGTGCTTGGATAAATCAGCACAGAAATCCAAACGGTTGTAGTTTAAATCTTGTATATGTTGATGGTGTTAATCATTATTATCATTTGCATCATCAAACTCGAAATTTGGCTTAGAAGGGACAATTAAGTGTCCTTGTAATAAATGTGCTCTGAGAACGTTTGAGACATTTGACATCGTTGGGCAACATCTCTTGCATTATGGTTTTCAATGAGATTATATTTTAGGGTATCAACACGGTGAGTACAATTTTAGAGAAGACACTATTAATTTGATTCCGCATCAATCACGGTTTCAGAATTTAGTATATGATGTTGCATGGTCATCCGTTCAACAAACAAAAATCAAGGATGATTTTGATTTACCTTCCGAGTTGGCACCATCTGAATTTTCTTAGTTGTTCAGCTCTGCTGAGGATGCATGATTTCTTGGTTGCAAGATAAGAAAATTAGAATCAGTTGAAATATTTATGGCTATTAAATCAGATAATGGAATGTCAAATAACTGTTTTGATCAGATATTTTCTTTGGTTAAAGCACTGTTACCTGAATGAAATGTGATTCCTACTAATTATTATGAGAGCAAGAGACTAGTTTGTAATCTGAGCCTTAGTTATTAGAATATCCATGCATGTTCAAACAATTTCATATTATATTCTGGTGAAAATGAGTCGTTGGATAGTTGTCCCACATGTGGAAAATCGAGGTATAAAGAAGCTCAATCAGCGAAGTTTGGATTGATTCCTGAAAAATAGTTGAGATATTTACTACTTACACCATGGTTGTAGCTTTTATTTATGTCTCGGAACACAGCGACAATGATGTCATAGCACAAAACCAATATTTCAAATGGTAAAATCTTGATTCATCCATCTGATGGTGATTCATGGATTCATTTTGATCAAGTGCATCCGTCTTTTGCTTTAGAATCCTGGAACATGTGATTGGGTCGTTTTACTGCAGGTTTTTGTCTATTTGGATCTTTTGGTAGTCAGTATTCCTATTGGCCTACCTTTATAACTCCATACAATTTTCCTCCACGGATGTTGAGTAAATAGCCTTATATATTTCTAACATTATTAATCTTAGGACATCCAAAAAATAATATTGATGTTTATTTAAAACCTATGATTGATGAGTTAAATTTATTGTGGAGTCATGGTGTTAGTACATATGATGCTGCTACAAAACGGAATTTTGTAATGAAAGCTGGTTTGATGTGGACTATTAGTGACTTCCCATCATATGGCATGTTATCTGGCTAGATTACACATGGTCCAAAATCATGTCCTTACTTTTTGAGAGACAACAAAGCATTTATGCTCATGAATGGAAAAAACATTCTATTTTTATTGTCATCGAAAATTTCTTCCAATTGATCATCCTTTTGGGAGGAATAAATCTCATTTCAGAAAAGGAAGAACTGAAATAGATGAATCTCTAAAAATGATCTGAGGTACAGAGTTACAATCAGTTGTATTTTCATTACCTTCCATCACTTTTGGACAGAAAATAAACCAAAAGAAAATTCATGTATTTGGGAAAGAACGCAATTGGACAAAACAGATCATTTTTTGGAATCCTTTATATTGGTCTGATTTGTTGGTCCGACACATATTGGATGTCATGAATATTGAGAAGAACTATTTTGATAATTTATTTCATACAGATATGGATACACCGGGTAAAACCAAAGATAATGTAACGACACTATTAGATCTTGCCTAAATTTACAGGCGACCAGAACAAGAATTGTTTGAAAATGTCAGATCACAAAGATTAAATAATCCAAAAGCATCTTATACACTGACTAAAGAGATTCACTTATTAATTTTTCAATGGATAGATGATTTTAGACTTCCAGATGTTTATGCTTCCAACTTGGGTAGATGTGATAAAAATGGTCATATTACCAGAATAAAAAGTCATGACTGTCATGTTATAATGGAAAGACTTATGCATATTGTATTAAGAGGTTTGTTGAATTCTAATATTTGGGATTAGATAACAGATATATCATATTTTTTCCGAGACATGTGTGCAGTGACAACAGACTACAATACACTAAGCAAACTGGAAGAAGCTGTTTTTGTAATTATATGAAAACTGGATAAAATCTTTTTTGTTGGCTTTCTTTGACTCAATAGAACATTTGATATAAAATTTTCCACATGAAGCAAAATGTGGAGGTTCTGTTTAGTTTTGATGGATGTACCCATTTGAGAGATGCATGCAGAAATTGACGAAAAAAGTTTGTAACAAAGCATTAGTTGAAGGCTCAATTGTTGAAGCTTATTTTCAAGATGAAATTGCTTTATTATGCTCTTATTATTTTGAATCTGAATATCCCTCAAAATTTTACCACATGGGTTGAAACGAGGGGAATGATTATGATGATATGAACAATCAATTATCAGTTGTCTATCTTCCTGAACTTGGCTTTGGTGGAGTTCATGATAGATGGCTTTCAGATGATCAACATCATAGAGCTCATACATATGTTATACTCAACTGTGAAGAAATGTCACCAATTGTGAAGTGGGTGCTCCTATACCTTATTCTATAGATTATTTTATAGTAAATTACTCATATTGTATTTTTAGGTTATATGATGATATATCATGAAACGATTTCCACAAATTAAAGCAGCTCACTTAGAATAATATATGAAAAAAAATTTCTTACTGGTTTCAAAAACAGGTAAAATACATTATTTTGGTTATACATATAAAATTAATTTATTACTTGTAATAGTGATAAATGATTTACAAATTTTCAGGTATTTTTACATGTTGATAAGATTGATAGTCGATTGGGAATATTGAGTAGCCCACCATTCAAAATGGTAAAATATTAAAATCTGTATGTGGTGAATTTTTATCGCTTTCATACACGTACTTATGGGGAATCAAAGAAAACAATTAATAGTGGTGTTTGTTTGAAGGTACACATCATAGAGATATTGAAGTTGACTTTTATGGCATGCTTGAAGAAATTATTGAAGTGTGTTATTTGGGACAGAATTATGTAACACTATTTAAATGTTGATGGATGGATACAGAGAGAATCTTGTGGTTTCATCGGACTCATTGAGTTGTTGATATTAAACATAAAATACTTCTTGCTGTAAATGAACCATTTTTATTCGCTCATCATGAACATCAAATTTATTATGCAAAATACTGTGCTACTGCAAAATAGTTGGATGATTAGTGGAGTATAATAAAAGTTAATTCCGTAGAAAATAATTTTACTCAAATTGAATGTGATTCCACTGAAATGCAAGGAAATGATAATTTTCAGGATACTCCTCAAAACACATATTTTTCACAAAGAGACATGAATATCGAGGATGACACCCCACAGTTAAGGGACAATGTTGACAATGTTGTCAATGATGGTACAACTGAATTTGAAATGACAAGAGATGATGAATGTGAAACTAATATGGATATTGATGATGTTGATGAGGAAGATGAATACATTGACATTGAAAACTATGAATATGATGATGAAGATGAACATTGACATAGTAAAATGCTGTTTAGAATCATAAAAAAAATATATATATACATAATAGTTATTTTCAATTGTTTGCTAATAACAATCATTTCATGATTCCGATGGACTCGGAAACGTTTCGTCAGTTTCTTGAGGCTGATCTACCTATGGATGATAATGTTCTTGATTCATATGACCCTCAAGCTCTTGGCACTATAGGGAGCACTAGGAGGGGGTGTGGTCTTGCTAGACTGATGATTCCAGATCCTATCTTAGAGTGACGTCCACCTCTTGGATTCGATGCGCACACTCGGTGGTATAGTAAACTGTGTATTTTAGTTATCTTTCATTAAAATTTATTAATATTTTATTGTTTGATTATTTGTTCTTTTTACAAAGTTTTATTCACATAGCTATTGGACATGGGAGTCCTATCTTGCACAATTATGTTTCTCATCCTTGGCTTACATGGGTTCAGATTCCCACTGATGTGCAAGCTGCCATGTTCGATCATTGGATTGTACGCAATTAAATATTAATTATTTTTAAATTTAATTCATTAATAACTTTATTTCAGGGTTTATGGTATCCCATCAACGAGAGAATTGTGACATTATCCGCTCGGCATGGGTGGTGTCTATGCAGGACCATTTTCGTCAGTTTTTGCATAATTTGAGAAAAACGGCTCTGAAGAAAGCCTGAGTGACAGAATTTGATGAGTCCTGTAGTGCCCACTGACCAGAGTACATTTTATCTCACATTTGTGATGGATTATGTACACACTGGTTGGGTGGTGGGTTTCAGAGGAGATCTGCATTGGGTCGACAGAATCAGGAGAGGCAATAGGTGACGCATCGAGCCAGTAGTCGTACATTCAGTGGGCATAGAGAGCTTCTGGTAAGTACATTTATTAATATTTTATATAACTTTAATTATAATTAATTTATTTTATATTAATATAGTAAGCTGAGCATCCCGATATTATGACGTACAATTTTTATCAGAGGATGTACAGTGACCCGACTACTCGAGAGATTAGAGGTGACTTCCAGTGTAAGATTGTGGTCAGTATTATTTTCATTTCAGTTTGAAAATTAAATACATATAATATTTTCATTATTTTAATTTCTAATTGAGACTTAGGGAGTCATATGAGGCTGCAACCTCTCAGACACAGGCTGAGAGTCAAGACGAGACAGGGGATCAGACTAGTGCCCACAATTTTGATGAGATGGCATTGATGTAGGCGTCCTAGTATAGCTTCGAAAAGGGTTGAGTAGTTGGTATCAGCTCTCATTTGACACATGCAGCTTATTATGGTTCTGCTAAGATGTCAGAGTCCAGCTTGAGAGGATCTCGTGTAGAAACATCATCTTCTGCCTCACAGTATCTGGAGCAGTTGCGTGCTCAGAGTCAGCTTATTGAGGATTTTCATCAGGGGCAGGAGTAGATGTGTCAGCAACACGATGAGGAGATGCGTCTATGGTAGGAGCAGATGAATCAGTAGTAGTATGAGGAGATACATCGATATGAGGAGCAATAACAGGAGCCGATGGAGTATATGCATCATCTGACTAATAGTTTAGGGACAGAGTTTTTTCCACCACCTCCTCCAGGTCCTCCAGATTATCCATCCCCCCGAAATTTTTTTATATGTAATAAACATTTGTGTTCGTAGTTTATTGTCATATTAACTATTTACAATTCCTCTTTCATATTTGTATAAATATTACATGATTTAATTTGTTTTTATTTTTTTTTAATATTTTATTACTTATTAGTATTATTTTTAATGTCTGCTAATTTTAGTAATATTACTTTTAATATTTTATATTTATTGTTAATATTGTGAAGTTTATAATTTTATATTTTTATTAATATTAATAATATGAATATTATTTTTTCATAAATATGTATGTTTATTTTAATAATAATATTATTATATTAATTTTTTATATTAATAATATTAGTATGATTATTATTATTTTTTGATATTAATATTTCATAATATATAATATTATATTATTTATATTCATATTATTATTATTTTTTGATATTAATATTTCATAATTATATTATATATATATTTAATAATACTATAATAAAATAATTAATTTATATTATTAATAATAATTTTATTATTATATACATAATTTAATAATAATATTATTATATTAATTTTTTATATTATTAATATTTGTATTATTATATTATATTATATTTTTTATATTCATATTATTATTATTTTATATTAATATTTCATAATTATATTTTATATATTATTTTACTTATATTATAATAATATAATTTTTTATATTAATAATAATATAATTTTTTATATTAATAAAAATATTATTATTTGTATATAATATTATACGATTTGTATTAATTATTATTTTTTTTATTTTTTTAGTATTTGCGACGAGATTATTTGCGACGGATTCCCATTGTAAATATATTTTTACTGTACCATTTTCGATTGAAGAATACCCATCGTAAAAACATTTCTGCAACGGTCCGTCGTAGATACCTTTTTTAAATTTCGCATTTGTGACGGGTCAGAAACTCGCCGCAACTAATATATCTGTGACGGCCCGTTGCAAGTACCTTTTTTATATATAAACGAAAACCCATTTGCGATGGGAAAAAAATCCTCGCAAATACTCTTTTTGTGATGGGACCGCCCCAAAAACACCTATTTGTGACGCTGTTTTCGGCAACATGCGATTTGCGACGGAGCCCCATCAAAAATGATCAGTTTTCTTATAGTGGATACAATTTTTAATCCCCTACATAAATGATTCCAATTAAGTCATTGCATAGAAAACAAAATATGATCACCAATAAAAGTGATGGATGGTAACATCCCATTAATCATCAATACATACAACATAAAAATATTAATATATATGTATTAATTATAATTATATCCCCTAGAATAATGTATAATTAAGAAATTGAAAAATTGATAAAAGATGACCCTTATATTGAAAAAGGAAAAATTCCATTATATCAAAAGATTATCATCCTTAAAAAGATGATTGTAATCTTTTGTAAGGGGCCTTAAATGTAAAATTATTTTTACATAAAGTATTACATTCAATCCAAAAGAAGTATACATCCCTCTATTTAATTATAAAAATGATTTAAAACAAACTAAATATAGAAACATCAACCATGGTTTTGGTATCCCGAGTGAAGGAAAGAATTAATTAAATTGATATTCATAATATTTGATTCTCCCATCACGAGTTTCCATTTTACTCGGTTTAAAATTTGGGATTACATGCAAAATGTTTTCTTGGTACCCAAATTAAATATGTTGAAGCATTTTCATGGAAATATAAAAAGACTACAATTATTTAAAGGAATATCCTTGATTTATTCATTCTCATTCTATATTTTTTCTTTCCATAATTGATATACCAATATATTTTAAAAAAATATTCACATATTGATCTTTACACTATGTATCACCACCATGGACACTAGTATCATAATTTTATACTTCAAAAATTTCCAAAATGAAAATATATGGTTTTTTATATTTACTCTATAATCCACCATGATGTGATTCATAGTCCTCACATTATATAAATAAAACCCTTTGATTCCACATAATAAAACATTGGTGTTCCTCTCACTATGGTTAATCAATCACTAAAAGATTGGACATCACTCCAAAAAATCAATATAACCAAAACTACAAACTCAAATATTCCTAAAACCATGTTATTTTTAGCCTTATGTTATAAAATAATGATAATATAACCCTAACAACATAAATACACACAGTTCCTCATACACATCTAGTAAAAATACATGACTTGATTCAAAAACAAACAATCAGACATTATTTTTGAAACACAAACACTATATACATAAATTACTCTACCAAATAGAATTAAAAATTTTTATAGGTCCTTTTTTTTTTAATTTTGTATTAATATATAAAACTCCACTATAGTAGTATATAAGATTTCATAAAATTTTGAGATTCGTATTTAATAATTAATTTTTAGATAAGTGGCTCATCAAATAGATTATTTTTCTAAATTATTTTGATATAAATATAAATTTTATTATTAGATTAAAAAATTATTTCAAAAATTATTTTACAATTTTACATTTAATGATTTTGAGGAAGAGTATTATATTAAAATCATGGTTGAGATCTTAGAATTTAAGAAAATTCCAATTTATTTAAAAAAATGTACTTGGCCTATAGACATTTCAATATACACGAAAAATGAAACCATTAAACAATAAATTAACTATATTGAATTATTGTTGAAATACATTAAATATATTTTTTTGGGAAGATCCTTTTTTATTAATATAAATGTTATATTATATTAGTATTCAATGTTTTTAAAATCCTTGGGGAAGGGCAGTGTGGTGTTTTTTCAACTATCACATACATAAGGACACCATTGACTTCACCAAAAAATGTAAATAATCATACAATGTATATATTTTAATTATAATATTCTAAATGATACATTGTAATTCATTGAAGCATTTAATCAGTTCTGGAAAACATGGAATATTTTTATCTAAATTGAAATGTCTCAAAGAAATATATATTTTATATTATTTATATATAGTTATTTTTTATTAGAATCCTTGAAAAATAATTGCACCAAAAATTATTCATCTATTAATATATTGAGACCCAACTAGTTTTAAAAAATATATATATTTTTAATTAAATTATATTCATTTAATAATTATACTACACATATCACTAACTATAATAGAATAATGATATATTATCAATTATTTACAATCTAATTTGGTAGTTATCATATAGTCAATTAATTGGTGACTATATAAAGGACGAAATAATTTGTGAAACATTGATGTTAAAAAAATCTATAATATTAATTTATTTGTTTTTAATTGATTATAAATAAGAATAATTAATTTTTTTAAGAAAAATATATGTTTTTTAGGTAATATATTTATATCCTTGAAATGTGTTTTTAATCTAAAAAATTAAATTAATAAATATAGTTAAATTATTTTAATTAAATATGAATTTTTTATTCATTGATATTTTATCATTCATTTATATTTGACTACATGTCATAGGATAATTATAAATATAGTTTTACTCTTAGGTATTGTATTTTCCTAAAAATATTTTCTCTCATACTTTAATAATTTCCTTTAAACATAATATTTAACAATCTTATTTATCTTAATTTGGAATGAAACATAATTTTTTTAATCATCATCTAAAAAATATCATATATTTATTTTTTTGCATATTTTTATATTATTTAATTTTTCTAATGAATATTGAAAAAAAAATCTATTGAAAACATCAATTTTATTTATAGAATATAAGAAGAATAATTTTTAAAATTGGCATTAATTTAATATTAGAACCATTATTTTATTAAATTTTTTTTGGATTTTCTGACTAAATAAAATTTTGGATTTTTATATTATAAATGTTAGTAATTTATAAAACATTTCATTGGATGACTGAATTTTTATCATGATTAATCAACTCATATTAATTGATATTATACATATTTTGGGAATTTTATTTTGTAAAATAAATTCCATATTTTGAATAAGAATATTTAATATTATTTAAATATTTTAGATAAATTTTTGTGTATAATAAATATTATTTTATGTAAAAAACATAAAATTTGTTTAAGGTTAAAATAGAGTTTTATGCGTTATATAATCCTATAAAAAATATAACTTTAGAAACACTTTGGAATTTTTTTTTATAAATTTATGTTTATATTTATTGAATATGGGTAGAAATTTTCTAGATTACTAAATTTATGTTATGTGTTATTTGATAAATTACACATGTAAATATAAAACATGTTACTATGGTGAGAACCAAACTAGTAAGATTATGTAAATATAGTTGATAAGGTAATATCTTTCCTAAAATATATTTAAATTTATAGGATTGATGTTTAGATAATTCATACCTTCAGTACATTCCATTACATAAAAATCATGGAGGAACATGGTTTGAGAGTGACAATCCATTGTTGAATAGTACTCAGTATTCAAAAATTGTCACTCCTCCACAATTAAAATATAAAATCCCCTCCACTAAATTATTTACACATATTAATATTGTTATCTCAAATTATCCATTCCAAATATCTCCCAAAACTGATCATACACATTATAGATTTGTTGGTCATCCAGTAATCACAACCCTAATCTCTTTAATAAGACATCAAAATGATTATTTTTTAATAGATGGTAGTTATCATCATCAAGATTTTATTTATATAAATTCTAATACCACCTAAAATAATGTATTCATAATCCCAATTTAACAAAACTAGTATCTACCATATTTTTTTTCATGTTTGTTTTATATCCTCCATCCATTTCAACTTCCAATAGAAATTAATTTTTACCATCTATCGTGTATACGTAAAACTACTATGACACGAAAATGTGTATTTTTTTATACTGCATATCATGGTAGGATTTAATTATTTTTTTGAGTTATATAAGTGGTATTTATTGTATAATTTTTATTCAAGAATTATAAGATTACATATATATATTTTTCTAATTATTTGTAAAATGATAATATCACTTCTGGATATGTCCGGACTAGAACCTCCATGAGGTGATATGAATCAGGTTTTATATAATTTTGAAAATGATGTTACAGGGGATGGGAATGATGAAAATATCATATTAACATTATTAAATAATATTAATATTGTGTTTAATTATTATTTAACAATCATTCTTCCATTGTACAAAATATGAAAACAGTGTTTAAGTGTCCATATGACCTTTATTCTCCAATAACAGTGAAACTCATATTTCTATTGCAAACATTTATTTAATGTTATAAATAAATTTTAATTTAATATATATATATATATAATATTTAGTAATATAAATATTATGGGATCACGATAAATGTAAAATGACAAAAACTACAAAACAAATTCATATATTAAACATAATGTAGTATTTAAATATCCTAAACATTAAAAGAATAGATATTAAAAAGGTGGTGATTAAAAATTAAAATTAAATACTATTTTAAATGATACAATGGAGTAAGGAAATTAAATTTATTTATTAAAATTCAATATTAATTATAATGGTGGTTTATACGATGATTATGTAATTCGAACTCCAGGTTGTGGAATTCATCAAATGTTTACATAATTTTTCAATATTTTATTATAATAAAAATAATTATAGTTATAAAGTTTCATTTATACTAATTTATAATGGCATACAACTGGTCCTTCATACATAATGTTATTTTCTGTTAGAAGCTGTGATTTTGGTTATTTGTTTAGGAAATAATTTATCTTTTTGATTTATTTTATTTAATGTTATATTACAAATAATTTATATATATATATATATATATTAAAATGATAAATGAAACATTCCATTCTCATAAAAAACGTTATTAATCTATATAGAAAACCAATATGTCATGACCTACACATAATGCTGACTTCGCTTGTTCTACATGCAATAACGAATTGGCGTAAGTTAAACGTAACACTGACATTCTATGAAGCATATATTTATTAGGATTTTTTTAAAATAATATAAGTATAGATAGGATTTAAAAATAATTATATAAATTTTTATAAGTATATTTCAAATGCATTTTTAATGTTTATATATAAATAAATCATATTATTAAATAAATGTATAACTTTTGGCAATGTCCTATTTAGGTTTAAAAGTACAATTTTCACAAATGAAACAATTTAAATAGAATAATTAATTATAGAAATTATAATAAATTAAAATTTATAAAATATACATAATTTTTAAATTTATAATGCTAAAATTATATTATTGTAATTTTTTGGGATTTTCCTTAAAAACAACAATTTTTTATGAATAATAAAAATTTCTGTTTTTATAGTTAAAACTGCCATTTGAGATAAATAAAAAGAATGTAAAATAGTAATTTAATTATGTTTTATGGTAAAATTATATCATTTTAAATATATTAGTACAATTTAGGTTATTATAATAAATTCAATTTCTAAATCAAAAATAAATACCAAATAAACATTTGATCTTCTTTCTACATTAAGGAAATGTAATTTTTTCCAATATTCATGATTAGAATTAATATTAATATTATTTCATCAATTAAATAATTAAAAGAATACATAAACCATATAAATTAGTACAATATTTATCGTCAAATTTGATAATGTATATTTTCCAAAAAATTGAGTTGTAAAAATGTATAAAATTTATTGCAATGATTAAAGTCAAATTAATCTTAATTTGGGATTAAATAATAATATAAGTGACACTTAATTCCTCTAATGTTCCCCAAACCCGATTTAATTTCCAATGTTGGGCTGTTATACATACATTACTGAATCATGATTCCACAAACCAAAAAGAGTTACCCGAATAAGAGGTAACATATTCTCTCAAGTACATCAATTTAATTTCCTCTTCCACCCCTAAAATATTGTTAAGATATAAATATATAAAAAACATTATAATACTTATACTAGTATGATTTTATTTAAATGTTTCAACCTACACTTTCATAAACTTTTATCTAATGGGTAAAAAATGTATTGTTTTTGTGTAATCTGAACTACTGAATCACAAGACAATTATTGTTAATTCTTCCATTTCCAGATATCATGGTGTGAATAATGATAGAAAATCAATTTATATATTATATATGTTCTATTGAATATTTAAAATTATTATATAATTCATATCTAGATCTTACCTTTATGCTTTCCTACATATGTAAATATGATAATATTTTTAGGTTGTGTGGACTACAACCTCCTAAAATTTGAAATGATTTGTTCATACAGTATATAGATTGTATTAACGATGGTTTTAGTGAGTATATAAAATATATATCATATAATAAAAATAATTTAAAATTTATAAATATAGATATTCATATATGTAAATTACGCTATTTTTCTCATCATGATGGTTAAAAGGAAATAGTGATCATGTCTATGTACGACATACCTTTTCTTTGAATATAGTATTTTGTTTCATACTTATTTATTTTATAGATTATTATTATACATAGATACTTTATATATAAATTATATTTATAACATGATTTATATTTTGTAATCAGGATATAAGTATAAGGACCAACACTGTGAAAAATCAAGACACATATGAAAAACAATGAGAATATTACTCAAAGTGAAGCTTTAACAAAATATTATTAACAATTGGGTAATATATGGTCACAATCAAAACATATTTTGGAAATAGATTCAATAATATGGTTCTAAAAAATATTTGTAATTTTTTTTATTTTTATACATGTTGTTTTAATATGATCATGGAGGGTCAATAAACAAGGTAGGGTATTTTATGACACTTTTTATTTCTATGAGATAGATGACATGTTTTCCACTCTTCACTTTTGTGTGGTGTACATACATGATATATATTTTTTCCATGTATTTAATAATAAATTTTATGTATATTTATATATCCATTTTTTTATATTTATTTAATGGATTAAAATATAAAAAATGTACAAAATAGATGAAATGGTTTTGTCTCAGGTTTTCATCATTGAGAAACATGATTTTTTATGCACTTAAATTCATTTCAAGATATATATATTTCCATTTTTAAATTTATATAATTAGTTTTCTCTTTTCATGATATGTCAAAATTCATAAAATTTACTTTTCATACATGGAGAGTATAATCCATGTTACCATATTATATGACATTATTGAGACAATCATAACACATTTTATGATTATTTGTTTTAATGCTTCCATTGGTTAAATATTGTAGTACATATCTCAAGAAATATCATTAATGTTTTTATACTATAAATTTTTAATAATATATATATATATATATTGGAACCTATTATTAAACTTTTTTGTATATAAAATAGTTAATAATAGTTTTTTAAATTTTTTACTTTACCTTCACTTCGGTTAGAAAACTATTTTCTTTTAAATTCATGATTTAAAAAAATTTATTCCATGAATGTTTTAATATTATCCTATTATAAATAAAAGAAATTTTACAAATTTTTTTTTAAAATTATTTCATTTAAATCATCATTTCACTTTCAGAATGATGCGATTTTCAATCCTTTTTATAAGAAAAATGAATGTTCTTTTTATCTAATACAAAAAATAAGGATTTACCCATAATAATTACAATGAATCTTCCTTCATATTTTTTATAAGATATTTTTTTTAAATGTTATAATATTATCATTCATGGAAAATAATTTTGAAATTTTTTTTAAGCTTCTATTTTTGTTTCTAAAAAATTAATTTTCAAATCTTTATCATCATTTTGTTGATGTTAACATGAAAAAAAGTTTTTAAAATTTTTACAATTATTATTTATAAATTTTTAATTTATTTTCAATGAAATATAATACAATAAAATTATATCTTATTTTATAATTTCTCACATTAAAAATTGTTCATAACATTTTAAGTAATTCATAATATTTTTTTCAAAGTGTTTTCATAGAAAAATATTTTTATAATTATTTGAAGCTTATTTTATATTTATTCAAGGAAAAAATGTTTTCAAATTGATTTTATGAATTATCTATTAGAATTCATGTTATTTTCTAAGAAAATTATTTTTAATGGTTTTTTGCATTAAAAATAATTTTTCAATTAACAAATGATAGTTTCCTCAAGAATATTCT
The DNA here is from genome assembly GCA_963277665.1 of Viscum album. Taxonomy (NCBI): domain Eukaryota; kingdom Viridiplantae; phylum Streptophyta; class Magnoliopsida; order Santalales; family Viscaceae; genus Viscum; species Viscum album. Next base: position 912,712,660 of record OY728157.1, read on the forward strand.
ATAGAAGTTATTTCAGAATCATTTTCCATCTAAGAGGACATCCATTGATGTTACACATGCCCATATATGAAATTCTATAATGGTTCCATTTATATTCCATAAATTAATGGATTTTTCTTAAGGTCATGGTCATTATGTACTCTTACTATCACCCATTGGTAATATGTATGTGAAATATGTTTCACTTTCACAGTTTATGATTTTTATGACAAGACAATGAAATGTGTATATTTTCCTTGGGGGTGTGATATGTTTATATGTTTATGATACCCATTTCATTCCATGGGTTATGATATTATTGTTTATGATTTTTTGGAAATCGTATCTATATTTTCATTATGTTATGTTTGGGACATATTTATTCTTATAATGTATTGTGTAAGAATTTATATCCCAAGAGATAGACATAGATAGAACAATAAATGAACCTTCTTTAATATTATAGGAATAGAAAGATAAATGAACTTGATTGTCTATTTTAGAGCTAAAAAACGAAATGATCATAGTTTTGTTTTACGGGGATGAAATTGGAAATGAATTCAATTAATTCATTCAGGTATTTAGTGTGAAATTAACATGATTCAGAAATATATTGTAGGAATGATTGGTGAACATGGTTTTGTAGTACAACGATCGAATGGGGTGTGAACCTGGTTTGGTGAAGGACTTTTCCCATCATATGGTGTTTGAAAGATATCATTTAATACCCTAGAAATCATTATATATGGTTTTTTTCATGCTACAATATTATTTTTTATTCTTATTATAGGATTTCAAGTAATATGTTCAATATTTCCTTATGATTCTTTCTTTATGAAAATCTAATATTTATGACATGATTTATGTGTATGTGATTTGATATTTAGTGTATGATCATCTGTATTGATGATTATGTACTCATACCATAATTATCATTATTCTTCTTATATATATATTCCCTTTCCACCCCTTTTGATCATTGTTTCTCACTCGTTTCTTATTTTTCTTTCCATAGGTTACAGATAAAAGTTTTAGGTAGTTGTACTAAAGTTGGATATCTTAATGCGAGATATTTTCGATCCTCCACCAGGATAGAGGATTTTGTGTAAAAATTTAAGTTACAATAATTTATTACCATCCATAGGCATGTATTTATATAATTTACTGAATATTATTCTTAAATGATGTTATATACATGTATTATAATCCTGGTACACTATATATGGTATATGTGGAATGGTTTAGTCAAACATGGAACGTATGATGGGAACACCATAATGATATAGCAATGAATATTTGTAAGTATATGTATAGTGATATCTTTACAGATTAGTGTGATGATCAGTTAGGATTTAGTAAAATATCTTGGAATTTTGATAATGGATCATGTAAATGGTTTCCACGAAATACAACAATGTCTAGATAATATAATTTTATGTGGCTCTAGAATACATGAACCTTGGGGTAAAAAATCTAAAAATAAGTTAAGCGGCTAACTCTGGGTAATCTGGTACACAACAATGGGACTTACTACCCACATGACAAGACACTCATGTTCTATATTCATTGAAAAATAAAAATTCTTTTAACAAACAATCATGATGTGTTTAAATATAAGTTCCATAAAAATAACATTGTAATATCCTAGTGAATCATAAATTATAGAATGTGTTATCATTTAGACAACCTATAATAAATTATTTTCATGAATAAGTGGTTTAATGAAATGATTAGAAATTATATCATATTTAATATAGTTTTAGTCATTTGAAGGAACTATAAGTAACTATATTAACATTCAATGTCATGGATGATTTACTAATGAGTTGTCATGTGGGATGATCACTTGAGTAATAGATATTTTGATAATTTCTAATCATATTTCATGAAAAATGATTAACACTGTATACCTTAATCAACTCTTGGAGTAACCAGGGATGATAAAGAAAGAGATCAATGAGACTTCGGGTAATAGAGACCATCCAAGGAAGTAGATTCAACTTACTATGTGTCCAGAATGTTGTATGAATGACCTAAGTGAATCTATTAGTGCATTTATCGCCATAATGGACATAAAGAACGTGAAGGAAAGAGGAAAATGAAGAGGTTGATTAACTACTTTGACTATGATGTTTTCCTATATAAGAAATAATTAATGGTTTTTTATGTGTCTGGTAGAAGGTCATTATACTACTCAATGTCCCAATATGAATGTTCATAAAGGGAACCAATTAATTGGTATGAGTAATGGTTAATTTTCAGATGATGATGATATTTCTGATGAAATTGGAATGGAAATAGGAATTAAATATTATTTGAATTATCCTTGTTAATGGAAAGAGAATAAAGTGGATTAATAAAAGATTTAATGTATTTCAATTCAAGAAGTATGTTTTATGAAAGGTGAAATATATTTGGATTGTTCAGTTTCTTTTTTTTTCTATGGATTTATAATATCACGTTGAATGGTTTTGATGGAATTGAAATTTTATATAATGGCAAGGTCATAGCCATATAAAACACATGATTAGGGGAATGTTAAACCTTACTATAATACTTTTGGTATGATAATTCAATTTTAATAATGAAATGTGGGATATGAATAATTATGTTAAAAGGTATTGATTATCTTTGTACAAAGTCAGGGATTGTTGAAATGTAGATTATGATATCATGGATAATGATTACAACATCTTGGATTTAGGGATTACACCCAGTAATATGTTCAAAAAGTAATAATGGTTGATTTATAGATGTATTTAGGGAAATTCATTTTGAAAATGTGTTTCAATAGAATTTACCACTAGGTTATTCACGTGATTGGAATCTGACTACCAATAGATACTATGTGATTTATGGGAGATCAATATTAATCTAATTTGGTTTCAATTTTTATAATATTATTATATTCCATATTTGAGAAGGTTTAAAAAGATAAACATTCACCAAAATTTTATGATAAACATTATAGGAAGAATTAATCCATTTAGTTTGAATTTGAAATCTTGGTTAAAAATATACTTAGTGACTAAACATATTTTAAGCATGTATATCTTACTAAATTTTGGAAATTACATTATACCAGTGTTAGATAAGTAATACATGTATTTTTATTGAATAAAATCCTTTCCAGCAATGATATAAATCTCCAACCAATTAATCAAGGATGATAACGGTTTAATTTTTACCATTATCTTATGTGATTTTATGGTCAATGTAAACTAATTTCAGCAATGATATAAGTCTCCAACCAATTTCTGAATGTCCATTACACAAAGAAATGGAAGATGTATAATTTTTTAAAAGCACCGCTAAATAATAGAATTTTGTTTATAGAGATGTTAAAATATTGTATATTCTTTTATATTCATTCTCTATAATAGAATTACTCTATTTTAAGATATTTATCATAATAAAATTTGTTGTCTTAATACCATAATTTTGTTGAACAAATGGATATTGAAACCATCACAGAATTGTGACATTGAGGTCCCCACATTTTCCCTGATCATTCAATTGATTATGATTTATGACCTCAACCAATCCATATAAATTTTTCCACTTTTCCACCATGACCAATCACCAATCCCAAACTCTATTTTCTTATGTGGGGACCCATTTTTATGTTACTTTGGGTAATAGTTAATGTCCATACCATTTATATTCAAGGGATGTTTTGGAATTCATTTTTACGATGTGGTATTTTGTGAATAAAACATTAATGAATTAAATATTTGAACAAGTAATATAATTTTGATGGTTAAATTAATTAAGGGTTATAGAATGTAACACCTAGAAATTTTTTGAATTTTTATTTGTATTAATATATCCTTTTGACATTTTCATTTTACATGATACTAGCAATAGTACAATATGTAAATATATTTATTAAAAAAACTATGTCAAAAAATCCTTTCATAGATACCTAAATTGGATTCAACTAGATTCAATAATGATTGGGCATCTACTATACACAATACTAACTTGTCTTATTCTACTTTTAGCAACGATAAGGTTTAAGTTACACACAAAACTATGTTTAGGTAATGTTTCATTTTGTTTTTTTTATTATTATTTTAAATGAAATATGTATAACCTTTCTATTAAACAAGGTGTTAAGAATAATAATAACTATATTCTTTTAAATAATGGTTTTAAATAAATAATTTATATTGACAATGAATGGGAAAATTCTTAGTATAGTCCTTTATATGTTTAAAAATACCATTTTCACTAATGAACATATTTTAATAATAAAATTTATTTTAAAAAAGTATATATATTGAATTTTAAAAAATAAAATAAAATTTTTTATTATCTAAAGATGAAATTATCTTAGGTTTATTTTTTTTATTTTTCTATGAAACATCATTTTTATCCTTAATAGTGAAAAATATTTCTCTCAATTTCAAAATTTACTTTTCATTTAAATAATTATTAAGTGTAAATTATATATTAAATTTTATTAAAGTTTAATTAGATCAATTTTACATATATTAATAAAATATAGGTCAATATATGTAATTAATCTTTTAAATTTGATATAAATACATAAATATCTTCTGAACATATTTTTACTTTTAAAACTCGTAATTTCCTCATGTCTACGGGAATAAAAATATTTTTAATTCATCCGCTTCTGTGAATTAATTATCAAAAAATGACATAAAAAATTTTAATTAGTATAATACATATATTATTTTTTATCAAGTTCATTTTTGACCTACATATTTAGTAAATGTTATTAAAAATAATCATAGTGATTATGGTTAAATTGGGAATAATTGGGGACTAAACATTAATCATAATGGGAAAAATGAACTATAACCTTTTTCAAATCCCATTATATGTCCACTATTGGTCCATAGAACATCCATTATTGATTTAATTTTTTTTATATATTTTTTAGGTAATAACATATGTACACATAACATGTTCTGAAATATATATGTGGGTTTTTACTTAATAATAAATGGTCACCAATTCTCCCACAACATCAAAACTATAAAACAAATTAGTTTCCCCTAATATCTACCAATAAAGATCCAAAATTCCTTAAAATTCTCCTAGAATCCATTCCTTGGTAATAATTAAATTTAATCAAGCCTTTTAGAAAAATCAAAATTGAGATATCTGAAATAGAGGTATCGTCTTATCTCGTGTACTTAATTTATTTTTCTCTTACTCCCAATAGAACACAATTTATTCATTAATTATATAATATAATATATTAAAAAGAGACTTTTATGTTCTTATGTTAATTTTTAAACATAAAACTACCCACACATTCCTATATTTGGTATCAAGAATAAAATTTCTTTTAATGGCATACTAATCCATAATGAAATGATGATTATTAAATATTACATTATAACATATCATGGTGGAAATTATGAATGAAAAAATATTTATACTTGATATATATTAGATTTATAATTTTTTATGATTCTATAATTATTATCAAGAACATACATTTTTTTACAACTTAGTCATATAGAATAATTTTGTTTGAGGACGTGTGGAGTACCGCCCCCTCAAAGTGATATAATTCATTCAAATACTACACAAGCTGTATTAATGATAGTTTTAGTTAATATACATGAAATAAATAATATAATAAATCTAATTTAATAATGATATATATATATATATGAATTTTATTCTAGAAAAATGAATATTTAATAGAAATAGAGTGCATGCATTCGTACGACCTATTGTCTCCATAAATATTGTATTCCATTTCATACATATACATTCTTTAAAATATTATCATATTCATAAACTATAGATAAATGGTATTTATATCATGTTATACACTCTGGAATCACAATATAAGTATAAGGACAAATAATATTACGAATGACGACATATGAAAAACAAGGTGAATAGTACTCTAAGTGAAACCTTAACATATGATGCTTAACAAGTGGGTAATAAAACGTCATAATAATACGAAATTTGGTATTAGATATAATATTATGGTTCTGAAAATCTTAATAATAAATATATATTTTTTATAGAGTAATTTTGACATAGAATGACTACATCCAAGACATAACATAAATTAATTTTATCTCACTCGTTATATCAGTGAGATACAAGCAATGTTCACCACTTTTTCAATTTTTTTGTCTATAAACTGACCATTATTTTATTCTATGTATCATATAATTAAATTTTTTGGTATTAAAATATCCATTTTATGATCGTAATTTCATGGAGTATCATTTTAAAAAGAGACCAAATTGGTGAATTTTTTTATCATTTTTCATTATTTAGGACTAATGATTTGTTATTCAACTAAACTCTCATCAACATGTATATATTTTCATTGTACATTTCATATAATTAATTTAATCATTATTCATGATATTTTAAGATTCATGTAACGTCATTTTTAACATGGAGTGTATAATCCCATGTTATGTTGTAAAAAGAGTTCATTCAGACAATCTTATCTCTTTTCAATTTGGTTTATGTTTATGTTTCATTTAATGTTATCATATGATACATACCTCATTAAAATTATCAAATTTAATTATCATATGGTTATTAAAGATTTATGAATATATTATTAAAATATATTTCACACTTTGGAACATTAAATTGAAAAAACAATTATTTTTATAAAATCTCGACATTACCATCTCATTGGTCGAAAATATGTATTCCTTTAAAATTAAATTTTGTAAATAGGGATTTCAAAAATATTATACTATTATTATATGAACATTCAAAAAAGTCTTTACATTTTTTTTTCATTTACCAATGATTTCAATGAATATTCTTATCAATTTAATAATGAGAAATTTTTATTTCATTTTTACCTTGAAAAATGAATGTTCTTTTTTACATCATATGAAATGTATGGATTTACCTACCAAAATTAATTTGATGAATTCTTGTAATATTTAAAAGGTTAATTTTTATGAAAAACATTTATATGTAGTTTTCATAGAAGCTTGTTTGAATAATTTTTTCAATGTTCATTTTTATATTTTCATGGAATATATTTTTCAAACTCTTATCAATCTTTGATTTTATGATTTCTAGGTAAATTGTTTTAAAAAAAATTTCATGGAGTATTTGTATGTTTCCAATGTATTCCCAATGACACATTTATGAAAAAATATTAAATCATTATTTATATGTTATTAATGTGTATTAAAATAAAAATATTCTTAAAATGTTTTGAAGTGTATTTAAAATTTTGTCATGGAATATTAAAAAATAAAATTCAAGCATTACTCCATTAAAATCACATAGTGTTCTTTTTACCATAGTTATATGAAGTTACTAAAATAATGAAATTCTTCTAAAAAATAATTTATCAAATAATCCCCACATCATTTTCCAATATAACAGATATCCATTCGATAAAATATATCTCTGCAAAACCAAATTATTCTTAATCAATAATGTAATTTAATTAAAAAAATAAAAAATAATTCAAACTAGTGACTTCATATAGTCTAATGATAGATGATAAAATCACATCACACTTTAGTTATGGGTTCAATTCCCGCAACATTATACATTGTGATGGGTTGCCACATTGTCTGCATGTTTTTATTTTTAAAAAATGGATACTTTCTATAACATTAAAAATTTGATAAAATACACAAAATAACCATACCATGTCTTGACCTAAAATTTTATTATATACCTTCCATTTTTTATCCCCAAAAGTACATACCTATAAATAGATAAAAAATAAATGTCTCAAAAATACTGTTAATTAAATAAAAATTCCATAACATAAATCTCAAAAGGGTGTTCTAAGATAATAAACTTATTATCAACCTTAAAATAATAAACCATTTATGACATACATAAATATTAAGAGAAAATCATAATATCCAATGTTCTCTAAACCATTATATTATACCAACTATAAGTCCATAGCCTTATTCAATAGATTATCATGAGTTAAATCAATATTTTTCATTAAGGGTCTTTTGGAATTTAGTGTTTTTGAGAATTAGGTGATAACTAATACATAATTCACCCAAAAATTACATATGGGTAGTTACACTCAGTATCAACTTTTTTCCACCAGTGCAAACACTTTCAATAAAACATTAGTTTTTTTGTTCATAAAAACCATCTTATCATATTCCATTATATCCCACATCCTTAAATAATGTTAAAAACATTTAAAATGTGGGATGAGCATAAAAATTGAAGTAAGGAATAAAAATTAGATAATAGAACCATTATTATATTAATATGTAAATCCCATGAAAAAAATTTAACAAAATAATACTTCTCACCAACAGAACATAAAATTTTTATCATACATCATGTCATCAAAATGTTCCAAGAAAAATTCATAGAAATAATAAAACATAATGGTGAATGTTGTCATCAATATCATACTTACATTGTAGCTTTAAAATATATATAGGTAGAAACATTTATAAATATGTTTGGACTACCCATCATAGTATATTCCATTAAATTTCATAGGAGAAGCATTGATGATTACATCTATCATGTTACCCAATCAATTATAGATCTATCACAAGCTCACTAGGAATCCAATTATCATGGAACCACCATGTATCATAAACAATACCCAACCATAAATAATATAAAAATAACAAACAATATAATCATAAACAAAGAAAACATTTCCACATTAGAATAAAATTTCATCTTTACAGGCCATACACTAATAAATGGAAAAATGTTTTTAAAAAATAAAATGGTATAAATGTAATGTAAACTTTATAACATAATTTATACATAAAAGTTATAACATAAATTAATTAAATATATAAAAATACACATTCAATGTTATTGAAATAATAAATAAAATTTTAAAACAAAAATAAATCACTTTAATAGTAGATTTTTTAATCATAGTGTCCCGTAAAACATGGAAATTGTTTAATGAAATTTAACCATAAAAACATTAATTTACATATAAATATTTTATTACTTTTATTTTGAATACATTTACATGAATGATATTGATTTTGAGGACTAAATATTTATAACATTTAAACAATGTTTTAGATAAAGAGAAAATTTATATTTTAAACAATTATATTATATGATACATGAAAGTATAACATTTTTCAAGACATAAATATCATGTGAATTAGTATAAATTTTATATGTAATGTATAAGGGGATGTTTACAGACTCTATAAAGAAATTATGTTTCATATCCTCAAGAAATGACTTAATGAATGGAGAATGAGACGAAGTCCCTTACAACAATTATATCCTAACATTAAGGATTAATAAATAAAAAAATTATCTGTGAAAAAAATATATACAACCAATATAAATGGATTTTCTGTGTAAAAATATTACATTTAATTCACACATATTATTGAAAAAAATAAAACCAATGACATGGATATTTAACTTAATGATATTAAATTGAGTAACCATTTCCCTTACCATGAGTCCGACTAGTCACGCAAAATCTGTATGTTAATGAATAATAAACATAGGTTAATTTCTAATATAATTATAACCTTATTTTTGTTTATTATTCCCTTTATATCATTTATTACCATGTTATAAAAATTACATAATTATTTATATTTATATCGATCATTTTGTCGATATAAGGTACTTAAGTCAAAAATAAACACGTAATAATTAAAAATCGTACATGTGTTCAAAATTCCATTATAACCATAATAGTATTCATGATATAAATAACATATATATCTTTTATATATTTATTTATAATAATCCTTAATATTTAGAGATAATATATGAAATGCACCGTTCATGGAGACTGTAGGACGTATGTATGCAGGAACACTATATTCGTTGAATTATCATATTAAATGAATGAATAATAAATCAATCCTAGGTATAATATAATAAAAAAATAATATATATGTTATTTATGTTACATGTTTTCAGTAAATCCATCTTTTATATGATCCATGTATGGAATGAACGAGTCGTATCATTTTGAGGGGGCGGGAGTCCACACTTCCGAAAATGAAATTAACTTCATTAAACAATATGGAAAGCATAATGGGATGTTGTAAATACAAATTACACAAGAATATAGATAATATAAATATAATATAAAAAAATATAAATATATTTCAATCATATTGGATGCCATGAGATGTGGTAGGTGAAAATTGAACATTCATCATTTCGTGAGGTAGTAGTTTTCCGTACACAGAAACAATATGTTCAATATCAATTTGATAAAGGAGCATGTAAGTGTAGGTATAAATCATTACATAAATAAATAATATATTATTTATTATATAGTATTCTATATAAAATTATGGATTTATGATAGGTTATGAGTTGGAGAAGGAAAATAAATAAAAGGAGCTTGAGAGAAGACATACCTCTAAATCAGGTAACTACTTTTGATGTGAGCCAAAAGTCTTAGTTGAGAAGATGTATACCCATGTAAAGGATTATATGAGATTGTGGGGGTTGTTGATATCACTTTATTGAATATTTTGATTATCTAAGGGGATGGAGAGGTGAGAGAGCGTGGGTATAGTTGGTGTACTTTTATAATACATAGGATAGGCACATTAGGAAATTATGCAAATATTATATTAATAGAATTTTATATTAGATTTATAATACCACCAAGGTGATATAATTCATGTATAAGGTGATTATATATATAAATACTCTCCAAAAAAAAGTTTTAGGCATGTTTAGGTCCCAAATTTTACTATGTCCTTTGGCATGAACCATTGGTTAAATAAATTAACACTTAAAATGTCTTTTTGTATTTTCACACTATATATCTAATATATTTACTATAAAATTCCTATTTAACATATATTAGATCCATAATGATGTATTTAATAATATATAAGATATTCATTTGAATAATATATTTTTATGACTATTATATCATTCAATAAATTATTATATGTTTTAAAAAACACATTTTTTCTCATTTTGGCACAATTTAGTAATTTATATTTGTTAAATCATAAAAATGTGATTCATTTAATCAAACATAATTAACACAAATATGAAATTTCATAATCATCAGGAATTTTTTTTGATGGAATCAAAATTTTAATATTAAATTTATTTTAATATTTATAAAATCATTTATCTGAAATATTCATTAACAAGGTAATCAATGTATCAACATTGTGTCATAAATAAATGTATTTATTGAATGTCTAAAATTTATAAATAGAATACCCTATTGTTGGAAAACGTTTTTTGTTTATAATTACTAATTACAATAAAATATATCACTTATATAATCCAATATTAATTTTTTTACACAAAATATACATGCTTATGTTATATTTCTCATTGCATTGAATTAATTATTATAACATGTCGTTATCACAACCAAGTGTCTCCATGGGGTCCAAAAAATAGACTAAAGGTTAATCATGGATTGGAATATCTAATCTAATGGGATTATGAAAACTCTTATGGTAGTTTTGTTTTTTTATAATATTACATTTACCCTTATTTACCTAAATTTCCCTTTAACCATGGTAATTAAAAATAATTACCGAGGTTACAATTCATAATGTCATAAAATAAATGGGAAATGTTTATATAATTTGGATCTACTGATCCCAATTATGGAATCCATATTTCTAAATTAAAATATAATAATTTGATGTAATGAATTTAAAACTAATTCATGTTTGTCAAAACCAGAAAACTAGTTCTAAGAAGTAAAAAATATACATAGATTTACATGTTTTTATGTACAATTTAAACGTGAAATATCATCAAATGACCATAATAGGATTAAATTATTATAAAATCAAATAAATCTATAAAACAAATTAAAATTTCAATAAAAATTTAAAAAAATTGACCAAAAAGAAATTTTCAATTAAAATTGAGTATTTTCACTAATCAGTAAAATATTACTTTCACCAGAAAAATACAAAAATTTCAAGAAAATTAAATTTTGATGTCCCACTTCAGATTAAGAAGATTTTTTTTCAAATAGAACATATTAAAGTGACATAACAAATATTTTAAAAATGGTTGGCACTAATAAGGTGATCAAATGTCTTTTTAAATATATTTGAGTATTGTAGGCTACAAATTGGATTCATTATAAATTTAAGCGTCTAGAATTTATGGTATATATGAAAAAACATTTAACAAACACTTATAATTATATTTTACTTAGTTATATTAATTCATACAAATAAAATGGATATGTGTAAACAACCATTCAATATAATATTAATATTATTGTATTTTTTTCAGTATAACTCAGTGTTGTGTATAACATAAGATTTCATATAAACCCATTGTTGTGTGTCGAGTATGAAGTCATAAAAAGAATCCCCTTTATCATAATTAAAATATCATTTTCGTAAAAATTTATATATATGAATGTGACATAAACTATGAATAACGATAGTGGTAAAAAATATCTAGACTAATAACATATTGATAATGGGATCATGTAGTCATGGAATCATAGTTATTTTGTATCAACATAAAACCGAATTTATCATGATTCTTGTCATATTAATCATGGAGGACCATGATTTAAGGATAAAAACAATTACTTTTTCCCAAGGATCTTGAGTCAAGGGTAATCACTAAGACCATTGCATATGACATCTCATGAGAGTAAACATTTCCCAATTAATTGGATCACTATCTGGGTGAACCCACTATAATATTTTCTTGAACATGTGTGCCATAGAAATAATCAAACATATATAATAAAAAAAATTGTATTTTTTACCCATTGTAAGAAATGAATATCATAATCATGTCAAAATGGATAACAATAGGGAACATCATAATGGTGTAAATAAATTAAAGGATTTAAACCAAAATTTGACATTAGTAATGGAAAAGAGGATAAGATCGTGAAAAATGATGATAAACTAATTACTATACAAATATAAGTTTTGTTTAAATCAATTAAAATAAAAAATTATAGTCTCGTTTATGGATAAAATTAATTATTATTTTAAAAGAAAAAATAATAATTGATTAAAAAAACATAAATGAACAATGATTTGTTTAAGGATAAAATAATAGAATTTAGTATAGTATTGGGTTATTAAAATATAATATAGAGTTCACTTGAAAACTAGTATGACATCTGGATGTTACCAGGAATTGAGAGTGAATTTCAAAATTATTTGAGAACAGATCCTTACTATAACTTTTATTACTGCATTAATGAGGATGATATTATCTAGATAAATTAGTATTTGAAATATAAAATTAATTTATAATATTTACATAAAAATAAAGAAGAATTATATTGGCTTTATAGAGTGAAAACACATCCCGAAGCAAATAAGGAGGTTCTGAAAGGATCTCTTTCCATCTTTCTTAAACAGTTATTCACATTATTTTAATGTCCTGAATAATAAAATTAGATTGAGTAATTAATAATTCTACAATATTTTATACATGTAAATGATTTATAATATTTTTATTAAGTTCACTTTTTTATTTTTTGATGAGTTATAGTGTTTAATTTCAATGTTTGGTAGTGTTTATTTTCTTATTTTACAAGATCAGATTGCTTGTATATGAATATGAATGTTCCATTATATAATTATCAAGAATTCAAATTTTATTTTATTAATTAACTAAAATATGTTTAATTTGTATTATATATTATTGTTTTCAATATATGAGATTTAATAATTATATTTCATGTTAATGATAATCATTTAGATTAATTTTAACAGCTTTTTGATAACAACAAAGTTGATTCATTTTATCCAATACTATAATGTATATTATTTAGATCCATAAAAAATAGGATTAAATGTAAAATTTAATAATATTATTCAACCATTATAATGTTTTTAAAATCATATTTTAAGGAGATAAAGAAAAATGAAAAATTATCTCCATAATGATAAAAATAAACACCTCAGCGATGATGGTTTAATTTTTAGAATAAAATTAAATATTGATGTTTTTTATTGATAGATTAATCCATTATAATAATAAAATAAATTTTTTTATAATAATATATTGTTATATTTACATTCTAATGATTCTAGGTGATGATATATTATGTTGATAATGATCATTAAAAATGAAAAGGAATGAATGGTGAATTTAGCTCCAGAATATCTCCTTCTTGAAAACCTCCTTAGGGAAAGGGTATATATATTTTGATGAGAACATGAGATCTTGGATGTGGGGGAGGGGTTTTGAAAGTGTATTGGGAATAATTTTCAATGTATATATGATTTTATGATGTGGGAGAATGTGGTGGTGCAGGTTGTAATTATATTGGAGGAGTGGGGTTTTTTCACAATATTTTTTTTGTTAGTTTCTTATGATTCCATAGAAAAATGAATTTTTTGAACACTATAACTATATTTATTAAAATAATAAATTATTGTTCTACATTATGGTCATTAAATCATATATTAGAATAATAATTGAGTATTTGACTTATAATGAATTTATAACATAAATGTATCCATCCAACTATTCACCAAAAATTTATTTTTTTGACAAAAAAACATAATCTCTAGAAAAAAAATGTTTGAATGTTTAGAAAATAAAAATTAACTCAATCTTATAAGAGTAATTTTATATATATTTGATATTTATTTTTATATTTAAACAAGATTTTACCCCTAAAATACATATTTAAAAAATTTAACTAATTTAATTAATCATTGAAAAATTCGATATGGTCTCTTATATGTTTCATAAAAAACTAAGCCATAAAAATATTAATCGATGAATTTTTTTTATAAAAATAAATTATTAGAAAATTTTTTTAAAAAAATTATTTAATTTATCATAAAACTATAAAAAAATTATTACTAATAAATTAACAACACATAATTAAAAAATTTAAAAACATTTATTTACTAAAACTATGATATAACTATATTGTTTTTTCATTAAAAAAAGAAAAAATATATTTATACATTCATATGTTTGTTTACTATACTATTGGCTAGTCTACTATTCACATGTGTTATATTACTTTTTCAATGATCATGTTACTATTTCATCAGTATTGGTTCCTTTTAATCTTGAAATAGTTATTAATTCATTAATTCTTCATTCATATTTTTTTATTATGTTCTTCATGTGATTTTATGTTATTTATACAATATCAAATATTATTAAAATTTAATATTCATTTAAAAAATATTTGTTTGTTACATTAACCACCTTATCAAATTTCATCCTCAAATTTCATTTTGCATAATATCAGGAAAACAGATCAGGGTACATCCTCTTCATTTCTTCCTCTACATCCATTGTTTCTTCATTACACATATGCTTTCCCCAAAGTACATTGACCATGTCTATGGCCATATTTCATAGAAACTTATCTATACAATCTAAGGGCATCAATGTACACTCCTCAAAGAGAGTTCATTCTTCAATTATACAATATCTGAATTTAGTTCATGTTTTAGATCGGGTTTGTACATCCCCGAGAGGGATATGTAAAATATATCATGTATATAAGACATGGTACAAGGATGTTATAGCTGATATGGCACAAATCCTACAAGACGAGGGATCATTAAGGGTCTGATGTACTTTAGAATTTTCTATCATTTATTCCACAATATTATGATCCTATTTTGTGGAGATATTTGGAGGAATACCATATATTTATGTTTAAACTGATAGTATGATAATCAATTATATTTATAACTCATTTACTAAATTTTGTCTACCTTGATGTGTTGCTGAATGTTTTTCACTATATCCACAAACATGGTGATGATTTCAAGTCTTATCAGTTTACATTAAACGACCACATCCCATCATTTTAGTTTTCTATATCACCACCCATAATTGGATTAATATTGATCAATTTGGATACATGAATGGAATATATTATTTATATGAATCCAAAAAGTGGATGATATTCCTAACATCCAATATTGAACTCTATAGAACATATTCTTAACATGTGTTCTATTTTTTGAACTGTCTAATATTATTGGCCATCAAATTGAGGTTGATATGATGTACAAATTATCAGCTATGTGCTCATATCATGTTGGAGAATTTTCTAGAATATGGTGGTGAATCTTAGATCTTGATCAAATACAATTGACATTGGAACTAAAGTCATCATTACCAATTCATTGATATATTTCCTTTCAATTTAATCTAGTGATGTTTCCTTTCAAAAATTCTATAATGTTAGATTTATTTGTAATATTATCAAAAATAACTTATATATATTCATTTCCTCAAGATGTATTTGTTTATCTAGGGAAAATCCCATGGAAATTTTCTCCCACTTCCATATTCGTATGGTTTGTGGGGGGATCATCACATTTAAAATATGTCATTCATCCTTCACATAACAATATAGAAGTAAATTTTTATTTATACTCAATTATATCCTTTTGAAATAGTCCCACAAATTGTTCTCTCAAAGATCTTGATTCATCATTGTTTTCAATAGGTGAATAGATAAGTTTATGATATGTGCATCATTTAGAATCTCCTTCATTATCTCTGGATATAATGGTACACATAATCGTGACTCAAATATTAAAATATATTTTTATTCAATTTTAAACTCTAGGGATTTTCTTTTCTTATAGCATCTACCATCCACTAGATTTCCACATTATTCCCTTAAGCATGAATTCTGTTCTCTATAAGGGATAAATGTGAAATAATTTGAGAAATGAGTGATGATCTTCCATCCATAACAATTTCTATTTCAATAGTTTAGAAATCAAAAAATATTGTACCCTTCTCAATTCTCATAACTGTTATATATAGGGGATCCATTTTACTTATAGATTTATCCAATATATTCTGAAGAATTGGAAGGTAAAGTATTGAGAAAAAATAATATTTGATGATCTCTGACCATATTTAATATCATATATTAAAATATTACTATGTGATTATATATTTGATACAATTTTGGTTAGTATATATCTCACACTTTATTCTATATAGATATATCCACGTAATTATCAATCCAATAGTAACATTTCATAATGATTAATCATTTCAAGGATAGTTTTCCTTCTAAAATATCATATTCCAGGAGGCATGATATATAACATTATCATTTTTCATCTATATACAACCTAATCTATACTTTTGTACCATTATTATATACTATGAATAGTGACCCACTTGTAGGGATTGTGAGAACAGGTGTAGGGATATGGATTTATTTGAACACATCGAAGCAGTATTGACTTTCAATCATCAAGACCAACTCTAATATATTCCATGTTAGCATTATATGTGTGTTCGATAATCATATTAAGTTCATAAAAAATAATTGGTAATACCCTTCTAGCCAATAGAAACTATGGAAATCTATTTTAGATGATGGAATGAGCCTCTCATCGATTGTTTTTTTCTTATAAAGGTCCATATATATTCCATTACTAGATATAGAATGCCCCAAAGATGTTTCTTCTTTTATCTAGAACACACATTTAATGTTCATTTTATAATATTTCTCTATTTAAAAATTCTTCAAAAATATATTCAAATGCACTTCATCTACCTCCTTGCTCTTGGATTATATTAGAATATAATAAATAATGACTACCACAATATTTTTAACGTAATAAGTAAAAAATTTAATCATTACATCTATTAAAAATTCTCGATCATTAGTGATTTTTAATGGATTCATTATCAAATCACAGTTTACATTAATCATTCGAATGGTTTACTTGGGAATATCCTCCTTCCTCTTCATTAATTGGTTATATCCGGATTAAAGGAACATCATAAAAAAATAACTGGACTTTTATAGCTGATCTAAAAATTCATCTATCTATAAAAGTGGATACATGTTATTTATCTTGATTTTAATGATGTCATGATTATCAAGGAAGAGGACAATGTATCCATCCAACTTTTTTTCAAATAAAATTTGTCTACCCCATGGTGATGCACTCAGGAAAAAAACCATTTTCCATATTCTCTTATAACTATTTCTCATTTATTTTATCTTAATTATTTACACTGTATAAAATTACCTTGATATACTAAGAGATCCATGAATATGTTCAGTTCATAACTCACCCCCTAATAAAGAGGAATTTTACAAAAACTCATGGTGGAACACATCAGGGTAGTCCCACACAATTGTCATGTCATCAACAATGGTTATCTATATTGTCTCAATAATTTGAATTATTTATAGTCTCACATATGTAAGAAATATCCACAATGATAAATTGATTATACAGTATATTCATCCTCATCCTAACACATTAATAGAATTGGATAATGCTTTGGTATGTGAAGTGTAATATCTATTTTTCAATAGATGTGTTGGATTTATATAGTGAAAAATAATCAATCCCGAATATTCATCAAAATCCACAAAATTATGTATGAATAGATTTAATATGAGGTAAATTACATAAAAATTAACTAGTGTGCCATCATAAACATTTGAAGAAATGATTTCCACTTTTTATATTCTCCCATGTCACTCAACACTAAATTTCTGAGGTGGTGATTGAATAGTTCTACAAAATATTGAGTATATTAATGATTTTTGAGAACTAGAAATAATAGTACATTATCTATTATTGAATGAATAATTATGTTACATTTCCACAAATAATTTATAGGATCCACTTCAACATGCAGTGTTAGTATATTCCCTTCATTGCATACTTGGAGGTTGATAATTTTGATTACCTCCACCAATTGTTGTATTAGGGAAATGGTTCTCACAATCCCCATGTTCCTTGTATCTTTATCACTACAATATAGGCTGAGGGTTGATCTTATCCTTCCCTACCTTTTTAGAATTTGTGGGTTTTTCATCTACTTTTGGTAGTTATTGGCTTAATGACCCATTCATTCACATTTGAAGCATTTTCTTCTTCACATTAGCAAGATCCCAGGATGATTCTTGCCCTGATTTTGACATTTGTGATATTTTTGTTTCTTACCATAATGTGATTTAATTTTTTATCGACCCAAATAAGGTACCATTTTTGTCATTCTGTCACTGATCCCATGAGACCACTTAGAGTCTTTGATCTCTATTTAAACCTTAACATATCAATGGAATATATCATTATAAATATCATATCCTAAAAACTATAATTCATTAATTATACATTGAATTATTCCTCTAAAAAAATGATCTAACTTAAATTTGGTGTTGATGATAAAGCTGAAGGTATATTACCCAATCGATGTGATGTTGGGATCTTACAAATAGATAGAGTCATCTTCTTTACATCTCCTCATGGATTTATGTTTCCATATTTTGATGGATGGATCAAAAAAAATATTAATTGAAAAATATTTTCATTATATCCTACCATACCATGGAATCAATTTCCTCATTTGAATTTTTGTTTTGACCAGTTTTCAACCCAAATCAGCTTCCACATCCTAATGATTGGCTTCTAGCCAAACAATATTTTGTTTTTTTGAACATTAGGATATATAATATCTTTTTAATGGAGTTAATCAAATATTCCATGAGGTGGGGATGGGATGATCAAAAAAAATATAGGAGGACTTTTCTACATTAAGGATTCAATGAAACATTTTATTTCATAGTAGGGGATAGAATTACACATGATTCATATTAATATACATATCTATTAATCGTTGAGAATGTACTATAATGATGTATTTAGAATGAATTCACAGAATATTTTGAATGGAATTAGGGTAATCATCACATTTCCTAAAATAAAATTATGATTTTACTAATTCATATCCCTTAGTAGAATCAAATCCGATTAACAATAAAACACTTTAACATGCCCTATGTTACCCCAATTAAAGCATGAAACAAGTTTTCTGAGTTCTTACTCAAAGGTAAATTTTTTCTAGAACCACATCCACTTATAGTATACAAAAATGGATGTATTTTCTAGATAAACTAGTTAATGTATAGTAAACAATATTTTTTGATGTTTTTCATACATAGTTATTTCTATACGTGTTTTTAAATATGTTATTTATTCCTAGTCTCCCAAATTAAATAGTCATACTTCTTATTCCAACTATATTTAACCAATAAATTTACACATATAATTAGATGATTTTATGCATAATTAAACATCAAATAATCTTCAATGTATCGTAATGTTTATTAATTAAGAGAATAGGTACATAATTAAACATAATGTCTCGAAATAAAGACCTATTTTTTTAATATTCATAAAGAAATAATAGTTTTCATCGATACCATACATCTACCGCGGATAACATGGGGGAATACATTAAGAAAAGGATGATATAAAAATTTCATTATGGAAGTAACCATTAAAATAAATCAATGTACATGAGATAAAATGAATTAAAAGATGACTTAAAATAAATAGAGCATCATTAATCATATATAATCATAAGATATATAACATGGTATCATATAATCATTGAATCATATTAATATGGATGAATCATATAACCTGAAATTATCTTGAGTCAATCCTCATAACACTCAGATAAAGAAGATTCAAGGATAACCTCTAATGCCATTACAGATGGAGCAAGAGACAAGGATAAACTCAATGACCACTGAAAATGAAGTATCATGAGACTGATAACTACCTAATATATTTGTGCTATATATTTTCACACCCATAATAACATGATCATTAATATGTGTTCCACATGAATAATCATATGTCAGGAATCAAAAATAAACATTAGAGTTACCCATGACAATAATTGGGTATCATTATCATGTCAAAAGGAAAAACATAAGGAAATGACGTAATGGGGTCCATGAATGAAGGATTTAAACCATAAATAGATATTAATAATTTAAAATAGTTATTTTATTTTTATATTGATTATATTTATCCTTTTTAATATACAGAATTCATTGGGTTTTTTAATTATTTGTCTAGGCCAGTTATTTCCCGTTAATAAATCAGTATGGATCATTAGAGAAGGATCAATGGGTATTTGGCCAAGGACTCACTCATTTATGTAATGTGTATTGGAATTTTAAATTGAATGGTGTTTATGATTGGTTATATTATGTATTACCTCATTATCATATTTGTAATTGTTTTAAATGTAATTATTATATAGGATATGATATCTATGGATAAGTTTCTTTAATAATGGTTATTTATATGAAATTATTTGATAAATGTTTTTTCCTACTATATAATTATTCAATCTCACTTTATTTATTAACAAACATGTTTTTATAGTTCATTAACATCATATAATTATTATTCCTTATTTATTTATAATTTCATCTTCAATGATCCTACCCTTATTAAACATCCATGATGACCATTATCCTATGTTTCCCTTCCTAGTATGCCATGTAGTTTTTCATGCTTGATATAATTGGATATAAAAAAGTTAATATTTTTTCAGTCATATAAATTTCAACTTTTGAACTGAAAATTAAATTTTTTATTCTGAAATATCTTTTGATGAATCATATGATACCAAAATAATTCAATAAAAAGTGTATATTTAAAAAGTAAGAGATAAAAAAATCAATAATAATTAGAAATAAAATTAAAACTTATAATAGGATATATATCCCTTATTCATGTGAAATTATCACCATATAAATACATTTTCTGAAAAATTCTTCACTATGGGTGGATAGCATGTCCCATGTAGGGACGTATTCCTCCTCATTTAACATCTTTTATTTAAAGACACATGGTAAAATCTATTCTTCATTACTGATACATGCCCTTCGATACTCATTTACATCAACTCACTGTATTATTTATATGATTCTATCAACATCATCATTTTAATCCTTCATTAAGAATAACCATTAAAAATATTCGTTTTTATAATTTAGGATGATCATTGGATTCATTTATATTTCTTTTTACCTTCCCTCCATAACACTTATCAGCATTAATAATCATTAAATGTTCCATTGGGACACTAATCATGGATTTATTCTTTTCATTTTTAATGTCCATAATCATATAGTATTCCAATACATCATTAATTTGTCCTTAAACCATCATATTGTTGATTCTAGCATACAATTTTTACATCTAAATATGTAGCTTATTATTAAAATTTTGACAATAAGTTCTTCTTCACCGAGAACAAAATATATCACTCTGTATCACTATTTATGATAGTGAAAACATTTTCAACATATTTTATATGTTTTTTCAATGATTTAATCCTTACCAATTTATCAATTTTATTTTATTTTATTTGCATGAATTTTTTAATTTTGGTTTGTTTTGGTCAATAATATTAAAATTTTATAATTATCTATTTTTTTAAAGATTTTAATAATGAGTATTGTTTGGTCATAACATATAATGCTTTCTTCCAATTTAAGAATTTATTATTTAGGATTCCATTATTTATGGGTTTCCTACTGGTCCTCTAGATCATGTTATAATTCCATCATCAAGAGGCCCAAAAAAATTATTCATGTTAATAAATAATCTGGATGTATAGAGTGGACCCTGCCTTCAGGGATGCAGCTTAACATAGGACACACATAGCCAATTTAGGTGATTCGACGTAGAATTTTATTATGTCTCAAAAAATCATTTCCCTAATAAATTACATGGTGTTATACACTCATCAAGGCGATAATTAGATAATAATCATTAAAAGAGTGTTTTGGAATTGTTATCCTTAAAAAGTATTATTGATTAATAATTCGATAAATAACGATATATGTGTCCAATTAATGTATTATTTATAGGAGAAATAGAAAATGATATAAAGAATTTCCTATGAGAAGATACATTTGGGATATTACAAAATAGGGTCCTCCAAAGAAGAGAAAATATTGGGAGAACATATTCTATAAGAAAAATTGTTAGATATTCTTTTATTTCATTTCTTTGTCATAGTTAAATAATGAATTATTCTTTATGAATTATTCTAAATTATCCTCAATATATTAGAATAAAAATATTAGTTATTTGGTAGGTTTTGGTCCATTATGTTAATGAATTCTTAGAACTATGTTAATGAAATTCCATTCTCTCGTGTACGATGTTATTTTAAATTTAATAGGACATTTTTTACTAAAAAGTATGCATGTATTTGGTTTTTGATCAACATAATTTTTTTCAAAGATAATTATCTCCATATAGAAGTTCATGGTTTATATATAAAATAATAGATTAAGACATAGTGGATAATAACTCGATGATTTTAAGTATGAGTGAATGGGGTAGTGAATGTTCTTGATTGTTTGGATAACATAGACCTGATTAGAAAATTCCTATGTCTTTGGAATATATTAATTGAATATCCCTTGAACAATAAATTATATCAGAGAAATATAATATATTGGTATTATTTTCTCTCGACATAACCATTTGACTAAGAAATTGAGAGGAACAGATCCTGGAAAATCACTTTACCAACATAGAATATGATGATTAAATGAATTAGAACACGAAAAAAAATTTCAATGGGTAACCTAGACCCTAGCTGATCATCATTTATATATCATTACTATAAATCACTTGAGTTTCCTATTTCATTTCAATAAATTTTTACATTGATAAAATTTATTCTTTTATATTCTAAACAAAATAATTCAAAAAAATCTACATTTATCCTCAAAATAAAAAGGGAGAAACTATTTTGTATGCAAACAACTTCAAGAGACTACCTAGGGTAAATCAATATACTAAAAATAGGTAGTCTAAAAAATAGTGCTTCCACTCCAAATGATAAGCATTCTTCAAAAATGTAAATGTTGATGGGGATGTATTTAAATATTACAAAAAATGATTTATAAAAGTGAATAAAGCATTGTTAATCTTGAAATTTAAATATATTTCATCCTAAAATTTAATGAACATTAAAAAAAATAGAAAGAAATAATTAAATATATTTTTAGAAAGTAATACCTTATGATTTAAGTGAAATTATTATAATTCAATCTTAAATTGAATTCATGGTAGGTAATCCTATCCAAATGATGTGCGATCTGTGTGTGTGTGCCTCAATTTTCTTTTTAAAATAACAAACACATTTCACCTATTTCCCCAAATAATATTTACTTATGAGTCATTATGATTCTTGTTCTTCCAAAATTTTATGGTATTTTAAGAGAAGAAAAAAACTTGGCATGTTCTAGAATCCATCTTCATAATCACATGTTTTTAGCTAAGAGGATCAACGGAATACTAGTTTTAGTGGAAGAAATTCCACTAACCACATTAAAGAGAATATAAAGAATGGTTTTTCAGTCTAGAACAGGGATAAATTAGTGATTAGGATAATTTTAAAATATTCAAAATGTAAGATTATTTCCCACATCCATGAAATCTTCTCTGGAAAATGATATTTTTTCATAAAGAAATAATATGGATAAACCATTTATGAGTACTTAAAGTGTTACCAAATGATATCTGTATCTCCCCAAAATGAAATATTTTCTAACACTAATTTCATGTGTTATTATACTAATAAATTATTGATAAATGATTAAAATATTATACTATCCTCATTTAGTGGAGTCCAAATTGGCATGTAACATATAGATGTCATAGTGGTAGTTAAAAAATTTCATCAAAACTCATAATTAATTATATCTTGAGGGTTGTGTATAATGTGAATCTATAAAAGGAGAAAATCTAATTCAAAAGATTTAATCGAAATAGAAATGGTTGAAATAAACTAGTTAGTATAAAAAAATCTAGGGACAGGGGCGAAAAACAACAAAACACAACTCGATTATATGGTTTATTCACTTATAAATATAATTACACTTATCAATGTGTTGAATTGAAGGGGGATGAATGTTGTTCTACATCATATGAGTAATGGAAATTTCAACCAAATTAGTCACATCCACCCAAACCCAAAAATGATATGGATTTTAATAGATTAAATACAAACCATCCTTTACAAATTAATACAATAAACCCCCTCCATTATAACAAACCCTTTAACTACCACCCATCCAATGAAAGAGTATAATAATCCTTCCACAATGAACCAATTACTCTATAGAAGAAACAAATGTCCAAATTTCCTAGCTATGAGAATAAAATGGATATGATATTGATAAATTTAGATGTTTTCTGAACATTCTAACAAAGTATCATGGAATCCTCTCAGCATAAAAATTTCCAAATAAAAAGGAGAAAATTATTTTAATAAGAATAAGAAGAAAAAACTGATCCATAAGACCCATAGCAAAACAATGCTAATGAATATGAGAAACCTATGAATCACAACATATCCACCGAAATGACAGGGAATTAAAACCTGAAATAACCGGAATTTGGTTTATAAGGTAATTTGAAGAATAAAAAATAACATTATATATGGGGTAAAAGAAGAAAAACCAGGATCCATTTTCTTCTGATTTAATTCAGAAATCAATATTTGAAGTGGATAAAATACAAATAAAACCAATATAACATTTAGAAAAATGATATCAACATCCCTAAATTAAAAGAAATATAATAAATTCTAAAATATGAATTCTTTATAAAGGAAATATTTTTTCACATAAGTGGAGAATTCTGAAATAAGTGAATCTTCTTTGAAAGAGTCATATCAATGAACATCAAACCCCCAATTCCACAAATATTATAGTATGAAAAGAAATTATCTATTCCTTATACTATTGGATTGTTATATTTTACTATTTAATTATGATATTGATGTGAATTTTTAATACGTCTCCCCACCATATCATTAAATCATTTCAGATTAGAAAATTAATGCCCAATAGAGTGGTGGTTTGGGTCTCAAACACATCCACCATTTTTCCATTATGTGTTTTGTAAGAATTTATTTTAAAATTAAAAAATCTAACATTCTCATTAGACTATTAAAAACAAATAATTGAAAAAAATAGTATCTAATCACAACCACAAATTTTCATATAGAGTCTATTTTGAATGAAATCAAACACAAACATCATCCAGTATTACTGGAATAACTGCACTACTTGTCCTTATATACCATCTTCTTCATTAGAATATGCATCCCATTATGAGGATCTCCATTTTAACATCCCTCCCTAAACATGGTCTTGATTCGAGGATGAATTTAATCTTTCCATAAAAGTGAAATCTACATGGCATCATTGGATACAAATAAATGCCAATGGGTTAGTAAAAATTTGTTTAATATTTTTCCCATTGAATATAAAATAACACAAAATAACATACAATAATAAAATACAACAACATGATACATTATAATAATTTAAATAATATGAATATAATACCACTAATATCCAATATCATACTGAAACAATGTTCCATGATTGTAGAAAACTGACATCGAAGTAAACATTGGAATAAAAAACAAAAAAAAAGATAAAAGACCGCAAGACATAACTCTATATTTCCAATAATATTCTATGATTCATGTCCAAAAAACCTCCCATATATTAGGATGTACCCCTAATAATGTGTGATACATTAGTTTTTCAAGAGTCCGGATAAAAAATATCTATCAATTAACCAATGATTAAAATAATGGGTCAGAAATAAAACATAGTAGTATTTTCCCATATTAGTTTATTTATCTCACAATTTGAATTGAACATGTTATCACACTGCATAAAAAATGTATTTAAAAGTATTATATAAATCAAATTTGAATAGTTTATCACCAAAAAAACTATTTCTAATAAATATATTTTATTTAATAAGAATCAATTTTACATAGAAAGAAACAAAAATTTCAGTAAAAATATTTTTTTTTCAATATACCATTTCAATCCACATACCCACACATGAACACAATAATTCTTTGTTATGCATGTTCAATACCCATGAGAGGTTTCCTCTTCATCTAGTGAGTAATAGAAATGTTCCCAAAATCATTCGTCCCCAATTACACACACCCCTTATTTAGGGTCACATCCATTTGCACCCCAACGGTACACACCAATTATTCCCGGTACTATTGAAAACCTGAAATCATATAATCTATGTATTCCAAAATGATAAAAAGATAACATTCACATTATTTATAAAAAACTGTTTTGTTATTCAAACCCACTTATACCAAACATTTATATTATATTAAATAATGATTTCCCATTATTTGAAACATCTGTATTAAAAAATTTTCTAAATATATATAATATCATATTTCAAAATCCAAAAGTTATAATATAGAAAATATGGCTTTGCATGACCACTTTACACTTTCCAAAATTTCACCAAATATCAACAAACATCTAAAATCATCACTAGAGAGGGTTTATACCAAGATTTACAAAAATCAATTACTATAAAATCTCAAAATTTTATCCAAATTAACTCAATTGGTTCATATTTGTTATTGAGTGGTGGGTCATGATGCCATCTACCTCGGTAATTATGGTGAAAATGATGAACAAAAAATGATGCCCCCAAAACAGGTAGAATCCCACAAAAATCACCATAGATCACTTTCCCAATCATCAAAATTACCCAATATAATAATCATTGAAATAAAAACAATTACATCCTTATAATTCATACAATATCTATGAAACAAAGTGATATAAGAAAGGATATTTAAGAAAAAATGACAAAAAAACAACTAATGAAGAAAAAACTTGGAGATAATGTTTCAAAAAAATGAAAAGTTACAGGATCACTTCTAATTATATGGGGAATATTTCCATAGTCATTGAGATAGAGAAATATAGGGATATGGTTGGTTTGGGATAAAAAAGAGTGGTCCAACTTAAATAATGAACATGATCTAATTTTTTGGATCTTTGTTTAATATATGTGTGCCAGTAATATGGTGATACAAAATAATGTGCAAAATGTGTGCCATAATCTATATCAATGTGGAGTTCACTTACTTTTCATGTATAATTAGACAGCTTTTTTGAAAACTATACTGATGCATAATTTCCTACATATTAATGTTTCTCCTATGTCGTGTCAAGGATTCGAAATATTTTGTTCCTACCGAAGATCCTTCCCCTTATCCTATTATTCACTATGCGTGGTTTCATGTAGAAGTTTTAGGGTTTCCACAAACCATGGTAAAACCATGAACTTATATAAATATCTGAAAAAACATTCCAAAAGGATTACAAACACTCCCAATCATTTCCAAATAAATTTACAAACATTAGAAGAATAATAAAAGGGGTACTAACATGGAATAATATGTGCTAAAATCTGCCATCCATTGTCCTTTCCATCCATGGAAAATATAAATGCATCAATACATGGGATGTATTTAGTCCATTTCTCAACCATTTCCATTTCCTATTCCCATGAATCTTTCTCATGATTGAAATAATTCCACAAAACCTGAACTATATTGATGCTTTTCACATGCAGGACATTCTATGAGTATCCAAAATCATTATGAGTACATCTACCAATGAATTATTTCTATCTAGGTCAATATGACCTCATGAAATCACAAATTTATTATTAGCTTGATACTATTTAAATTGAGATACATGAAACATATTTGGAACCACTGTGAACCATGGTGGCCATTCCAATTGATATTCTATGTAACCAAACCATTTGTGTATATGAAAATGGCTTATGTATCTCATAGATAACTTGACTTTTATCCCAAAATAATGATGTTTATACCATTGATATATATTCTAGATCACATGATAAATCACCTTGATCCCCAACGACCATCAATAATAATCCACATATAATTTATAATTACAATGGTTTATCTCTATCCATTTCATGATCAACTAAATCATCTGAATTATTTCATGGACATCATTCAGACCTACTAGTGCAATCATACCTATTTCAAACCAAAAATATGGATATAAAAATTCCACCAATAAAAATCTTTAAAAGGAACCATTTTCAGTGGCATGATAATTATTTTATATGAGAAATAATATAATTGTATATGATCCTACCATGTGACACCAAAATACATCACACCTTCCCGCAACATGACATTTGTATTTTGTATCATCGATGTAGATTATACATCAATATGAGGATACATCATACTCATGGCCAATATAGCTCAAACTTATTATTGTATGGATTTCACTAAATGAAACATAAACCTTGGGTCTCTATCTAAAACTATCGAAAATGGTTATCCATGCCTTTGTATGAATTCTAAAATAATGATTTTTAAAAATTCTCCCCCATATGAGATTTACTAATCCAAATAAAATGATCCAAATTTTTGGTTCAATCCTCTACAAACTATATAAAATTCTATTTTCGAATTGTAATTTTAAGACATGTTACAAAATCTACTGTTATCCACTCCAATTTCCACACATGTATAGAGAAATACTTAAATATAAATAATGTTTTTTGATTCTATGATTTATCTAGATGATATGTTAATCATTTTAAAATAATATCAACTACATTAATTTTTCTATGGACCCACAAAAAATGAGTTTTCAAGAAATTATACATATTTTTTTCCAATATTAACATACCAATATGAATGGTTTTATGAAAGAAGAATTTTTTTCCTAAAAATCCATAGGTACAATAATTTGATATAATCTTCAAAAATGGACTCTCCTAAATCCTCTAATAAACATTAATATCCCCACCATTTAGTATTTTTCTTCCTAGCTACACATTCAGAATAAGTTTTTTTCTTCCTGATTAACCATATCCACCAAATAAGGAACATTTAAAACAAGAAAGAACATCATAGGATCACCTCAATTTCGAAATTCAATGTTCGTGTCTACTATAACTAACATCAGCAACCACTGATCTGGGGCTTCATTCTCTAACATAGTATATTACATTCTATATAACACTTCTACCACTGAATTTCCATTATGTAATGTATAAATAAAGTCCTATTTAAAATTTTGTGAATACACCATTCATATTCATTGTATCAGGATCAAATCCCTATTTAGAAGTTAGGTCTCACGCACATATAATTCATAAATACTATTAATTTCTCAATAAAGAGATAATTATAATGATTCCTTAATGAATTGAAGGAAAAAGCTATCTATAAATAATTTTTTGGGTAGTTATTCTCATCAAACATCAACAATAACGAACCGCAGGCAAACATATGATCTCTCTACCTGAGAAAAAATACCAAACCAAATCACGAAGTATTAATATAAACCATGTACCCTTGTCTTGATTCCAGATAAATCAGGATTGGTGCTAATAAAAGGTGAAGGTT
The DNA here is from genome assembly GCA_963277665.1 of Viscum album. Classification (NCBI taxonomy): domain Eukaryota; kingdom Viridiplantae; phylum Streptophyta; class Magnoliopsida; order Santalales; family Viscaceae; genus Viscum; species Viscum album. Next base: position 912,742,651 of record OY728157.1, read on the forward strand.
AATGTCTAGAAATGACATGTGACAATTACAATTCCTTTTTAAGAGAGCATTCATCCTCTTCAAAGCCATTATATGTGAATCTTTCCATGATAAATCATGAATCCCCATATTTAATAAACATCAAGTTTAAATAAACTATATTTCTTGATGAAAATAATTGGGTATTAAAATGTTATAACAACCTATATCTTTTATAAATTCCAAAAACCCCACATTTTGAGACTATATGGTCAAAAATAAAATAATGAAATTTTGGCAAAATGTACATGATTCCACAATATTCCCCATACTTTTCCAAGTGTTCCACATGTTCATCCCTTTCCTATGAATAAAAAAATACATCATCCATAAATAAAACAACAAAATAATATAGATAACATTGTAAAATATAACTAATCAATTACATAAATACATCCTGATCATTCATAATTAATAAATTCATGCCATTTTGCTTTTAATGTCCATATATACTACTAATATTTGTCTATGGAATGTCCAATTATAGGACCCTCTATTAGTTATATTGTAATTGTAATCCAGTCTTAGAGATCAACTGATCTCCCCTATATTGATTAAAAAAATCATCAATTCAATGATGTGGATACCTTATCTTCATCATAAGATTGTTAAGATTATGATAGTCATTACATAGACATAATGTTCAATCATAAATCTTCAAAAACAAGAAATGAGTTATCCACAAAGATATGATTGGCCAAATGAATCCATTTCATTCCATATCTTCCAGATTCACTTATATTTATTTAAATTCTATTGGTGGAATACATTAATATTTTAAGAAAATAGTAAAATTTCATATAAGGATAGTAGTCATAATGTCCTCATCAATTATTGGTGGATACTAAGAGAAATGTCTGCGAAAAACATCTAGAAACTATTCATAAAATAATGGAAAATTGTTAATCAAATAGTATTATATATGAGACATGGTAAAAACTACCATATAGTATGAGATCGTTCCATCATTTGGTTCTAACCATCTAGTTTTACATATAATTACATTCTTGTTTCATCTAAGGAGGCTCTTGAAGCCATCCTCAATCGTTAAACATACCCTTGGGGTATAACAGTCTATGTTAACCACGAGTGTTGTCAACCAATCCATACCCAATATAATATCCTAGGTATCTATATCAATCATTGAAATTCCCCATATCATTTCACATCCATTAATATTTAAAGAACATGCTTTTCACAAAATGACATGACATTAAATTTGACCAATAGGCATTTGATGTTTCAACATAGAAGGAACCATATCAATAGTTAAATCCATCAAATATGAATGATGATAAGAAATAAAGAATTGTTAAGGACCCATATCAAAAAAATATTTTATAATGTTAGAATTCAATTGAATTTTACCACTCTCCATTGATGATCCATTTTGATCATCCCCAAAAAATGTTCTCATCTCTATATAATTTTTTATTCGATAAGCATTTTTCCTTATTTTAATGTTCATAATTACCTTTTTTTGGAGTCACGCTTTTCTATAATTACAATTGAGAAATATATTCTACTAGTGTGAGGTATTCTACTGCACTCAACCCATCAAATTATAGAACACGTGTGACACGTGATAAGTGTTTTTAATACCCAAACAAAACAAAATGCAATAAAGTCCCAATAGATTAAACTTTTTAGCAATTGTGGCTAGCTCTTGGATGTTTTGCAAACTCTCCCTTCATTTGTTTGGTGGAGCCATATTAGATACATTTATATTTAATCATGGGAGATAGATGAGGATTCATATGTCCAGAACTATTGTTCTACATTAATGATATTATCAAAATATCACATTTGAATTTTTTCAATAAATTATTAATATCATTATTTTTTGACAATAAAATAAAAAAATAAATAAAAATTAAAAATTCACCCCAAGTGAGATTAAATTTATAGAATTCATGACATGATACAATCATTGGATAATGTCATCAAAATGGGATCCCAATTCTTATAAGTGACTCCAAAATATTTAGGTACCCAACTCCATGTTAAAATGAAGTTCAATATAAAAATGATAACATGAAATTTTTATGCAATACAATTCATGTCCTAAGAATCATACTCCATTATTCCCTCCCAACTCTAGGAATAATATATATTAAATTTCACCTCAATGACCAATATTACTGATGAATACTTGTTAGTTGAGGACTGAAAAAGATGATACCACATATGACATCACGGTTATCCACATTAGATTGAGTTGATGAAAATTTGTAAATTTCCATTAATATAAATCCCTAAGGATCCAATGGATAATAATATATTACAAGTCCTTTGACAATATATATAATGTGATTTTCCCAGTTAATATAAAAAATCCAACCAAGTGTTCAATAAAAAAAGAACACTACCTAATGCATGATAACAATGTAGTAAAAATTTGTGTAATATCGTTGTTATAAAATGTAAAACTACAAAAAAATATCATAGATGAAGACAAGTATCGTTTATGTACTCATTAAAATACAACACCACATAAGATTAATGACCCCATGACATAACTCCATAAATCAAAACATTATACTTACTACAAAAGCACAAATTTACTATGTCTCAAGAACAAGAAAAAATTTATTATGAAACATTACATATTCCTCTATCCTTATAAATAAAATTTCAAAATAACACATCTTCCAAATAAGGGGTGACAAATGAAACTAATTATGTTATCCCCATATTACTTTCATAATCATCTACCCATTGATAGACAATGATAACTCATTATATAAATATATTTTTTTATAATTTTTATAAAAAATTGAAAATATATTATACAAAACTACATCTATTTCTATAAAAAATAGTTTTCCAATAGTAATCTATTTTCAATGGAATGAAGCATACAATTAACTAAACCATTTAATAATCTTTTTTTGTAATATCCTATTTCAGTCCACAAACTCACACATCAACACATGCATTCTCCATTATGATAGTTCCATATACTCATGAGTAGTTTCTCATCAATACACTAATTTAACACAATGTGTCCTATATCATTATTCCCCAATGACACATGCCACTCATTCCTGGTCATTTTACATTGTAACGCAATGTTACAAACCCATTATTTAGTATCACGTCATAACCATGTACTTGAAAAACCAATTTATTCCATATTCATTTCAATTCATTCAAAACCATATTAATTGTACAATTCTTTAATTGAAATCCATTCTGACCAATAAATTTCAATTACATAAAATTAAACTGTCATTTTATTGAATCCATATCAATTAATCAATTCAACCAAAATACATTAAAAACATTACTTATAAAAATTCATTTTATATTATAAAATGATATCACCTCTCACACCCACATTCCATAATTACAAAAGAACAAAAAAATAAAAAAAAACATTATTTAAGATAATATAAATCACAAACATGTTTTGATAACATATTATCTTGATAATTATTCTTGTCCCAAGATATCCTAGAGGGAATTAATGATCAAAATGAGCCATAATATAGTACCTAGAATCCATAAAAACTAGATGTGGGAATATTTTTTGCACTAAATATTGTTGACATAAATGTTTGATGACCAAATAAAATTAAAATAAATTCCACTAGTAATATAGTACCATATGTAAACATGTAAATAAGAAATATAGTTCAACAAAAAATTAATAAAACAAGAAAGTCATCCCAAGTCCCAAATGTCATAGCACACCAATTCCAAGGTTCATCATCTAGATCCACCATTAATATATCAATTTCTCTTGCTCAACCCTAGAAGGAGGTAATATAAAAACAAAAATAGTAATATGTAATGTATGAGACAATTCCCAATTTAATTTTACCCAAGGATTAAATAATATGATTCCAATATTAAATTAACCATGTTAATCTTTCAAAGGAATGTGATGTGATGATATAAATTTTTGAATGTATTAAATCGTCAACTGTTATCAAAATTACCCAAAAAATATGTAAGGATTGATTGATATTGTAACATCCCAGTTAAATAAAGAAATAATACAATTTCATTTTAGTTAATAATTTGTTAATTAAATATTAATTTCACTTTAAAGGGGTTTTCCATGTTCAATGGTGTACCGATACGCAACAACTGGTTTCATTGAAATAGTACGTTGCATAATAAGAATATAATATTTTTATTTTAAACGGTAGTTATCACCTAGACATTGTATTGGTGAGAATGAATAGAACAAACTAAAGTAATATTATACATGTTTGTTAAATGTTTTTATATTTAAAAAATAAATTTTAGTGGCTTAAAATAAGAAAGACTATGATTTAAATCATAATTTAGTTTGAAAGGTGGATTTACCACCTTTTGATGGTGAACCCTCATTAAATCTATTCTTGTTAAATATTATATGTTATATTGGAAAAAATAAAATTCTTCTTTAAAATAGGGACAAAAAAATTACTTTTGGAATTTTTTTTATTTTTCTGATATAATTCAATTTTTAATAAAAACTGAGCAACACTGTATTTTAATTCAAAACTTCCTTTTAATCTAATATATTTATATTGTTAATTATCTTCTAAACTGATTTTAAAGTGTAATTATATTATATTTTTACAATTTAATCCAATTTTGAATATTTGAAACAATTTCACATTGAAATTGGATATAAAAAATCATCAATCTTTTTATTATTAATATTTTTAAAAAACACGCTTTCCGTTTTGACAGCGGAAATTAATATTTAATTATTTTCGTCAAATAATGTGTTTTGAATTTGTAAAAATTAACATCATATTAGGAATGGGGATGTAAAAATTGTGTAAATAGGTAACTTTTATTATTTTACATTATGAATATTTACTTTAGTAACAATTATATTTACCATTGTTAAACGTTAAATTTGGGAAATAAGGGTAAACCAATATTATTTTTATAATATTAAATTATGCTAAAATGTATCCAAATAATATTCGATGATAAATATATGACCTTGGGAATATTTTGGTCGATTTGGGAACCCCATGGAGCACATGGTTGTGATAATGAAACATTATTTTAATTAACTAAAATTAAAGAAAAAAATGACATACACAATCATCTTTCTGTATATTAATTTTTTACATAGGATTATATAAGTTATCATTTTGAATATAAATATTATTTTGGAATATAAAAATATTACCTAAATCATCATATTTTTTTTAATATTTTTACACATGATATAAATTTAATTATTTATTACACAATAATGATATAGTGCTTACCTCATTAACAAACGATTTAAATAAATAAGATTTTAAGTATTAAAATAATGTCAAAAACCAGTCCAATTATTTATTGAGGGATTTATTTTTACTATGAGTCATCTTATATTTTTCTTATATATGTTTTGGACCTTTAAGAACCGAAAATCATTATATAATAAAATTATTGTCTCACTATCTCATAAAGAGCCCCTCCTCCCCCTTATAAAAATCCATCACTTATAACCCATTCCTCACTCTTCTGTAGCCCCTTTTATCTTCCAAAACCTTCCAAATTATTCTCTAAAGATCCCTATATTCCTCCTAGAAACTTTAAATTAGGAATATGGCACCTCATGTAAACCTTTTGGTTCTAACCATAGGGAGATACCCAATTTAAAGGCAACTTATTCGCATAAGTCTTTTTGTTTTATTTTACATATCCTACCCCCTAAACATTTTTTTATAATTTATATAATAACAACACTAGTATCCTCAATATACTATGTTATTTTTATGTAATTTATTAAAACTAAACTTACACACACCTCCATTTAATGTGTAAGAACACAATGTTTCTGTGGATGGAAAACTAACGATGTAGGAAATGATGATTGTTCAATTACCTCCTACCGCATATTATGGTGGCCATTATGATAGAAATATATTTATATATGATATATAATATGTTTATGTTTTTTATGATTCTTTATTTTTTATTTTTATCATACCTTTATGGTTTCCCTTATGAGTAGATGAAATAATTTCATTTGACGAAATGCGAACTACCGCACCCTCAAAGTGATATGAATCGTTCATACCATACGTGGGATGTATAAAGGATGGAGTTTTGGAAATTATATATGATATTATAATTCAATTATAATATACCTATGTATAATTATGTTTTATTTCCATTAAAATACAAAATAGAAATGAAAGCAGCATTCATGCGTATGTACGACTTACTGTCTCCATGAACGATTTATTTTATTTAATATCTACAAATGTTATGTAATATTATAAATAAATATATACAATGAATATATATTATATATATTATATCTCAATCATGAAAAAAATTATTGAGATAATGAAATTTTTACCACATGAACAGTTTATATTTATAATAAATGCATTTTAACTAATGTTCCAAACATCAACAAAATATCTTATATGAACTAAAATAATTAACTAATTGTTCAAGAAAGGTAATAAATGATATGAAAGGAAAAATATAATTGAAAAATATTCTTATGAAATTACAAATTAACTTATATTTATTATTTAGGAAATTAATGAACGAACGAGTCAATTCAGACAAGAGGTAAAGGGTTTTTTTATCTCACTTTTAATTATGTGAGATTTTCATTGTTCGCCACTTATTTAGTGCATATGGTGTATTATGTACTAAAATTTGATATGTATTATCAGGATTCTTTTTATATTCATGTTATTCTCGAATTAATTTGGTGGTTATTAACATTTGATCATATGAATCGATTGATTACAATGTGGTAAGGGGTTTTCATCTCATCTCTTATTCCCGTGAGATACATGCTATATTTCCACTATTTTCATTTGTGTGGTTTATGTAAATTCGATGATTGTATTAAGTGTATAATATAAATTAATTTATGGGTAATTTAATCTTTGTTTTACGAGCCTTATTTCAAATGATGAATGTTTCATAAGTTACCAAATCATTAAGGGAACCTTTCACCCTCCTCAATTTGAACAAATTTTGTTTTATTATCTCTTTCAATTAACATCTTATAATGCTTGGATATGTTCTTCTATATTCATAATGATGTAAATTTTATGTCTAAGTGATGAGATACCATTTTCCATCTCATATTTGTTTTTTAATTTTAATGTGATGTTGTTTTGCTATCGAATTTTTGTATGGAATCTTCTTAACCAAATGTCAATTCAGTCGGATAATCTTATACATGTTGATTATGTCATGTAATAAATAATTCTAAAAGAACTATAATTTTTTCACACTTAATATCCACTTATATACAGTGTATTCTTATTTTTCAAACATAATTATTTAATTGATTTATCCTTAATATAATGATACCGTCATTATAAGGGATTTCGTATCAATTTACATTCCCTTGAGACTTAATCATTGTTATGCTCAAATTCACTTTTATATGATATATATAATACCCTTTGAAATAATATATCATGAATATACTTATTCTCATGATATTATTAGTTTGGATTTATTTTATTCTTCAATTATGTTTAGTCATGTGTTTCTAATATGTTACAAGACATTTTTACTAAAACATCATTTAAAAATCATTAGTGAACAATTCTTATAAATATAAATCATTAATGTCCATTTTTTCAACATGGTTTTAGTATTTATTTATTTGGAAAGTAATGTTTTAAAACATTATTTCTATTAAAAGCTGCACTGTTGTATAGTAGAATTTTATTTCAAAAATCTCTTTATTAAATGATTTAAATAGTTTTAAATTGTTTTTGATTAATTATTGATTATGTCAATATCTTGAAATGATCTATTGTAATTTTAGTGTGTATATATTATTAGTGAAATTATTATATTTTAAATATTTTATGTGTTATGATTTTATAATGCTACTTGGACATTTGACGAGTGGTTACAAGATAATCCAATAGACAAGTTGTGTCGTGATAAACCCGGATGGGTGGTTACAATATAACATCCAATTCATTGGGTATGGAAGTCAGCTGTATAGCTATTCCACATAGTGATATTTGTGGAATTCCACCGTTTGGTGATTTCATTTATTTATGTTTACGTCCCATGTTATCTATATATGTAATGCATTCTTTCAATGGGTTTTTTGGCAATAATTGTGTAATAAAATTGTAAAAAATTATCTTTTTTCAGTGAAGATTATTTACTAATACATAAAGGTGAAAAGTATTACATATGATAGGGTATTCATTGTTTTCTTGTTGTTTTCAGAAACTAATAGTTTTCCTTCTTTTTGTATCCCTTATTGAGCATTTTTCTCATCCCATGTTTTTCAAATGTTTTATACAGGACATGAAGTGGAATATGGACAAGGATGTGATCAAGGAAAAGTCATGATGTCTAAAACCTGGAAATTGAAATGTTTCATATTAAGAGTTTATATTTTATTAAAAAATGGATACTATTTAGTACTGTTTACTTGTAATATTCAGGATTATATGTAATAATATTGGCTTAATTATCTAAAACTCTAAACATAAAAAGATCATCATTGTGAAATCTTGACATAAATCAATATTATGTAATGTTTATGGTTGGGACCTTATAGTAGGTATCATAGGTCAGTTGAGATAACTTTAGAGGTTAGGGTGTTGTTTAAGAACAAGTGATATAAACATAATAGTTTTCATATTATAAAGAGTCATAGTTATTTTAGATGTGATAAAAGGTTACTACATTTTAGGGTGCAAAATTAAATGTATTCGATTACCATTGAGGATAAATTATATTATGATTATTTTTTGGAATTTGTCTCATTTTATTGAATGTTATGAAATTGTATAGTTTTTGAAAAAGGACCACATGGATAATGTGTAAGAACCCATAATGTCGGACGAAGCTACATGAATTGAACCCACTACCACAGTACGATTGTTATTTGTTTCCTACCAGTGCACTAAGTGATGTCCTTGGTTAGTATGATGAATTATTTAAAGTTAAAATATTTTATGGAATAATAATAAGTTTATTTTGGATAATATGTTTTATTCAATGGACATCCATAGTATTTGAAATTTAATTTATGATAATGTGATAATGGTTATTTTGGAAGACATTCTCTCTTTTTGGAACAGTTAATACTTAAGGAAAATAGAATACTATTGGATTTAATTTTTTGAGTAATTGTAGAAATATTTTTTTTGGAAGAATATATGTTTTTATTTTGGAAATAAGGTGATTTGGTTTATTTATGTAAATGATTATCCAATCATAGAGAATATGTGATTATGTTAATAAATATTTAGTAAGAGATTTTAAGAGTAGTTGATGTTTTTGGAGATAAATATTATGATTTAATTTGGATGACTTTGTGATTTAAAAACTTCTGTGTTTTTTGTATCAATATTAGTTTTTATTATTTTTATGAAATTTCAGTAAAATTTTATATTGAATGGTCTTTTTTACCTTTGAGAATGTTTATGGGATTTTAGAAATTAACAGTAGTATTTTTTATAAAGGATTATCCTTTTACATATTCTCTGATCTTGTACTAACCAATTTTTGTTTTTTTTATTTTTACAGACAAGGGAAATATATAGTTTATATTTTTTGTATTATGTTAAGTTCTTTATGTTTATACTGGTTCTTTTAATGATACCAAGCCAGTTCGAATAATCATTGTTTGTAGAAAAGATGAGTATGTGGAAGAAATTTAGTAAAGAATGAAAGTCATCATGAAAATTAATTATGTTTCCATATGTTTTTAGTTATTATCATAAATAAATTCCTCAACATTATGATAAGTAATTTAATACAAAATCAATTTTAGTAAAAAAATTTACTGTGAAATCAAATATCATTTAACACATCCAATGTTTGTGATTTTTTGGTGGTTAACATTCTCTTAATCATGTTTTCTATCACTCTCCATCAGAACAGTACAGTTTTTTTCTACACCATCTCCATGTTTTCACTGAATCAGAGTATCTTTTTCCTTGGGTCACAATTGTAATACTCTTCCTTTATTATAAAGTGATTGATTTGATGACTATTTGTCTGATGTGGGATGTTCAATGAAGTTTCCGAGCCCAATTTTAAAATTTTGAGGATGCAATTCAAAAAAAGAGGGGAAAGATGTTACATCCTAGGTATATAAAGAAATAATATATTGTGATTTCAATTAATATTTTTCGAATTAAATTTTCATTTTACATTAAAGAGGTTTCTTTGTTCGATGGCATACTCAATATGCAACAATGGGTTTCATTGAAATCATAAGTTGCGTAATAATAATATAATATTATTATTTTAAATGGTAGAAAAATTCTCGCCTATTTATTAATTGGAATTATTATAACTAACGAAAATATGATTATACATGTTGGTTAAATTTTTTTATATTTACCATATAAATTTTAGTGGCTTAAAATAAGAATAATGTTGATTTTAAGAATAATTTACATTAAATGATTGATTTATCACCTTTTGACAGAGAACACTATTTAAATATAGTTTTGGACACTATTAGATGTAATATATGGCAAAATAGATTCCTTATATATAATTTGGGCATACTAATTTACTTTGGGTAGATTTCTGGTATTTTTCTGATTGAATTCAATTCAAATAAAAAGAAAAAATTATTGTATGTAAATTCAATACATCCTTTTAATCTAATTTATTTATATGGTTAGATTATATTATTAATTGGTTTTGAATTTTAATTAGATTATATTTTTACCATTTCATCCAATTTTGGTTATTTCAAATAATTTCACAATGAAATTGGAAATAAACAAATGTCATTTTTTTTATGATTAATATTTCTAAAAAACAGGCTTTTCTTTTTAACAAAGAGAATTACATTTACATTAATTTATTCCACTTATGGGTTTTGAATTTGGAAAAATAGATTTCATATTTCTGAATCAGGAGGTCCATATTAGATAAGTAGGTGACTTTTATTTTTAGACATTATGAATATTTACTTCAGTAAAAATTTTATTTAACATGGTTAAAGGGTAAATCTGGTAAATAAGTGTAAACAAATATTATTATAATAATATAAAAATGCATTAAAAATTGTCCTAATCTTGTTAGATGGTACATATCTGACCATGGGAATCTTTGGGTTGATTGGAGGACCACATGGATCCACATGTGAGTGATAAAAAAACTTTATTTTAATTTACTTAATGAAAAGAGAAAAATGACATAAACAAATATCTTTTATTAAATTATTATTTACCTAGGCTTATATAAGTTATAATTTCGACTAAAAATATTAAATCGAAATAAAAACAATCTTTCTACATAATGATTATTTTTTTCATAATTTTTATACATCAAATAAATTAAAATATTAAAGAAATAATAATGATGTAGTGTTTACCTCATTAATAAAATATTTAAATAAATAAGATTATAATGATTTAAATAATTTCCAAAAAACTGTACAATTATTATTGGATGAATTTATTTAGTACATTTGTTATCTTATATTCGACATTAATAATATTTGGACCTTTATTAAAAGAAAATCATTATATAATTAAATAATATTTTCACACTTTCCTAAAGAGCCCATACTCCCCCTTATTAAAGCCCTCACTTCTAACCCATTTCTGACACCTCTCAAACCCCTTGGATTTTCTGACCCCATACCAAATAATCTATAAATATCCTTCTCTTCTTCATATAATTCTTACCTTATTCATAAGGCATGTCATGTATACCTTTTGGGTCAAACCAATGAGATATGCCCAATTTAATGATAACATATTCTCTTAAGTCCTTTTGTTTTATTTTCATCTCTAACCCATTAAACTATTTTTTTTAAATTATTTTATAACCAAACAAGTATACCCAATATAATAGGTTGTTTTATGAGATATATTATAACTACACTTACTCACAAATTAATCTTATTGGTAAAATACATAATAATTCTGTGGATGGAAAACTTACACCTCACAAAACGATGATTGGTCAATTATCTCCTAATGCCTATTATACTGGCCATTATGAAGGAATAGTATTTATATATGATATATATTATAATTATTTTTCATTATGATTCAGTATTTTTAATTTATATCATTCCTTTATGTTTTTAATTATGAGTAAATACGATAATTTTATTTGAGAAAGTGGGACTATCATCCCCTCATATTGATATGACTCATTCAAACTATACGTGGGACATATAAAGGATGGAGTTTTTGAACTTATATATGATATAAAAGATTAATTATGATATAACTGTTTAAAATTATGTTTTAATTCAATAAAATTATGCAATAGAAATGAATGTAGCGTTCATGCGTACGTACCACTTACCGTCTCTATAAATGGTGAATTTCATTTCTTATATCCAAATGGAATGTACTATTATAAATACATATATATACTGGATATATATGATATAGATGATATTAAAATCGTGAATATAATTATGGAAATAATGGTATTTTGACAACATTAATAATTTATAATTATAACAAATTCAATTTAACTCATGTTCTAAAGATCGACAGAATATCCGATATGAACTCAAATCATTAAATAATTGTTATATAAAGGTAATAAGTGACATAAAATAAATAATAAACATGTAAAAGGTTCATAAGAATGTATAAATTATCTTTAGATTATTATTTAGAATATTAGTTAACAATCACGTCATGTCGACCACGAGGTTTGAGGTTTTTTATCTCACTTTAAATTCTATGAGATTCTTATTATTCGCCACTAATTTATTGCATGGGTATATTATGTACTATCATTTTATATTCATTATCATGATTCTATGTATATTCATAGTATTTTATGATTTATTTGGTGGTTAATAACTTTTGGTTATACGACTCAATTGATTACAACGTTGTAAGGGGTTTTCATCTCCCTTCTTATTCCCAAGTGATTCATGCTATATTTCCACTATATCATTTTTCATGGTGTATGTAAGACCATGATTTTATTGATTGGGTAATATAAATTAATTTAAGGGTAATTAAATCTTCATTTTATGATCCTTATTTCATATGTTCAATGTTTCATAAGTTACCAAATCATTAAGGGAACCTTTCACCCCCCTCTTCTTAAAAGATATCTTTTTTATATGTCTTTTAATTCACATATTCTAATGTTGGGATATCTTCTTCTATATACTTATGGATGTTAATTTAACTTCCAAGTGAAGAGATAACCTTTTCCCAATCATTAAATTATTTTTTGAATTTTATAGTGACGTTATTAGGTTGTAGAATTTCTGTAAGGGAACATCTAAACAGAATTTAAATTATTTGGGTTAAACTTATAAATCTTGATTATGTGGTGTTTTAAATATGTGTGAATGACCTCTGATTTGTTCACACTTAATATCTTCTTATATAGAGTGTATTATTATTTGTCCGACATAATTATGTAATTTATTTATCCTTAATCTAAAGACACCATCTTTATAAGTGATTTTGTCTCAATTTACATTCCCTTGAGACATCATTGTTGTTTTGAAATAATTCAATTTTATATGTTATATATAATGACCTTGGAAATAATATGTCACAAAAATACTTATTCACTGGATATTATAAGTTTTTTATTATATTCATCAATTATGTTTAGTCATGTGTTTCTCAACTGTTACTAGATTCTTTTACTAAAACATCATTTTAATAGCTTTAAAGAATTATTCTTATAAATATTTCCTATTAAAGTCCATGATTTCAAAATGGTTTTAGTATTTATTTATATGGAAATTAATTTTTTAAAACTTTAACTCCTTCAAAAGCTTCAAAGTTGTATGAGACACTTGGATTTCAAAAATCACATTATTAAATGTTTTAATGGTTTTGAAAATTGTTTGATTAAGCATTGATTATATCAATCACATGAAATTATCTATTGCAATTAAAATTTTGAAATTATATTAGTGAAATGCATATATTATCATTATTTTATTTGTTATGATATAATAATGGTACTTGGACATAAGACAGGTGGTTACGTGATAAACCAAATGATGGGTTATGCCTGTTGGGTCGGAACAAACGAGGAAATGATGGCAAGAGGGGGGGGGGGGTGAATTGCCTTTTAAAAAATTGATTAACAAATTAAAAATCAAAGTAAAGTGCAGCGGAAATAAAGAGGCAATCACACAAGAAATTGTTAACGGAGTTCGGCCAAAACCCGGCCTACGTCTCCGCTCCCAACTCAACCGTTGAGAGATTCCTACCGCTTGCTTTTCAATGGTTTTAGCAAGAAACCCACTAGGCTTTGAGGTAGCACTAGGACCTATTACAGCTTGCTTTTTGTGGTTTAGCAAGAACCCACTTTCTTTTGATGGTTTAGCAAGAACCCACTAGCCTTTTTAACGGGTGAAGGCTAGCTCACCGAAAACTCAAGCCTTTTAAAAGGAATGGCTTGACTAACCTCTTCACACCTTAGTGGTGGTGTGAAAACCCAAAAGAAAGGGGGATGAGAAAGGTTTGGGGTTTGTAGGCACAAACCCAATTTTAAGCTCAAAATAAATAAAACAATAAAACCGTAATTGAGGAAGACTTGGGCGCCTTTGATTGATTGGAGATGTTGAAGACCGCTTCCAAGCTTCTTGGGTGGAGCTCCTTGGATGTGGAAGTTGTTGGAGCAAGGTGGGTTCCTTTGAAGGAAGTACGCCGGAGGTACGCCAAGGATGGAAAATGTGTACGGTGGCTTTGTATATGATCTGGTAGTTGTCTGGGGCTTCCTCAGCCTTTATTTATAGGCATGGAACCCATTGGGGGCCATCGGAGCCGTTGGAGAAGTCCTCGGAGCCGTTGGAGGCCAAAAGAGGGTTGACTGGTCAACCCCAACGGCTAGTTTGACTGGGCTACCGGCTGACCGGTACAGGGCCACCGGCTGGCCGGTGCCTTGGCAGAGGAGGAGAATTCTGGTCCAGGCTCCACCGGCTGACCGGTGCCAGAGCCACCGGCTGGCCGGTGGGCAGACAGTAGCTGTCACTATTCAGTCTGGGTGCCACCGGCTGGCCGGTGACAGAGCCACCGGCTGACCGGTGGAACCTGGCAGTGGGCAATGCCTCTGCCAGGTCCACCGGCTGGCCGGTGCTATCACACCGGTTGGCCGGTGGACTGAATTTCAGTCCACTTGATGTTCTTCATGGCCCATTTCCTTGGAAATCTTTTGCCTATCATTCACAACACTTAAAAACAAGGTTAGACACAAATGAAAGTGATTGTGATCATGAAAATCAAAGATTGTGGGGTACAACAATCTCCCCCTATTTTGATGATCACAATCACTTATCTAAGCAATGTAAAAACTTGAATAAAAGGCATGCTTTAATGAATAAAATGAAATGTAAAGCAAAGCATGATCAGAAAAGATTCTCCCCCAATCAATCAAGAAATTTCTCCCCCTTTGTGATTATCAAAATAGCGTGGGGCATAAAACTTGATTGAGGGAATAGATTTGAAAAACAAGATTGAGATTTTAAAATCAATTGAAATTTTTGAAATTGAAATGAGAATTTGAATAACAGTTTGAATTGAATGTTTTGAATCAAAAATTGAATAACAGTTTGAATTGAAAGTTTTGAATCAAAAACCAATTGAATTTTGAAATTTGAAACCAAGAGTTGAAATCGAAAGTTTGAATCGAAAAAAAAAATTTTGAAATTGAAAAGGGCTTAAACGATCATAACTCCCCCTAAATAAAAACAACAAATCACCGGGGAAAGGAAACTATCTTAGGCCCGGAGAGACTCGCTAGAAGGGATTTTTCAATCCATACTTGCCTTGTAGCGGGTCTTCTCCTATAGAACTCATCGGAAAAGAAAATACTTTTGGGTTGACCATACCGGGCGTTTTTACAATTACATTCATAAATGAGGTGCCCGGTTTTCTTGCAATAATTACAAAATTTGTAAGCAGAGCTCCCCCTTACAAAAACAGTGGGTGCATGGGAGGAGGAGGCTTGGTTGGTATAGCCAAGTCCTTGAGTGGTCCTAGAAATTCGTTGGGAACCTAGGAGATTGTTCAAATTTTGTTCCCCTTGGGTGAACTTAGCAAGGGTCACCCTTAGGTCTTTGATGGTTGATTCCAAAGAATCAACATTTGGGAAATTTTGGATTTTGAGGGACATCTCCTCCTTATCTTTAAGAAGTTGTTCTTTTTCGGAGGAGAGTTTTTTGAAATTCTTTTTCAAAGCGACAAATTTTGATGAAAGCTCATGAAAACCATTTTCTAATTGATCTCTAACGTGTTGGAGTTCATCATATGACAAATGATTGAAAGAATTTGAAGAACTAGAAGACGAGGAAGAAGAGTCGGAAGATGATACCTCATGATTTTCCATTAGGCATTTTTTACCTTGGTCGCTCGAGGAGAAGGAGGAGGAGGATGATGAGGTGTCACTCCATGTCGCCTTGAGGACCTTTTTCTTTCCTTTTTCCTTTTGCGTGGCCCGTTTCTTGTTGAGTGGGCAATCGGGCTTCTAATGGCCCTTTTCGCCGCACCCGTAGCATTTCACCTTGGGCTCGGATCTTGCGGTGGGTTCTTTCTTTTGATGCTTGTGGGATTTCTTCTTCTTGTGTTTCTTCATAAACTTGTGCATTTGGCGGGCGAGATTCTCCATTTCCGAGTCGCCGCTTGAAGATGAAGGAGATGAGGATGATGAGGATGAGGAGGAGCTTACTTCTTTTTGAACCTTGAGGGCAATGTTCTTTGGTGTCTTGATTGGTGTGCCCTCCTTTTGAGCTTGCCTCCTCATCGTGATCTCATAAGTCATGAGAGATCCGATGAGCTCCTCTACCGGCATATTTTTGACGTCCTTAGCTTCTTGGATCACCGTCACCTTTGGTGCCCATGAGCTCGGAAGGACCCATAAGATCTTCTTGACCATCGTCTCGGCTGAAACATCATCACCAAGAGATTTTCTACCATTTCACACGTCAGTAAAGCGAGTAAACATTTCAAAAATAGATTCATTTGGATGCATAGAAAAAGACTCAAAATCCTGACGGTACATGTCCAATCGAGTATCCTTTACTTTGTTGGTCCCCTCATGGGTAACCTCCAAAAGTTTCCAGATTTCATGTGCGGAGGTGCATGTGGAAACATGATTGAACTCATTTCTATCTAAGCCGCAATGGGGAGCGTTCATGGCTTTGCCATCAAGCTCAAAATTCTTAATATCGACGGGGGTCCATTTGGATTCGTCGGGGGTAGACAAAGTGTAACCTTGCATGACTATTTTGTAAATGGGATATCCTATGCTTCTTAAAAAAGTGGTCATGCGGGTTTTCCAATAATTATAGTCGGACCCATCAAAAAATGGAGCCCGACCCAAAGAAAAGCCTTCGGGTGCGAAAGAGGTTGATGCCATCTAAATGGATCTTAAATTTGAAACCGGGTTAGGGAATTACTCAAAGTTCCCTCTGATACCATTTGTTGGGTCGGAACAAACGAGGAAATGATGGCAAGAGGGGGGGGGGTGAATTGCCTTTTAAAAAATTGATTAAAAAATTAAAAATCAAAGTAAAGTGCAGCGGAAATAAAGAGGCAATCACACAAGAAATTGTTAACGGAGTTCGGCCAAAACCCGGCCTACGTCTCCGCTCCCAACTCAACCATTTAGAGATTCCTACCGCTTGCTTTTCAATGGTTTTAGCAAGAAACCCACTAGGCTTTGAGGTAGCACTAGGTCTTATTACAGCTTGCTTTTTGTGGTTTAGCAAGAACCCACTTGCTTTTGATGGTTTAGCAAGAACCCACTAGCCTTTTTAACGGGTGAAGGCTAGCTCACCGAAAACTCAAGCCTTTTAAAAGGAAAGGCTTGACTAACCTCTTCACACCTTAGTGGTGGTGTGAAAACCCAAAAGAAAGGGGGATGAGAAAGGTTTGGGGTTTGTAGGCACAAACCCAATTTTAAGCTCAAAATAAATAAAACAATAAAACCGTAATTGAGGAAGACTTGGGCGCCTTTGATTGATTGGAGATGTTGAAGACCGCTTCCAAGCTTCTTGGGTGGAGCTCCTTGGATGTGGAAGTTGTTGGAGCAAGGTGGGTTCCTTTGAAGGAAGTCCGCCGGAGGTACTCCAAGGATGGAAAATGTGTACGGTGGCTTTGTATATGATCCGGTAGTTGTCCGGGGCTTCCTCAGCCTTTATTTATAGGCATGGAACCCATTGGGGGCCTTCGGAGCCGTTGGAGAAGTCCTCGGAGCCGTTGGAGGCCAAAAGAGGGTTGACTGGTCAACCCCAATGGCTAGTTTGACTGGGCTACCGGCTGGCCGGTACAGGGCCACCGGCTGGCCGGTGCCTTGGCAGAGGAGGAGAATTCTGGTCCAGGCTCCACCGGCTGACCGGTTCCAGAGCCACCGGCTGGCCGGTGGGCAGACAGTAGCTGTCACTATTCAGTCTGGGTGCCACCGGCTGACCGGTGGAACCTGGCAGTGGGCAATGCCTCTGCCAGGTCCACCGGCTGGCCGGTGCTATCACACCGGTTGGCCGGTGGACTGAATTTCAGTCCACTTGATGTTCTTCATGGCCCATTTCCTTGGCAATCTTGGCCTATCATTCACAACACTTAAAAACAAGGTTAGACACAAATGAAAGTGATTGTGATCATGGAAATCAAAGAGTGTGGGGTACAACAATGCCGAGATAAACCTGGATGGGTGGATACGTTATAACCAACAATGCATTGGCTATAGAAGTCGGCCATATAGCTATTCCATTTAGTGATGTGTGTTGAAGTCAGTCATATGGTTATTCCATTTATGTTATTTTATGTCCCAAGTTATCTATATAGGTTTTGTGTCCTTTATTGTGTTTTTATGGTAATATTTTCTATACAGAATGTTAAGAAATGATCATTATTTATTGAAGAGTATTCACTAATTACTAATGGTGAAATGTATTACTTATGATGGGGTATTCATGGTTTACTTGTCATTTTGAAAAACTAATTTGTTTCCTTCTTTGTCCATCCCTTACTGAGCTTGTTTCTAATGCCATGTTTTTGAAATACTTTTCATAGGACATGAAGTGGAATAAGTACAAGGATGTGATCAAGGAAATTTCATAATGTCAAAAACATTTATCTAGAAATGTTTCTTATTATGATATAATATTTTATGAAAAAAATTTACATTTGGAAGTAGTGTATACTTATAATATTTGGTTGATATGTAATATATATATGGCCTAATTCTCTAAAACTATAAACCAAAAAAGATCCTCAATGTGAAATATTAACATAATTGAAGATTATGTAATTATTAATGTTGGGTCCTTATAGTTCTCATGTAGAAACAAATAAGTAAAATTTATTTCAACATTTCATAAAATATAATTTAATCACATTACCCTAATTTAATTTTTTTTATTATCTCTTTAAAACACATTTTAAATTATTAATAAGAAAAATAAATTATGATGAAACCACTCAATTTCCATAAAGAGTTTTAATAACATATGTATTTGAAACTAACTCATTCATTTTTGTAATCCATTTAACAATTAAATCCATCAATTTAATTTCCATATATATATCATAAATTTTATAACAATCCTCAAATTCAATGGAAATGCGGCCTATCACAATTTCATATTAAAATTTTCTAAAATTGTATTCAATAATCTTAATGAATCACATTCCATTCAATTTATCATATCTATAAAAAATTATAATTCCCATAAACATAACCTAATTATATAATATTTAGGGATTTATGATTTTAGGCAATAAGAATAATAATAATATTCACTAGAATTGGGTTTGTAATAAAATGGTTGAAAAAAATTTATTTAATTTATGAAATTGGAAATTAAATAAAACTGAATTAAAATCAATAAATTTAATGTTAGATAAATTTTCAACCAAATAAGTATCCTCCTACTATTGTAACAAAACACAATGCTTGCAAAGAACCACTCCAACTAGAATAAATGCATAAAAGGTATAAGAACTAAAAATAAAAAATATATTTAACTAAATAAATCACAGATCCATCAAAATCAGGGGGATTAATCTATTTACAAGGTAGAAATAGAGAAACATATGTAGATGAATAGAGAACTCTTTCTTGAGATGGCTCACCGTGATCACAAATATGATCAAACACCAAAAGAAATGGTCTAGGGTAGTTAGAGGCTCAAAAAAGATCCCCGAGAAGGTTATAAGATGAGAGAAAACAATTATTATGGAAGGGGAAAAATTTGTTGAATAATTGTTAAAAAATGTTACTATGGGATTCACACAGTGTGTAACCTAGTTACACATCGTGTAATTGGTAGTTATTATATCCACTATAAATCCATCACCACATACTAAAAAATAATTTGTTTTATTTTACGATTATCTATATATGTTTCCATATTCCACAACATGTAATTATTCATTTGAATACATATACAATCATTTAATGATAAGAATGTAAAAAAATAATTACTTAAACATTACTAGTATTGTCCAAATACCTCCTCAACCCTACCTAGAAAATTAAAAAATTAAAACAACATGATGGTTTATGAAAAACATGATATATTGGAAACAAAATAATTAATCCTCCCATAAGTAAAAAATATATTTCCAAAAAATTGACTATGAATAATTCATGCCAATATTTGAGGTTACTACTCTCTCATCTGTTCATTTTATTCCCACATCTAACAAAAATTAGAACAGGGATTTCATAGAACTAGAACCAAAGGTAACTTATTAGTAATAAGTACCTCTAATTTAGAATCATCTATCCTAATTGGTTAGTCAATAAACAATATATCAGTTTCAATAACATGTCTAACCCTTCTCCAAACATGATATAGATTTGAATTATACTTATGGAGCTGATATAAATGAAACTTTTTATGTATGGATATCAATTTTTGATGTAAAAACTTAATCTGTGCCAGGTCTTGAGCCTCAACTACCCCATTCTCGCTCCTATATCCATGTGGCTATCGAAATTATGTGATGGAATAAATGAAATACAGTGGACATTACATATATACCTGTTCACACACACATAGCCAAATCAATGAAAAAGTTTAGTGGAGATGTAAAATAAAAAAACATATAAATACAAACCATAAAAATACATAGAAATATAAATAGTAAAATTATTTGTGATGTAAAGTAAACATAAAGGTAATTGTAAAAAATACATTCCCAACAAGTAGAGTGCCTCAACCTTGAAATATGATGAAAAGTAAAATAGATGAGTGAGCCCCACTCCTACATCCCAATGTATTACAACTACACATGGTCCAAGCACACCATATCCCTAAGCTCCAATGAAGTCACGATTTACCAACATGTCATTTCTAATTGAACATTATGTGCATGAAAATACCCAATTGTGGTGAGTATAAAAATGCGTAGTAGGATGTTATGAAGGCTCATGGGAGTAGAAAAAGTTTTACTGAAGAGTGGAGAAATAGATCGAACAATGTACATTAAATGTGTACAACTCATCCCAACAAGAGGGAAGAGAAACACTCATCCAAATAGAAGGCTCTCAAATTGGTGATAATATGAACATCTATTCGAGTCTTCCCTACATATAGATGGTATATATATTCATCCAATAATGATAATCTAGACACAAAAATCACATGACATACACCACATGTATGTGGCTCTCTTGGAATGAGAGTAACTAACAACCAATGAGTGGGTGCTAAATTTGGATACACACACACATATATATATATATATATATATTCTTTCAATGAATTCCAATTTATAGATTAACGTGATCTACATCTCTGATCTCATCCAAAGAAATGAGTCAGAAGTAGTTCTAGAAGTATACATTTTAAATTCCTAGCATCCCACATATTTTCCCTAAACAAGCATGTCAAAGGGAATCAATCCTCACACCTGGATACGATATACATTGCGAGGCACTGGCTTGCCCCCACTATTTTAGTTATCATCACATGGAAACATCTCGGTGGGGTAGGCACCCCTCTTACTAATGATTCCACAGTAACATTAATGTACATTTTGTCATATATCTATTGCTAGAATGATTAAACCTAATGTAGAGGACCCACAACCAAGTACATCAAGGGGATTAAACTCTAATAGTCATCATTCAAGATCCTTAACCTAATTAATTAGGGGGATTAAACTCTAATTTTCATAATAAGGGACCCACAACCTGATGCATTAGGGTGATTCTACTATTATCCATTAAGGACCCTCAACCTACTATGTCTGGGGGATTCCTCTCCGATGTAGATGGTATAGGACACATGCCCTTATCAATGGGGGATTCCATGTTAATATTAGTTGCCCATGTCCCACATCCATGATGATGGGGGATTCCACATTAGGACATCAAGGATCCACACCCTACCTAGTAGGGGAATTCCACTCAGAAGGTAACAAAGAACAACACTGGCCATGCCTGATGGATGGTACCTCTCAAAAAGAACTGATATTAAAATTCATAATCACTACTATTGTTGGATTCCACCTCAATAAGAGTCTAATCTGAAACATCTTGCGTTGTATCTCAAAAGGAACTATGTAGGTCATGGTCATGTTCTACACAAAAAAAATCACTCATGATAGGCTACTCGTGTGATAATATCCGAGTCCAAAAGAAAGTGATACGAGAGATACAATATCCATGAAGTAGAACATGATTCATGTGGGCCCCACACATTTGGTGACCCTTCCTCATCACTAGACCACGTACCTAGACATACATTGGTACCGAACTATTATACAGTACTCCTAGAAATCATAGTGTACATTAAAGTACATGAAACCTCTATCTATATGGTTGATGATCATGCATTGCTTGTTATTAATCTGAAGAGAAAATTTACTTCTACTGGCATGCCATTTAAAAGGTATTGGGAAAACCAAATGGAAAACATCTTTTTGATACTTTCAAAAAATGCACATTATCGGCTAATCTTTTTCCCGAATAGGACTACTGGTGAGGGAACCAAATCTCCCTTCATCGTACATGAATGTTGCTTCCTAGGTCATACAACTTGATCATAGAATCTATCAAATGGATCACACCATTTCAATACTCATGAATAAAATACATTGTATTGTCTATTCAATTTTCCACTAGGGATACTTGGTGAAAAAGTTACATTGCACCACAAACACACCAACAGGGCCTCATGGAGCCCACATGTTGATTTTTGTTTAACTGCCAAAAATTTGTCTTCAAAGATATTCCACAATTACATGATCAAAACTCAACTAACAGTGTGTCAATTTGACACCATATTAATGAGATTCGTATGAAACATAAATTTCTCAAACTGGCCTAAAAATGGTCTACCTCAGAGAAAGGATCATGTTCCCATAAAAATAATGTTAATCAGATGATCAATATATGATTTACACACGAATCCTCATCTCAATAAAAATAACAAAATTATTATTATTTTTGAATGTTCTGTTGAACCACTCCATGGGTTGGATAATTGTAATCAAAATTTTTCTTAAAATTACTACAACAAGGTCATGATCACATTATCGCTAACACCGTGTGAATTTGACATCACACGACGAAGTGACAACTGATTAACCTTTATATAATAATAATAATAATAATATTATTATTATTATTTATTTTTTCATTTTTTCTCCACATTTTTTCTAAAACCCACAGGGGTGTCTATTTCCTACTGCTTGCTTCCACCATAGACTCAGCTTTCCCCAACCACCGCCTTACATCATTTCATGATTTCTAGCCTCATCATACCATCTCTTGTCCATTTAACCATAATGGATAACCTCTATAGGACCACTACATCCACTATGGGGATAACAAATTTCTCCACGACCAGATCTGTGATCCTTATGACCTAATCTACCCAACAATGGTCTCTACTCGATAATTCAAAAATATTTAAACATAATGAAATGGTTGTGGATATTACCCTCACCCTAAAACCTAATATGGAACTTTAACCTCAAATCAAAGCACATATCGGGACTCCTCTTGTCGATTTCATCACATATTTCTGCCTCTATCAAAGAGCATAGGTCTTTCAATCATGATGAATTGCTATAATTAAAGATTAATGAATAATGTGTCGAACCTGAAATCTTGAATAAAAATAGGAGATGTTTGTTGTTATTTTTTCCCTCAAAAAATGATTCTAAAGAAGAAATTTCTAAGAAAAATATAAATTAGGAACAATTTATTCAATCAACGAGCTGCACAGTCGGAAATACAATTCGTAACACAATTATGGATCCTTCATTGGGTGTTCATTGCTAGAATCTACCATTACATTCATTTTTCATCGTGATCTGGTGAAGATCAGATGTTGAAATTTCAATGATTTCCAATTTTCAATGCTCTTATATCCATGAGAGAAATTATCTATCATTATCCCATTTATCAAGACTTTTATTTATAGAGAATTTCCAATAGTCAAGGAATTATATCCCCCTGCGACCTCTCTCATGAGCTCACCCCTATGGAAAACAACCCATTACAAACTAAAGAGTGATTTCAAATATCCAATTTGAGTAATTGTTCAGGGGTTATTCAAATTATTGTATGAGAGAAAATAAAATGATTTAACTGTTTTATTTATGATTATGTTTTATGTGTCATTTTATAATGATGTCTCGCATCGACAAATGTTATGTCTTTCATAGTGTATACACCATGCTCTGGACTCAACAGTGGCCTTAGATATATGATCTAATGTACAATTTGAGATATATCCAATTTTTATCATGTTAATATTATAAAATTTTTTTAATATTATATTAAAATTTATTCCAGGGACCCTGGGCCTCAAAATCACATTCCGTCCTTCTTTATAGAAATAGAAAAATATGTGGAAATATTCCAAAGTCTTAGAAGGGAACAAACTGGGTCTATACCCCATTCCCAACTTCATGATTTTCATTCTGAAAAAAAATCCAATGAAGACTACTCGAGATACTGAGTTCACACCATGATCTATGACTCCCAAAAACTACATTTCATGTTTTTGTGCTACCTCAACACTTGAAATAGGGGGACGGTCCATTCTCGTTAGGTATTCTCCCAATGGTCACATGAATCAAAAATCATGCACTCATCTCCTCGGATGTGTAATGTTGACAACATCGTGCACCTATTAAAACATTAGGAAAATTACGTTGTGGTAAAAACCATCAAAAAAGATCGAAATTAACTTGAACGGTCTAATGAACCTCATGGATATCATGTCTCTCTGGCATAAAACAAATAGGATAGCCCTCAACATATCCAATCGCAATGAGATACTGCACTCATTTTTCTAATCAGTTTGGGGGTGCAAGGCTGCATTCATTTGAAGATGGTTCATGAATACCTCATACATGAATCTCCACAATTGTGAAGTAAACCATGCATCACCATTGGAAAAAATATCGAGGTTACCTCGTGAATGTGGATGATCTGCTAGATGTACAACAACCCAAACACTTCACCGAACTCTACTCTATAAATTCAATGAAAATTTTGGACTTCATGAGTCAATTTACTATCGCCCAGTTGGTGTCAGGTCCAATCCCAATTCATGGAATCCTAGTAAATAATTTCGTGGATATGTTGTCCAATTTCACATAGGTATTTCACAATGTTGTGACAAATTTCTAGAACTCAGTTCTTGGCCTTCACCCACTAATAGGTGTGGCACCATGAGATCGATTTTGATACACATAATCTCATGAAAATCCGAAAACAGTTTCCACTTATTATTCTTGTACATGATCCACACTCCATGATAAACTACTAAGGGAGAAGTTTGGGACTATTACATCACCTCCTCATGGATTACAATCTGAAACACTATTTTCACATGGAATTAAGTTTCAGGATCCCCTCCATCATAATACCCATATGGTGCGTCTCTTTTAGATTAATGATCATGAAAAAAATCATAGTCGATGTCCCATATCAGAGACTCTCTTAGATGCTAGAGATGTGAAGGAGTATACACCATCGACTAGAGAAAAATTATATCCTCCGGATTGACTAGGGTTATCTATCATTAAGCTAACTTCTCTAAAACGTTCCGTAATTGGCGAGTATGGGACTTCCTGGAAAGGACTATTCTATGTTGTTTTCCAGTAATTGAGTATGTATTATCTTGATGTCACGAGCCTATAGGAAGTCGAACTAGCGTCTCATCCAAATGTTCAAGTCTCTCAATGCGAAGACATACCTGAGACTCTTATGGTCTAATCAAATCATAATTTTTCTCCTAGATGGTAGTATATCTACATATTCCAATATGATACATCCACTTATCGTACCAGGTAATGAGTCATGTAGTTCTAAATATTGCGTCTCCTTCCCCTTGAACTATACTTTAAAAAAACATTCAAGCGATTGACAGTGAGCACTCAAGGTACCAACGAATGAGGCATGTGATTAAACTCATTCAACCACTACAATCTAGACACATAATGCACATGTCTTATCTCTCATGTCATTGCTTCCCATGAAGGGATACTAATCACTATCCTAGTAATTCCACAACACCCACAAGTGGCATTTCCATGGAATATAGGTCAAACAGAGAGACTCCACCAGAAATTATATGACCAACATGGACCATCCACTACATATCCCATTCATGAATGGAAATTTAACATGGAAACGTTGAACAAAACTCTATACTATATGATTTTGGTGGAACTATACTGACAACATGGTTTTGATTTCAGCATAGAAACATGTCTCAGCGGTGGAAGGACCCCTCTTCCTCATGAATTACAAGCTACATCAAAATAATAATAACACATGGTTACCCCAACGCCCAGCATCACCTTGATAAAACTGCAAGCAATATGTAGGTAGAAATGTTTACATAACACAATATATAATATATACATATAAAATAGGTAGAAATGAAAAATAGAATACATATTATCATCATTCATGATGTATGATAGTAAACATCATATGCATGGTGCTGTTTGTGGACCCGAATGCCTACTCCAAGAAATTGACATGTCCACCTAGTACTGGTGGAAGGACCTCATAGTTTCATCTATCAAAGAAATTTTTTATAGCTCTAATTCATAAACCACCTCCCATGGAACAGCCATGTCATCACATGGGAGACCCATGATCATTGAACTATCAACTGAAATCTTTTAAATGTGTAATACTTATAATCTCTATTTCAACCATTTCCAATATATATAAATGGAGTCTAACTGACATAAATGCCATTGTCAATTGATCTCCCACAAAGCGCACTATCATTGGTTGTTATTCATAAAGGATCAATTCCAGCACAAATATCTTTATGGAGACTATGGTTAAACAACTGTGCTCTAAAGTAATCATCATAGATCAAATCCATGAAGTACTGAGTAGTGTGTTAGATCCTTGGTGCATACTCTTCCACCATCAAGCATCCTTGTTGAATGTCAAAGAGATCTCGAAACATTGTCGAGAATATGAATGAGGAGTATAACTCCTCACATGATAGCGGTTCGGAGTAATCCCATGAGAGTACCATCACATCTTGCTTTTAGTAACAAAACACCACAAACTCCAAACTGCTCAATGGAATATACTAGATGTGAAACCACTATATGATCTATCGGGGTCCTAAAATGCCTGAAAAAGAGAAAAAATAAATATATCTAGTCCAACACTACCTGAGGCTATGTCCCACCGTAGAACCATAGCTGTCTATAATGCTTGAACATAAAAAGTGCATTAATCCTACGCAATTCCTTTTCTTACATAGGTGGGACTATCTGCTAGTCAACAGGTTGAGGGGCTGCTACAATCTGACATAGGGGAAGGGGGTCAAATGATATACCATGAACATAAGCATCATCGCTCCTAGAATCATTATCATGATCCAAATCTAATATCATTGCTAGTTTTCATTGTGGGGGCATCCGGAATCCATCAAGGAGTACCACAGTCAAATTAGAATATATATATAAAAAATGATGGGGATATAAATCTATAAAAATATAAAAGACAGAATATTATAAGAGGAATGTACCATATATCCTTGAAAACAATGTCTCAGCCTGCAGAGTCTACATGTAGGTAATCAGGGTACTGTTGAATGGAAATGCTAGATGTTTCACCATTACTGGACTCCCTAGCCTGAGAGACTCTCTTGAGACATGTTATATTTTTTCACTAAACCCAAAAAAGGCATTTTGTGTTAAATTTCTAATAGAATTATGATGCTTCAAAATACATATGATACCACATTGTAACAACACGAGCCATTCTAGGACATGAGCCACAAATACCACAGGTCCACCCCATGCCTTATGACACTTATTGAAGGAATATAATAATCGGTGATGCATTTTCCTATGTACTTGTACACATGAACAGAATCAACTAAATGAAATAGAGATTTGGAAAACTAAAAGATACAATAATGTTATATATAAACCACAATTATTCATCAACCTCTAAATTGTAATAATACAGTTGTTGTAATGTTTAACAAAATGTAAATGGAAAAATACCCAACTAGAAGAGTGACAGAACCTAGCGACAAGTGGAAAATAAAATAGCTTAGTCATCCATTCTAATGGATCCCATGCTATGAGCACCACACCCTGTCCAATCAGTTTGTATCCCTAAGCTCCATTGATATCACGATCATCTGGTCTATAATCTGTAATGGAACACAATGTGTTGGAAAATCCCATGTTTGGTGTGTATTAAAATACATTGTAGGATGTCCCAAAGGATCAAGGGGGTAGAAAAAAGATGAATTATTAGTGCACTGGTAGATAGAACAAGGTACTATAAAAGAGTACAATTTATCCCAACAAGAGACAAATGGAAAACGCATCCTAATACATGGAGCTCGAAATGGTGAGATGATAAGTTTCTCTTCAAGTCTTCATTAACTATTTTTTAATAGTAGACTCATCGAACAATAATATGCTAGAAACAATAGGAAGAAGGGATATTCCATTCGTTTTCACCAATTCATGTTGGATAGTTATCAAAACACAACGAGTAGGGGCTCAAACTAGATATATATATATATATATATATATTAGTCAAATAAGATGAAAGGAGAGTATAAGGGGATCTTCTTCTCATATCGTAGTCTATGAAAAGAGTAACCAATTGTTTTAAAAGTATCATCCTATGATTCACATCATCCAACACATATTCCTGGATCTCACATGTAATAATGTAAGCAATCACTACACCTTGATCAAAACATCATTTGGAATCACTATCCTGACATCATTGTGTTAGGTTGAATCACAAGGGCGTGTCTTAGTGGGGAAATTGCCCCCACATACTCATGAGTCCTATGTAATGCTAATATATGTCTCATCAATAATATTTATCCTGATGCATTATAGGGATTCCACTCGAATGTTGCTGGTATAGTGCCCACACTCATGAAAATGGGGTATTCCACTCGCATAGAAGTCATAGAGGACCCACAACCCTAATGATGTGAGATTTCACTCTATGTCATCAAG
The DNA here is from genome assembly GCA_963277665.1 of Viscum album. Taxonomy (NCBI): domain Eukaryota; kingdom Viridiplantae; phylum Streptophyta; class Magnoliopsida; order Santalales; family Viscaceae; genus Viscum; species Viscum album. Next base: position 912,772,041 of record OY728157.1, read on the forward strand.
GAAACACGCCCTAATCGATAGGGGATTCCACTTTGATGGTGTCGAAGAACTACACTAGCCATCCCAAATGGATGGCACCTCATTGAAGGCATTGATATACCAATGCCATATAACTACCATCCTCAGACGTCTCCTAAATTGGAATCACATCTTGAAAATCTCAAATCATATCTCCAAATAAAATATGGACAGAATCATCATTTTCTATGAGAAAAAACCATTCATTTTAGGTTACTTGTGGGACAAAATAAATGTTCAAAAGAAGGATATAGGAGAGGAAAAAGATTCCTAATGTGGTTCATGGAATGTGTGGGGACCACACAATGGGTGTCCCTATATCAGTGTGTGGTTGTGTACCTAGCCATACCAAGGTACTGAACTACGATAATATACACCTAGGAAACCATATTTACTTTAATGTACATGACACCTCTATCCATAAGGCAGATGAGCTAGTGATTCCCATTCTTCATTTGATGGGAAAAATGTAATTCTACAGACACACCTCTTCATAATATACTAGAAAACCAAACAGGTCAAACCATCTTGATCCTTGTAGAAAAAGTCTCATTATTGACCATTCATTTTCCCAAATCAGATTCTTGGTGAAAAATTACATCACCAATCATAGTACATCAATAATAATTCATGGGGCCAATGCCTTATTCATAGAACATGTCAAATAGATTTTACCATTTTATTTTCCTGAAAAAAAAATTGGACCGTCTATTCAATGATACAAAATGGATATCAGGATAAAAAAATTACATTTCAACACAAACAGAGAAATCAGGCGACATGTGTCCCAAAGCATGATTGTAGTTCAGTCAAATGAAATCATGCATAGAAAATATTTCTCATTTACAGCATCACAACTCCACTGATTTTTTGTCAATCAAACACCATATGTATGAGATACATCTAATACCAGAATCATTGAATAATAATAATCATATTATTTTCATTTTTATTGGACATTTTCTACCACCGAGCCTTGGTCCCAAAATATAAATATATCGGACAAGCCATAAATGTCCTTCCTTGGATACAGGGTCATGTTTTCATAGACAACACGTTAATTGGAAGCTCCATGGAGGAGATACTCGCAAATCATTATGTGAAGAATAATAATATTTTTATTAATTTTAGGAAATTTTACTAACCCAATTAATGGGCAGATTAAATATACTCAAAATTGATTTTAAAAAGGCCATATTGAAGTTAGGGTAACATTTCCACTAATGATACTTGAATAATATGTCATAGGGGGAAATTACAGCTGATTATCTATTTTAATAATAATTATTATTTTATTATTTTTATTTTATTTACTTTTTTGTCTTCTTTCATTTAATGAAACACATGTAGTTGTTACATCGTCGGCTAGATACCGACATTGTCGTCCTAAATGCTACCCAGCCTCACATCGGACATCATCTCTAACCCATGTGACCTGAATCAATGACCCTAACCTCTGTCGGTCTGCTCACCCTGCCACCGCCTTCAAGTAAACCACACCACCTTTCCACACCGGACCACCCCAATCTATGACCATCTGAAATAGTACCTTGCATGGACACCATGGCCACTATGATGATCATAATATTATTCCTAGACCAAATCGAGGATCCACAAAACCTATTCTACACAATTGTGTTCTGTTCTTGAAGAATCGTTGATATTTTAAATAAAAAATTGGAAGATCATCTACTCAATTGGCCACCACCTCTTGAACTGAATTCATGAATACAAGCATATATTAGAACACTTAGGGTTGAGAGATTCATAGATATGTGTCATTCTCTATGATAATTTATGTATTGAGCATGGAGAACATTTATAGTTGTAGAACAAATATGACGACGAAGAACTGGAAAATATAAAAGCAAAAAAGATGATTGTTTTTTTGTTTGTCCATCACCAAAAGATTATAAAGTATTTAATTTAAATATAAATTTATATCAGCAAAAAATGATTGAATAAGAAAGTATTTGAATAAGAAATTGAGATCCTACCTCAAATTTGGATCGGTAGTGGTGTTCACTGCACTCTGATCTACTAGCACATTCATTTTTTTCATGATCCTGTTATAACTGGAAATCAAGTTGGCATCTGAACCAGATGGCCAGAGATCCTCCATCCCATAGAGAAATGAGCTACCAAAAACTTAGTTCTCTAAACACCAATATTTTGGAAACTTCCAATGTTCATGGAATTAGAACATCCCATGCCATATCAGCTGAGGTCTCCCCAATAGTAAACACCCCATTAAAAACTCAAAAAGAGTCTCATATTTCCAATAATACACTTCCTTAAATAGTTACTGACATTAATGTATTGGATAAAATAATTTATGATAAGTATTTTATTTACAGTTACATCCTCCATAGTGTTTCTTTGGATTTCCCACGCTGACAAAAGTTATGTCTTACCTAGGGTAATTTCAACACAACAGACTAAACCAGGGACATAGATTTATGATCTGAGCCAAATTTTGAGATGTACCCAATTTCAATCTGGTCCATAAATATGATGACACTAAATATTTTTATAAAATTTATTATGATCACACCGGGAAACATAATTGCACGTCGTCTCAGAACCTAACTCTTGTAATATTTGAATAAATATTTAAATGTATTAAAAGGAAATAACTAGGTATCTATATCAGTGGTAGTGAAAACAATATTCAAAAAACCACACCTACTTAATAACATATAAATTTATAACAAAAATTGGAGTATGAATCACTTGGATCTGAAGCTATTGATGACCCATCCATGGTGAAACATTCATGAACACAAGGTCACAAATTGGATAGTATAATGGACTAAAATGAAGATCAACATATAATTTATATTAGATTATTTCTGTCATCATTATATGATGAATCAACTAAATCATTATTGGCATATCATAGACAATGATCTGTCAGTCTAATGAACTTTCAAAAACATCCGACCAACAAAATGGGTATTTCCATTTCCTAGAATACAATGCCTCAAAAAGACACATTCAGATCATGGTCTAGTAAGTGTCGTTATAAGAAAACTCCAATAGCCTTAAATTGTCATCCCATGCTACAAAAAAGTCAATCACATGAACATAAAAAAAATATCCTAATGAATCATTATAGCTCCTTCTATATATCCATCCTATTGTGGATGGTACATCATACTCAAAGGAACGTGTGTTCCTCATACCTACTAATGGACTCTAGAAAAGAGTGATGTTAACTGAGGATCCCTATCAAAGATTATAATATATTAAACTTTGTGAAAATGAAAAATCATTTTCAAATATAGATTTATGAAGTCCCCAAATTTGAATGTATCATGAATTGGTATATAGTAACCAGATTTAGTCAACCTATCGATCACAACCCATATCACATTCATGTTTTTCTAGTTTTGCGGAAACTCTTTGATAATGTTAATTGAGATATCATCCATCTTCCATGTATGAACTAGACATTGATAATGAAATCACAAAATTTCATGGTTCTCAAAATTAATGTAATGGATTGTATAACAAAAAAAATAAGCAATCCCCCTCTTCGTTACTAGCTAACAAAACTACCAATAAATGTTATTGATCGTCTTTATGGATCTTGCGTGCACTGCCAATTGGTAACTAGGAAAATTACCCATCCAAACCTTCCATATGAAATACATTACCACTAATTTTTTACGATAACATAGAATTTCTTATATGTATAATTACTACTCGGCGATTATCCCCCATGCATAAAGAGATTACCTAATTTTATATAAAAAATCATCAATTTATTGCTATTAAAGAATGGATTCAACAAATGTGGATGTCAATTGAACAATATAAAACAAAGAATCATCACTTTTTTTTCTAAAATACAGTATTCAACTTTGAAAAAGGATCCATCAAATTCCACACTTCTAATGAATATTTTACTTTCTATGTTGAAAGTTTCCAATTCAACGAATTTTAAAGGAAATTATGTTTCCCCAGTTTATAGGAATTGTAGAAATCAATATACTGTTGATATTCCACCCAATGACTCTGGGGAGATTCAATGCTTTTTGAGTGATGATATAAATCAGTCTCTTGTGGTCAGAATTAATGGTAAACCTTTCTCTGTGAACGTAATTCTTCCATACATTAAGCTTGAGAACCATAGCTTCTTATTCAATGTCATGGGTCTGATAATTCTTCTCAAGTGGACTAATCTAATGAGAGCCATAAGAAAAAAAATTAATAACCATTATGTGAACAACACACAAGACTCAAATTGAAGAATCCTAAATGATCATTTTTCCATGCCTGGCTTTTGGAATAGTCAACACCGACTTATTTGTAAAAATTTATTTTACCACAAATAATGAATTTATATTTTCTCATATCTAGCGATATTTACTATATTATGAATAAGTGGAGTCATATCTGATGCCAAAATTGATATGTCCTTCATGAACTACTAATAACATTTGACTTTGCCTAAGAATTTCTAAATCTTAATGCTATTTTATGGGGTTTCCCAATTCATAATTTCCTCTAACTTCTCAATAATATTGTATATTCTTTATTTAGACACCACATGTCTTAATAATTCACTTCCCATTTCTTGTATAAAATATTTTAATTCCTAAATGTCCAGTGATTTATCAATAAACATATAACCATTCTCAGATGATGAACATTATCATACTCACACAGAGATAAAATGATGTTATCATCAGCTAAGTCTACCAAGTATAAATCAAGGTACTCACGGAAAATCATATTAATTAATTACCTTAAATGTAAAGGATCATTGGATATACCAGAGGTAATAACATGGTACTCGTTATGGTCATAACTAATCCAAAATTCTATTTTTTTCTGTGATATTCCATTATCCTTAACTCAATGTAACCAGATATAAGGAACATCATTAATAACCACATTACTCCTTTAATTTATAAAATTAATCATAAATACATGTAAAGAGAAAAATATTCTTAAGGTTACTCGATTCATATTTTGTTAATCAAATAATATTTGGATTTAACCTTCATCGTTCTAAGGGAAGGGAATTATTTTCACACAAGACGACATTGACAGACATAAAAAGTAATTATTTAGAGGATCATACATGTTAGAGTTAGTCTATTTAAATTATTATATTTCTATATGGAAGCATGGGATATAAATTGAATGATTAATAGGAATTATGATTGTGTAAAACTCAATCTTTATTACTAGAAGAAAACCTAATATGACAGAGGGAATCATGTTGGGAAGCTCAATGACCACATGAGGGATATCACCACTGAAGGATTAATAATATATATCAAAGGAAAACATTGATATTACATTACCCAACATCATACCATAATTCCCATATTTTCACATCCTTATGTCACATTCTCATTAATAGTCATGACATACACCACTAGGTATAGTAATTAAGAGCCTTCAAGGATTAAAATCAATCTAAGATTCATTGGTAATAAGATTTTCCATCCTAAATATGACACAAATAATTTTCATGTCAAGAACCTGAAACCACAATTCAATCCCAACATATGATATAGATAAGAAACTAGAGGGACATCATAAACAGTACTCTATATTAATAGCATGGTGTATAGTAAAATCAATTTCAAAAGGAAAAATTATGATTAAAATGTTTAAGAGATTAAAAATATTTTTTGAAATAAATGAAAGATATTCACTAGTATATAATAGAGAAATCATTTATACATATGATATATTAATGTTACCTCTCATAGTCAGAAGACCCATATCCACTTCCCTTAGAGACTCAACCTTATTGTCAAAAATCATCATTAGGGATTCCTATGTATTAAACCCTATATAATTTTATGGAACTCATTTCCAAAAATATTTAGGAGTAGTTTATGATTCAATTACACTACCAAATAAGAATTAAATATTGAAGAATCATGTTTGTTTTCATGAATATCTGTAAAAGAAATAATTTTCATGTGCCTCAGTTATAATCATATTTGAATGGACCATCACATCTAAATGGTAACAATCTAAATGAAATATTTTAGGAATAAATTGAGGTGTATAATTGTCCAACCATTTTCAACTCTCTTGAGAATCATAACCCTTCCTCTTTCCCTTAATAGTGAACCTTCTACCATTGGCAGAGAGTGAAACACTCGATAACCCAGGCTTTCCATCTGTATCCATTTCAACCATAATTTATATACACATTACATTATCATAAGAAGGAATAATAAATAAGAAATACTGGAAACATATATCCTGTTGAATTTCCTTTACGAATAATCAAGAATTCATCCTATCATTCAATACAATCTTAAGTGATAAATGCATGAGCTCATAAAAATGTTTTCCATACACTTTGAGGGACCATTCATCTGATTAATGTTTGAAAAAATCTAAAGGTTTGACCAAAAGCATAGATATCAGATAGAAAAGTGTAGTTAAATGAACATTGATGTCATCCCACTCTAAGATCTCATGCATATTCATAGTATTCCAAGTGTCCCACCATCTCTTTATCTGTCCATAATGAATGATGGTGGAAGAATTACCCTTGAATTAATTTGGTGTTTCCATGAACTCAAACAAGTGTCCCATTCTGCTCAACCACTCATCATCCTCTTAAGATTCATTTGATATTTTGAGTGGTTCGGGCTTCTGGTGATGAAACTAATGAGAAAAAATAATATTAACATCCCTATGAGGATCCACAAATGAATTGTAAATGGGTTCTGGTGATATAACCTTCCCAGATCATGGACAGTGCACACAATAACCTCATCCAGGTTGAGGTCTAGATTATTATTTCAAAAATGAGGTTTAGTACCAAAATCATCTTAGATCTTATACCTACATCTTATAATAGGCATGATGCCTCAAAATATAAATAAACAATAAAAAAGGTATCATAAAAACACCCAAATATGTAGACAAATGAAATTATTCAAAATAGATATGAAAAACATGAATATGATATTACTCAATAAAAAATAGTGAAAATACAATATTTAATTTTTAAGGCATATTTACCTAACCACTCTTAGTTACATAAGGTTCATTTCACTTAGAGCTAGGTATGAACTCATTCAACACATCCAATAATTCTAGACATGATTTCAAAACATAATGTCAAATTAATGAGAAATGGTCAACATCCATTTGTTACTACTTTTTCACGAACCTGGGCGAGTAACATGATAACCCAATAACTGATCGGATTATCACATATCTTGAACGTCATTCTTGATCACCATGGAATGGAGAAAAGCACCTAGAAGCGTAAAAACTAAATGTGGGAATGTTTTATTCACTATCGATTACAGAAACAAATGAAACAAAATAGTATTTATATCAATTGAAATTCCAATAAGTGTAACTTACAAGAAAAGAACATGTCACAAAAGAACAAATTACAACACCCATAAGACAAAAACAAGTAAAACATTCCATGTCCCAAATTACCCAAATCACCACGTCCAAGGTTCATCAGCATGAACCACACACAAGAGATTCCATTCCCATGCACTAACCATTAGGGATATAATCAACAAAATAAAAAAGTCACAGTAGTGTGTGAGCCTAATACTAGTATGATTTCACAAACGGATACCATAACAAGATGCCAATATCTAGTTAACAAAAAAAGGATTTAAATTGTCAAATAAATAATATTGTAATTTATAAAATAATATTTAATCCACATATTCATTATAATTTAATAGATGGAAAAATATTATCAATTAGTTATTCGATAAATAATATTGGAAAAACATTTCCAAACAAGAAATTTTACCATTAATCAGTGGTTATTTACTCATGTGGCACATTAAAAAATTTTATTAAATAAAAACATTTATATGAATTAGTTTATATAAACTTCTATGTCAATTAATACAATTAATTATAATTTGATATACATTTTAAATGTAAATAAGTGGGAAACACGTTCATGTGAAATATAGTTACACATATTCTAGCCTAAAGGGTACAAAAAATGTGATTCATAATCTATGAATGTATGAACCATTGGGACTAAGGAAAAGGGGAATCATCACATTCTACTATGTAATGGGAGGTGCTAACAAAATGTTTTAGAACATTGTAAATTGCAATGTATCATCGAAATTGAACACTATCTACTTGTGTATTTCATATAATCATATTCAATCAATGATGGTAAAAAAATTTCATGTATTCTTACAATGAAATGAAATCCCATTCCCCTCATTTAAAACATTTTAAATTCCTTTTAAACTCAATGATTGGGTTTTAATCTGAAAATGATTTTTTATGATGAAACCAATGCGTTTTATATTAAAACCATTTTAAATACATTTAAAAAACCAAGTATATGAAATTAATTCATGAAATTTCACTATCAATTTCACATTTAAACCACTCAATATAATCAACATAAAAACTACATCAATTTCATAAAAAAACCCAGATCCCTAAAAATGGGGTTTTAGTAAATTTTCATTATTAACATTACAAAAAATTATTCCCTGAATTTTAATTAGACCACATTCTAAGATCATTAAATTTATAATTAAGATGAATTTATATTTATAATTTTCACATAAAAACCCCAATTCAATGAAATTGGGTGATTTACAATTTCATTCAAAAAATAACCAAAAAAAATTCAATGGAGATGGGTTTTTAATTAAACAGTTGATACCAAATTATTCTATTTACTCAATTTGGAATCAAATAAAACTGAATTTAAATCAATGAATTTTTGGACAAATATGTATTATGACATAGAGATAAATAGTTTCCATTCTCGTGGAAACACAATCCCTACAATAAAACCCTCCAACAATAATGAAGGTGTATAAGATATAGGAACTCAAACATAAAATGAGATTCCACATCATGGATCATGGATCCATAAAACTATAGATAAGTAATCAAACTCCAATGAATAAATGGGGAATGTTTTAGAGAGGCATGGATAATGCTTACCCAGAATGACACATTGTGATCATAACAATGATAAAACACAAAATAAAATGTTCTGAATGGTTTTGATGATACCAAAATCACACTGGGAAGGATCTTTTTTAAGATAAATGAGGTCCATAAAATGATAAAAATAGAAATTATATGTCATATAGTTCAACAAAAGTTGGGTATTACATGTCATATAACCAATTTAATTTCCATTTAATTGGTAATTATCAATTACATTGAAAACCCCATCACTGCTTTCTATAAATTAATTAATTTCATTTGATTATTTACATTATTTGTAAACATATTACAAGTAATTTAATTATTTTTCAAGATTCACAGACTATCAGTTAATGATGAGAATAAAGAAAAACTATGACTTATTCATTATAGGAATCCTCCTAATACATTTTGAACCATACCAAGATAAAATAAATAAAACCAAAACATGTTATAGAACTTACCTAACATAAATGTAATGGGACGATAATGTTATTACCATGCTTTCCAAAAAAATTTCATGATAAAATTATGGAAATTTAAATGGTTTGAAATGCTATTTTCATGTATTAATAAAATTTGTTGATAGTGAATCGTCCTACATTGGGAATTATACTGAATTAGAATAATGACAAGAAAACTATAAAAATTAATTTATTAATTAAAAAAACCAAACATTGATATCTTCCCCATCCTCAGGATTGATAAATCTAAAAATTATTGGAAACAGAAACTTTATATGGATTTCATGCAGACTAGATCTATGAAAATAATTGTGGGAAGAATGCATATCTATGAGAAACCACAATACCCCCATAATCAAAGGCGCAATGTGGTTATCATTCTTCAATTCACTATGAAATGCCTCCAAATATCTTTTGAATTGATGTAGAAACATCCATGTACTAAGGTAGAGATAACTCTTGATTTAGGGTTGACATAGTACAAAAATGATGGGATTAATGTTATTCCATAAAAAAGATTCACTTTTTTAGGATAATTTTTAATCATTTCATAGTTAGATTCATGGTTACTAAAAACCAAGTGATATATGGGGGAACATATCATACTCAAAGTGGACCTCACATGGTTAGAAAAACCATGGACCCCCTAAGGAAAATACCCCCACCCACATTTCATGTTCTCTCTTAGGTAGCCGACCAGTTTTGAAAAATGGTGTGCCTAGGAAACAACCTCAAACATAGAACATTTCATAATGTGTTAATTTCATATAGTAGATTTTTTATTTCAAATAAATGTGCTCAAAAATGTTAACATAATGAAAATAAATTATAAATTCCCAAAATGATTCCAAACCCTCCCAACAATCACACTGAGAAATTATACACTTAAAATAATAAGTAAATGATTACATACATGAAATTGGGGGATGATATTTCCCTTAAAACTGTCATCTATGAATTAAATTGATATATCCTAATAAAAATCTACCTGAGAGAAACATTGTCCAATCTGGGGTTCTACTTCGATAAAATAGTACACATGTCAAAATCATTTAATGCCAGATACCCCTATTCCTGAACAATACTCGAGGGAATATTATCCAACATTTTTCCTTTACATGTCTAGAAATAAAAAACTTTAACCTAGATTAGTAGGAATACTTATCCTACATTGAAAATTATTTATTGTTGGCTTCTCTCAATGCCATATAAACCATGAGATTATCCAGTTGCATTCCTCTGGGTATTTCCTCCTGAAATGTATCATTAATTAACAATTAAGATCAAATCCTAATGATAAGGTAAGGACTATGGTATTAAGGATTTTATTTCCCCACATAGGTCTCGACACACATAATCAACCCCTCATGGACCTGATAGGCCCCCACTCTGATGGGATTCATCTTGTACTGTAATGATGCGGTTCACTACAGGGTCTTTGTTTGCCTCTATTACAAATTATTGTCTCATGATAATGTCAATAAACTATATGATACATGTTTCATAGATGACATAATGAAAAATTATTCCCTTTACATACTCAAGATTAAATTAATCAGTCTAAGATGGAAAAATAACATTATTCTTCCATCGTAATTCTATATCCACCACTATTCAAAAACATTCTATGAGGGGAATTGAAATATCATCCTCATCAAATATTTTTGGGGATTTCATATGACAAACAACAAGAGCTATACTATTAGATCAAAAATAATTTATTACTATGTTCCCCAAAACACTGATATTTGAATGTTATTGGAGTGGAAAAGGTAGTTCAAAAAACCACACCCACACCACTGTAGAAGGTAAATCACATTTCATGAGAATGTAAAAATACGATAGAAAGACATTGAAGTGAAACCATTGAATAATTGAGAATTTTTGGAGTAGACTATAATATGATAATCCTCCAATGAAAATCATATAGTCCATACTGACCAAAATGCATTCCAGATTACCACAATAACCAAAAAAGATCATGTTGAAGGCACTGAATGATGGTCGATGATTCATAATGCAATCCACCAATGTCATATGTAGAATATTGGAAGCCTCTATGAGATGTTTATCTATATTTTCAAGATGATGTTAATAGTTTCAGATATTTGGAAAATTTTCGCTAATTTAAATCACAAGGAGTGGTGTAAATAATTCGAGATTAGAGAATGGATGGAAAGGATGATGTTGAGAACCAATGGGCAAAAGTGGAAGATTTTCACCCCTCCACTGACTTTTGAGGGGAATAATAAATGGTCTTTACATTTATAAAATATATTAATTTGTGTTATCTATATAAATACTAATGAAAATAATAATAATTGTAAATATATATTGTCTAATTCATTTTATAAAAAAATTAGGAATCCCCCTGTTTCTGAATAGGAATTTTTATGAATTTTAAAAATCACATATTTATAAGACAATTTAAAATATATCAATTTTGATACATTTAAATAAATATTTATGACCCATAAATATATAGGTATGTGGAGTGTACAGTTTAATTTTTTATTCCATAATTGGTGAGTTTTATGACCATTTCCATTTGAATATAATATTTGTTAGTGTGCTAATTAAATTTTCCATAATGAATGAAATTATTTAAAACATAGGTTTTTTGTATTTGTTATTAAATTAATTAATTAATTTTTCATTTAAATATTTAATGAGTATTAATTTTCTGTTGTATGTATTGGTATATGGGAATATAAGCTTCATTTTTCAAAAATATATATGTGATTGGAATTAATGTTTGTGTATAACTGTAAGATATATATGATGTAAATTTTGATAATTATATAATTTCAACATTTAGTATTCTATAAACATCACTATATATATATATTGATTTTTTTAATAAATATAGATTCCCTAATAGGATTATCTTATCCAAAATGTTTAGATATATCATTCTATTTTATATGATTTAGTTTTCATTATTACCAATGAATTATCATACCTGAAAATAAATCTATAAATACAATATTTTGTGGATTGATATTAAACAATAGATACATATCATCCACCCAAATATCATGGTACCATGTTGATATCAAATAAAATAATTTACCTAAAGGTTATGACTAAGGAAAATATTTAATTAAATATATAAAATACATAAATATCAAATATTATTCCCAATTATGTCACGAATATTAATATAACAAAATACCTAATATAATGATGAAAAAAATGAAAATGATGTTATGCCTCATGATGTTTTGGGTTCATTCTTCTTTTTAATGTATTGTATCCTCTTGTTTTTTTATGGATGATTTATGTGAATTTATAATGATCCATTGGAATGATATAAATGTGATGAAAAATGTAGTGGGTGGTATAATGAATGTGCTTATATATTTGATCTATAAATGGTTAATGTGAATAAATTTTACGTGTAAATTTTATCCATGTAACTTAATTATACCTTATTTTTTTAGTTTTTTATAACATCATTCATTAATATATTGATCAGTTTCTATGTTATATTCACATAAATATTCTAGGATGAGAATACATAATGACTAAAAATAATTTAGGAGTATCCTTAAACTCTTATTTATTGTTGTATAAAATTGTGTTTTGACTCATCATCTCTCCCTCTATAATAAAAATATTTCTATAATTATATATCCATTTGATGAATTTCACTATATCATGACTTTGTTATATTTTAGTCATTTAAAAATTTTATGAATTCCCCAATCCACCCTTATAGAAACACACAATTTTTTCTCATTTCTTGAAAGGAAGTGGAGTTATATTAATCAACTATATGATTATAATTTCAGTAATAATCTTCTATATCCACAAATTATATGTTCATTTATTATTAAAATACCAATCCAAAATTCGATAATAAGTAATATAACAATTTTATACAGAAGAATAAGTACTCGTATTTACAGAATATTTAGTTTTTTTTTATTTTTACTTATTATTTTTTTGAACTTTGATGAATAACAATAGTAATAGAAAAAATAATTTTTATATTGTTATTATTATTGTAAAACCATATTCAAACACTTTCATATCATTTGAAATGAGAAAACATTGCTTGTTATTGTGTACAATTTAGAGTCCCCAAATATTACTGTAATTCTCCTTTAATAACCTCTTTACATAGATAGTAATAAATTTTGATCCAATTATTATATGTGATAATTTTGATATAATTATTATTATTTAATTATAATAACATATCAGTATTTTTACATTACACTCTTCTAGAACTTGATAATATCGGTCATCCATATGTGTGGACTACCACTTCTATCAAGAGATGAGATGTATTTCTAAATTATTCTCCTAAGAGATGTTAAAAATGATATATTTAATTAATATCCATGAATTATAAGATATAATAATTATTTATTAAATATTATTTATTTATAAAAAATATTTCATTTCAACTGTTGAAAAGTGAACAGATCATTTGTTAGTACACCCATCATACCATATCCCTTAATATTATAACTGATTTTTTCCATTTATATGTATAATGGATGACTAGAAATATGTATATAATGATAATAAATGATATCAATATCAATAGTAATATTATATATATATATTCTTAAACAATGATAAATGTATATGGACTGAAACTGTTGGACCAAAATAATACATGACAAACAATATAGGAAACACTGGTAATTTTGATTTTAATAAGACAATATTAATAAATAGGTGATAAAATGTTATAAGTAATTAAAATATATTATGATATATAAATATATGAATATGTAATATATTTATAGTAAATAAATGTTTATCATATTTCATGATCAAATACACTAGAATGAATTTGGACATGTTTTAAGGGTTTTCTCATCTCATAATTGTTTCTGTGATACATATTTAATAAATTTCACCATTAACATTCATTGGTTGTATATAATACCAATTTTTATGATAAATAATGATTCCATTAAAACTATATTTAAAATATTCATTTTATGTGTTTTCATTCATGACTATTACTATATAAATGCAGTCATGGAGGTTAGTGTTCTTTCAAAAATCCAACAATTATAATGGATTGTTTTTGTCAAGACCTGACACGTAACGAGGCTCGAGCCGCAACTACCCCAAGCCCGCCTCCATAGGCCAGGGGTAGGTGACTAGCACCGAAGGCACAATAAACTAGGGGGTCTTTACCTATGAAATTATACTCACACACATGCAACCCACTCAAGCAACAGTATAGGGAAAAGAAATCAAGATACATGCTAAAAAAAGGGGAACCATCATACATGCATCAACCTCTAACTAGTACAAGAAAAGTGATGAAAAGTAAACTGAAAAGTAATAAGGGGAAACACATGTTCCCATCTAGAATGGTGACACAACCTGACAATAGGTAAAACAATGGTAAACCGCTAGTGAGTCTCACACCCAGGAAGTCTTTCTACGGCCACCGAATGCAGCCCAAGCTCCTGAGTCCTCCACGCTACTCCGTAGTCTCGATCGTCATGTCTATCACCTGCAAGGGCACACCAAGTGACAGAAAATCCTAAGAATGGGTGAGTATAAAAACACTCAGTACGACACCCCGAAAGTTCGAGGGAGCAACAAGGGCATTACTAAAATGGCGAGTAGTAGACAGAGAAAAGAACAGTGAAAGGGTGCAAAAGATAGAAAGAGAGTGCAACTCAATCCAACAAGAGAAAGCAAGCAGACTCATCCAGACGCAAGGAGTTAGAGATGGTGAGAAGATGGACTTCTTGTCGAGTCTTTGCTGCCTATAGCAGGAGAGTAGACTCGTCCATCCAAGAGTATCTAGACACGGAAATCACGTGGCATACCCCCACACGTCTTCGCCCCTCCTAGAAGGAGAGTAACCAATCCCATGGAGTGGAAACAACAAAAGGATGTATATATATGCTGAAGGAGAAACCAAAATTAGTGGGTAAGGGGTTCTATATCTCCAAGCTCAGCCCACGAAGGGTCACCAACAGTTCAAAGGATATCCAACACTGAACCCAAGCGTCATGCACGTCATCCTAGGAGGTACATGTCAAAGGGGATCAATCACCACACCTTGATACTATTCACTTTGGGTGGAACTGTCTCCCCCACACGTCTTTTAGGTCGTGTCGCACGAACGCATCTCTGTGGGAAAAGCTCCCCTCGTTCTTGTATATCCTAAGGTCACATTAAAGCTGTCACATCACCGATCCACAAAACCAATGATCCTTCTCCGATAGTCATGGAGAAAAAGTCATCGACTAGCCTCATAAGAAGGCCTGAGTCTGAAATTCCAATAGGTGTCCCACTGCCCACCCTTATTGGAGGGTAAACCCTAATACATCAGTAGGAGATCCACTGCCCAACCATGATATAAGGTAGGCCCGTAAGAAGTCGATAGGTGACCCATTGCCCATCCCAACAGTAGGGTAGACCTGGAACACGTCGACAAGTGACCCACTGCCCAGCCCTGCTAGAGGGTAGACCCGGAACAAATCGACAGGTGACCCACTGCACAGCCCCGCTGGAGGGTAGACCCGGAACACGTCAACAGGTGACCCACTACCCAGCCCTGCTGGAGGGTATACCTGAAAGTAGTTAAATGCGACCGACTTCCCAGCCCTGATGGAGGGTAGACCTGAATGTAGTAGACAAGCGACCCACTGCCCAGCCCTGCTAGAGGGTAGACTAGAAAGTATTTGACATGAGACTCACTGCCCAGCCCTACTGGACGGTAGACCTGGTTACAGGTATGATAACTCAGCATTACAACCATCATTACTGGGTGTTATCAATATCACTACCATGCCTTGGTTCAGAGTGAATCCAAGGGACCTCCATACAACACCATTTCATGATTCCACATTCAATGAGATCTCAAACAAGGCTCTACATGCCCGAACAGATCACACCATTTAAATCTTCACGAAAAAGCACGTGAGATAGACCATTTACTCGTCCAAAATGGTCAACCGATGAATATGGCACTATTCACTGTAGCCATCCCAGGTGTCACCCACACCACGATCCCAATAAAAGGGGTCAGTTTAACTATGCCATCATGAAGCTCTCGGAAAAACACATTAAAACGACTATTCATTTGCCCCGAACAGACGTTTGATGAAAACAATGCAATATGAAGCACTCAGCTAAAAAGGTACCCCCTGGGTCCCACGCCTTTACCCCAGCATCATCACCTGAAACCACCCTGGTCAACCTCGTCTCGATGCTAGAGTCACAACGCCACTAATAACGCCTAAAATGGACTTCGGATGCAAAAGCCGCAACTCCCCACATTATATGCAAACGGGACTCCGTGGGGCCCACACCTCAGCCTGAATTTATGCAGGCGGATTGCGTTGGTGAAATCCCCTCGAAATAACACTCAGAAATTTGTGCTCATTCACCCTAAACAGATGTCGGGTGAAAAAGTGATGTTCCACCGTAAAACATGCGAACAAGGCCATGTGGGGCCCATACCTTGTCTCTAACCAGAACGCATAGTATAGCTTCTCAAAGAGTCCGCATGAGGACTGGAATCATGATGTCGCTGACGGTGCATCAATCGGAAAACCCAAAAAAGAGTTAGGTCCGACGCAATAATTAATTAATTAATTACTCACATTTGGCGTTTCGTTCCACCAAGAAATGAAACCAACCTTCTGAGGCTCCGAATTAATTTTGGAAGGACCGTCTCACCCCCAAGGCCACAACGCCTCTAATAGATCGTCAAACAGATGTCCGGCTCATGAGCCACGTCCGTCACAACCATAATAAAAATATATTATTACTAAATTAATGCTCCTCGACTCGCCCATCTTTAGGCATATAATCCAAAAAACATAAAACCCTCATTAAATTGTGCGTATTGCCGATACGAACTCATCGCCGCAGACGGCGTGTCAAACGGACGCACCGTTTGAAACCTATGGCCCCCCGAATGCAAGGGGGCCAAAAGAGGACAGGTCCAGACCGACAGGCCCGGTCCGGACCGTCGTCCCGGTCCACACCACCGCGGCCCACTGGCCGTGGCTCCCTCCCATCACACTGGACCCCTCGGGTACAGTTCTCCCCAGCAGACCTTCCAGGAGGCTGGTCTTCGTCGCCTCTCGTAGGACCCACAAACAGCGGGTCCTTGTCCGTTGGGTCTTCCCCGAGGTCAGCGCCTCGGGGGCCTCCTCCTTCGACCACGGAAACCCCGCAGTCGCCCCTCTCCTGCACCGCCGCTCGACCCCACTCCGCTGAGCACCTCTCCGCCACCTCCGCTATATGATGTAGCTGTCGCACGCACGCATGACGCTGCTGCATCCCCGCTACTGGCCGCGCAAAGCCGCCCGCTCCATCCGGTTCTCTGTGCTTGTCATGCCGACACCCACTACCCCTTTCATCCGAACGCCTCTGCCGGCCTCCTCTCGCGCTCGCCCGACCGATACCCTCAACCCCGCCGCTGAGCCTAACCCCCCCCCCCCCCCCCGAGCTCCGCCGCGTTCCGGTATGCGGTCGCCCTGGTCCACCGTCGGTTCGGTCTCCGGCCGCCGCCCCTTACTGAAGTAGAGTCATCGACTGGTGCCCCCAACCATTTCGGTGATCGAAAAAATTATCCAACACCGGTTTCAGGATCCCTGGGACTGGATCTTAACAATGCCTTCCCTGGCACATCGAACCACCAAGGATCGCACAGGCCTGAAAATTTGATACGAAGAATATTCACGAACGAGGAATTGAACGGGGCTCGGGTGTTGTTTGTGTTCGTTCGTCCAATGCCCCAAATTCTAGAAACAATAAACAAAAAAAATTCAAATGCAAAAATGATGAATAAATTTCTAAAAAAGATGAGGGACCCAAATTCAACAAGAATCCTACCTCGGATCGCTTGTCCGTCATTTGCGACGCATCTACGATGCTCACACTCCGATCCACCAAGGCTCCGACGGAGATGGATCCTTGAACCGCTGAAGAACGGCAAAGAACGACGAAGAAGATGAGAGAAAGAGGGGGATAGAGAGAGAGATAGAGAGAAATTGTTTGTCTCCTCTCAGGAGAATTTATAAAAAAAATCACTAAAACTCTCTCAACGTGCGCAGATTCCGAAACCCCCGCGACTGCCTATTTTATGTCACGCCTAATTATAACGCCCCATATCAAACTCAACGGAAGTCTCATATTTCCATTTCGAGACATCGTTGAAATGTTATTTCAAAATAATGTCAGTGATAAAAATCACTAAGTGGTCATTTCGAAATGACCCTTTCTCCCCTGGGTGACATCTCTCACAGCATGCCCGCGCCCACCACTTTTACACCCCGCCTAGGGTAAATAGAATGCTCTGAACTTAAGGTTGCCCTCAGTTACCCCATTTGAGAAACCGTTTAGGTTTTATTTAGGTTTGAGAAATTAAACAAATAATTTAATTCAATTTATCCATTGAACACTCCGCTAACGAGGGAGGGGTCCGAACATCCTGCGCCGACTCATTTTATGTCACTCCTAGGGAAAAAACCCCATTTCGAACCCATCCATACACTCATATTTTTTATCCGGATCATTGTTTAAGAGTTATCCCATTTATTTGGCATTACCAGTGCGAACGCACTGAAAATTAAATTTTGGCCACAATGAGTCTCGGAATCGCACGCCGTCTGAGGGCACTGCTTTGGAATAATATCAAGAATATTCCAAATTCATTATCAGAAAAAACGAGGTTCTCACATCATTCCCTCATTCATGATTTTTGTCCCCGAAGAGAAAAACATGTGGAAAAAATCTGGGTACCAAGCCCACACCTGGCTCTTCCGTACCCCGAAGAACTATTGCACAGTCTAGCGTCACTACACACAGACCAAAGGATTTGATCTGTTCACTCGAGGTCAGACCATGATGATGACGTGTATAGGAGCAATCACACATCTCCTTAGGTAAGTCACCTGGGATACGTCGTCCACCCACACCCGACCATGTGGTTAGGACAAGGTGGTAGGGAACCTCACCATCCCTTTCCACGGTCTTAAATGGCCCGAAGGCTCTCAGGGTTTGCTCACCTCCACGGATGAACCCCTACGTCGCACGCCGTGACTAGAATCACCACCTGCACTTGGAACAAGGGCCGATGATTCCCTCCTTCAGAATACCTATCTTGTGAAACACCAAATCATATTTGGTCACACATGTTTTCACAGTCGGTGCATCACGAACAAGACTCTCTTACATGATCAACCAGTGAAGGAGTTAGCTTTATCAACTATAGACAAGTTGTACCCTCCTGTAGAAACTCCAGATAGAACCATCATCTCCAGTTCAAGTCTCTCTTTGTGGGGATGCACCTGAGAAACTGGTGGTCTGGTCAAACCACAATGCACTCTCCCTGAAGAGTGTCTCCACATTCTTATGGAGAAACTATCACCACCAACACCAAGATATGTTTACACCGTCTCCCCGCATCACCCTCGGTAACCCTTTGAGCAAGTAGTTAGAGGAATGATCACCTCTCACAGTGTATAACAAGTTATACTAAGAAAAGTAGAAAAAGACGCAGAGCGTACCTCTCATCATCTCTTGCGCTGCCAGATTGTAAACAATAACTACACACAGCCGCCCACAGCCTGTTCGTCAGCTCCCTGAGCCTGACATGGGAAGCCTAGTGGTGGTGGAAGGACCTCGAAACGTCGTCCGCCAACTATAGTTATTCCTTCTTTCTTCCAAAACCTCCTTCCTGGTGAAAAACCTGTCCTCACCTGGGAGTTTTCTTATCACGACACGACATCTGTCATGGTGGTGCATCTACCAACTATCTAGAAGACTCAGCTCATTTGGTCAAGAAATCTGACTCCATGTGATATCAAACATCACAAACATAGCACTAATCTTCACTGGGATATCTCTATGCAATATGCTATCACTGACCATTTGTCTGAGTCTCATCAAGGAGAACCCTCCAGTGTCGAGGCCCCGCCAATCGACGTTCCTCTACCAGAAATTTATCTGTCACCAATGCCTGCTCTAGTACCCTGAGATGGGTGAGGATGCACAAGGGCACTACACTGGCATGAATCTCTTCTACAGAGATCTCTTTCAAACTTCTATGCTTAGAAGATGCCGTCACGGACAAAGTTTGGATAAAAAACGTGCATGATATGAAAAACTAGTCGCATACACATGAACCGTCATCCCTCACTGCTGAAACTGCAGGAGCTCCTAGATCCGGATGGAGGATAAGCAGGAGGGGTAAAAATCCATATGAAACCGTAGCTGAGAGTCGCATCACGAAAGTTACAACCCATCGAGTATCCGAGTAACCCTAGATCTACCACGCCAAACTACGAGGAGGAAAAAGACTGGCTATCAAAGACACAATCTTACCTATCAGTGTCTGAACAAGCCTGAAGAGGCGGACCATCGACTTTAGCCAACCCTTCACTGAATAAGGGTATGGCTTTCCATGGAACCTCAAAAGTCTCTAACGATGTAACTCACGTAGCACGTCCACCCAGCGCTCGTCATCGGCCCTCACTGCCGGTACTAACCGCTACTCCACAGTTGGAGGTGCTACTGCTTGTCCTCCTGAAGAAAGGTTAATCGTATGATGGTTCTTAATCTGAGGCCTCTTCGGTCACGAAATCTTCATCATGAACCGGCGCTAGTATCCTGGCTGGCTATCATCGCGAAGACATCTTGAACCCGATCAAGGAGCACTGTGGTCAAATGAGCATATATATATCAACAACGATGGGGAGCTGACTCAAGAAGGCATGCCAATGAATCATTCCAATATGATGAATGAACTAATTTCCCTTCAATAAGTGTCTCAGTGTGCTGAGTCGACAAGAGGGTTATTAGGGTCCTAATGAATGGATACGTCGGTTGTCGCACCATCACTGGATTCCCTAGCCTAAGAGACGCTCTCGAAACACATTGACATTATTACCCCAAAAATCAACCAATTCCTTTTTAGGGACGTCTGAACATCTCCCCAAGGAACAGACTAGATCTGATACCAATTTGTCACAACCCAACCCGTAACGAGGCTCGAGCCGTAACTACTCCTAGCCCACCTCCATAGGCCAGGGGCTGGCGACTAGCGCCGAAGGCATAATAAAAATGGGGATGACTTTCCCTAAGAAACTATACTCACACACACGTAGCCAACTCAAGCAACAGTGCAAGGAAAATAAATCAAGTTACATCATTTCTTCAAAAAAGTGTATATGCATCGACCTCTAACAAGTACAAGAAAAGTGCTGAAAAGTAAACTAAAAAGTAAAAAGGGGAAAAACACGCGTCCATCCAGAAAGGTGCCACAACCAGGAAACAAGTAAAACAAATGAAAACCACTAGTGAGTCTCACACACAAGAAGTCTTTCTATGGCCACCAAATGTAGCCCAAGCTCCTAAGTCCTCCACGCTCCTCCGTAGTCTTGATCGAACTGTCTTTCATCTGCAAGGGCACACAATGTGTGGGAAAAGCCCAAGCAGGGGTGAGTATAAAAGTACTCATTAGGATGCCCCGAAATCTTGAGGCAGAATCAAGGGAAGTACTAAAATGTGGAGAAATAGACAGAGCAGAGAACAATATAAGAGTGGAAAAGAGAGAAAGATAGTGCAACTCAACCAAAGAAGATAAAAGAAGCAGACTTGTCAAGACACAAGGAGCTAGAGACGGTGAGAATACGATCTTCTTGTCGAGTCTTAGCTGCCTATAGCAGGACAGTAGACTCTTCAAACTAAGAGGATCTAGACACGGAATGCACCTTGAAAACCCCATGCATCTTTGCCCCTCCTAGATAGCGAGTAACCAAACCCAAGGTGTATAAACAACAATAGGATGTATATATATGCTCAATGAGAAACCCGAATGAGTGGGTAAGGGGATCTCTATCTCCAATCTTAGCCCAATAAGAGTCACCAACAGTTTAAGGTATTTCTAACATTGAACCCAAGCGTCATGCACTTCAGACAAAGAGGTATGTGTCAAAGGGGATCAATCACCACACCTTGTTACTATCCAATTTGGGCGGCACTATCTCGCCCACACGACTTTTAGGTTGCGTCACCTGAATGTGTCTCGGTGGGAAAATCACCCCTAGTTCTCGTATGTCTTAAGGTCACGTCAAAGCTGTATCATCACTGATCCACACAACCAATGATCGTGCTCCAATATTGATGGAGAAAAAGTCACTAACTAGCCTCATAAGAAGGCCTGAGTCTGAAATGCCAATAGTTGACCCACTACCCAGCCTTGCTGGAGGCTAAACCCTAATACATCAACAGGCGACCCACTTCCCAGCCTTGATGGTGGGTAGACCTAGAAGAAGTCGACAGGTGACCCACTACCCAGCCCTATTGGAGGGTAGACCCGGAACACGTCGGCAGGTGACCCGCTACCCAGCCCTGCTCGAGGGTAGACCCGGAACACGTCGGCAAGTGACCCACTGCCCAGCCCTGCTGGAGGGTAGAACTGGAACACGTCAACAGGTGACCCACTACAGAGCCTTGCTGGAGGGTAGACCCAAAAGTAGTCGACAGGCGACCCACTGCCCAGCCCTGCTGGAGGGTAGACCTGAAAGTAGTCAACAGGCGACCCACTGCCTAGCCTTGTTGGAAGTTGAACCTGAATGTAGTGAATAGGCGACCCACTACACAGCCCTGCTGGAGTGTAGACCTCAAAGTAGTCGACAGGCGACACACTGCCCAGCCCTTCTGGTGGGTAGACCTGGTAACGGGTATGATAACTCAGCACTGCAACAAACATCACTGGGTGTTAACAACATCGCTACCCTGTGTTGGTTCAATGTGCATCCAAGGGACCTCCATCCAACACCATTTCTTGTTTCCACATTTAATGATATCTCAAATGAGGATCCACATGTCCGAACGGATCACACCGTTGAAATCATTGCGGAAAAACACACGAGATAGACCATTTACTCGCCCAAAACAGTCAACCAGTGAATATGAGACTATTCACTATAGCCATCCCAGGTGGCACCCACACCACGATCCCAAAAAAAGGGGTCGAACGAACTGTGCCATCACGATGCTCTCGGAAAAACACATCAAAATGGCTATTCATTCCCCCCAAACGGACGTCTGATGAAAAAAATGCAATATGATGCACTCAGCTAAAAAGGCAACCGATGGGGCCTACGCCTTAACCCTAGCATCATCGCCTGAAACCACCCTCGTCATCCTCTTCTTGATGCCAGAGTCACAACGCCACTGACGATGCCTAAAACACACTCTGGATGCAAAATCTGCAACTCCACGATTTATACGCAAATGGGACTCCGTGGGTCCCACACCACGGCTGGAATTTAGGAGCTAAGATTGAGTTGTGGCAATCCCCTCGGAAAAACACTCAAAAATGAGTGCTCATTCGCCATAAACGGATGGTGGGTGAAAAAGTAACGTTCCACCGTAAAACATGCGAACTAGGCCCTGTGGGACCCACACCTTATCTATAAACTGAACGCTTCATAAAGCATCTCAAGAAGTCCACAAGAGGACTGGAATCATACTGCCACTGACAACGCGTCAATCGGAAATCCCAAATAGGATTTAGATCCGACACAGCAATTAATTAATTAATTAATTACTTAATTAATTAATTTCTCACATTTGGAGTTTCGTGCCACCGAGCAATGAAACCATCCGGCAGAGGCTCCAAACCAATTTTGGAAGGGCCGTCTCAGCCACGAGGCCACTGCGCCTCTGACGGCTCATCAAACTAACGTTTGGCTCACGAGCCACGTCCATCACAACTATAATAATAATTTATTATTTTTAAATTAAAGCTCCTCGAGTCACCCATCGTAAGGCACAAAATCCAAAAATCCTGAAACCCACCTTAAAGAGAGCGCCTCCCCAATACGAACTCATTGCCAAAGAAGGTGCGTCAAACGGACGTGCCGTTTGGAACCTACAGCCCCCCGAATGCAATGGGGCCCGAAAGGGACTGGTCCCGACCGGCCGGCCCGGTCTGGACCACCGTGGCCCACCACCGCATCTCCCTCCCATCGCACTAGACCCCTTGGTTCCAGTTCTCCCCAGTATACTGTCCTGGAGTTTGGTCTTCTCTACCTCCCGCGGGACCCGCAAACAGCAGGTCCTTGTCCGTTGGGTCCTCCCCCTAGGTCAGCGCCTCAAGCGCCTCCTACTTCGACGGCGAGATCCCCGTGGTCGCCATTCACCTTCACCGCCACTCGACGCCGCTCCACTGAGCACCTCGCAGCCGCCTCTGTTGTACGCTGCAGCCGCCACACACACGCTCGACGCTACTGCATCCCAACTACTGGCCGCGCAAAGCCACCCGCGACATCCGGTTCTCCGCGCTCGCGATGCCGACACCAGCGACCCCGTTCTGCCGAACGCCTGTACCGGCCCCCACTCCCACTCGCCCAACCGACACCCACAAACCCGCTACTGAGCCGAACCCCCCCCCCCCCCTGAGATCTGCCACGTTCTTGGACGTGGTCGCCCGTATCTGCCGCCGGTTCGGTCTCCGGCCACCGCCCCTTGCAGGATCCGAGTATTCGAACGGTACCCCGACCATTCCGAAGATTGAAAAAATTATCTGACACTGGTTTTGGGATCCCTGGGATAGGATCTTTACAACGCCTTCCCCGACTCATCGATCTGCCAAGGCTCTCGCACCCCTGAAAATTTGATACGAAGAACATTCAAGAACGAGGAATTGAACTGGGCTTGGGCGTTGTCAGTGTTTGTTTGGCCGATGCCCCAAATTCTAGAAACTATAAATAAAATAAATTCAAATGCAAAAATGATGAAGAAATTTGGAAAAATAACGTGGGACATAAAATCATCCAGAATCCTATCTCGGATAGCTCGTCCGTCATTGGCGACGCATCCACGACGCTCCCGCTCCGATCCGCCAAGGCTCCAACGGAGATGGCTCCCCAAACCACCGACGAACGGAGATGAACCCCGAAATACATGAGAGAGAGAGAGGGGGAGGGAGAGTGAGGGGGATAGAGAGAAATGGGTTGTCTCCTCTCAAGCGAATTTATAAAAAAAATCACTGAAACTCTCTCAACGGGCGTGGATTCTGAAACCCCCACGCCCGCCTATTTTATCCCACGCCAAGGAAAAGGTCCCAATTTCGAACTCAACGGATGTCTCAGATTTCTATTTCGAGACTTTGTTTAAAATATATTTGAAAAGAATGCCAATGATAAAAATCACGAAGTGGTCATTTCGAAATGACTATTTCACCCCTGGGTGACATCTCTCCTAGCAGGCCCACGCCCACAACTTTTACACACCGCCTAGGGTAAACGGCATGCTCCAGACTCAACGTTGCCCTCAATTTTCCCATCCAAGAAAAATTTTAGGAGTTACTCAGGTTTGAGCTATTAAAAAAATAATTTAATTCAATTTATCTAGTTAACACTCTGCTAACAAGCAACGGGTCCAAACATCCCATGCCGACTCATTTTATTTCACTCCTAGGGTAAACATACCATTTCGGACCCATACGAACACTTTTATTTCTGATCTGGATTTTTTTAGGAGTTATCCCATTTATTTGGCATTCATAGTGCAAACACACTGAAATTTTAATTCCGGCCACACTGGGGGTCGGAATCGCACGTCGTCTGAGGGAACTTCTCTGGAATAATATCAAGAATATTCCAAAGTCTTTCAAAGAAAAAAATGGGTTCACATAGATTTTTCTAAAGTATTTATAATGAATATTATATTAAATTTATATATTAAACCCAATATAAATTATTTTGACTATGGTTATTTATTGAAATTAATTGTTTTAAATTTATTTTACTCACATAATGTACTTAAGATACTTATCTACTATTTTTATGGAGAACCTATTTAGTTCTTCTCTTTTTTTGTCATTCGTTTATTTAATAAAATTATTATTATTATAATGTTATAAATATTTTTTTTATATTATAAAATTATTCGTTGAATAATTTTTTAATGTTTATAAATATATATAGATAATTTTATCAATTAAATGTTGTTTTAATTCTATGATCAAGTTACTTTTTGGTTTTTTACCAAAAATGTGAAAAAAATCATTAATTTTATATTCATGGAATGATCTAGATTTCACTGTTTAATGACCAACCAAATAAGTGAATATCATATTATAATATTCGATCAAAAATTTCAATGAAATCAACTGTCCAAATTTCTTTGATATTTTCTATTTTCCAAAGTAATTATAGATGATTAAATGTTGCTTCCCAATAAATAATTTTATAGATTTTACAAAGGTAATTATATTAATTAAATAAAATTGACATTTATTTTAATTATTCATACATGGATATCAGTTTTAGTTCAACCATTTATTTCCATTACCCACAATATAATGAACAAATAATTGAATGAATACATGGATAAATAATATTATTATTCACTTATGTTTTATACATCATTCTCAATATATTGTGCGAAGAATATATTTATCTAGTTTAACAAGAGAATTAAATAATTTAGTCATTTGATATGTCATCCCCTGTATCTTTTTCTAATGTAATCAAGTTGCCACAGGCAAAAGGATACTATAGTCTGGGTCATTAAGGTTGGTATTATATGATGTTTATTTGAGTCATTTGGAAAAATAATATTTAGAAAAAGAATATGTAACATTATGATATCAATGGATTTGAGTATATGATAACATGTAGGATAACATTAAATTGTTTTTTATGTGAAGAATACATAATTTTACATAAATTCTTCCCTTTTTGAATACTATATGTGGATTTGATTCTATAAATGGTTCATTTATGTATAATACTCATTACAATTATTTTATATGTTTATCCAAACCATATTTGTGGTTCACAGTAAGAATTCTATTGATATGATCCTAGTTTGACAATCACTTGGGATATTCATTGTATAATTCAATTTTATATTATGAAATACTATAAAGTATTTCAATTGATTATGATCATGTATGACTTATTGTAATCCTAAGGTGATCTATATTTAAAAGTTAATGATTTTATTTACATATCCTATAAATAATGTTCATAACAAAGTGTTTTTTAACTATGATTATTTTTCCACATAGTATGATATTTTCTTTAAGAAAGTCGTTGGAACTATTTTAAATCACATTAATGTTGAATTAAATGGGAAATGATGTAGTTTTTAGAAGCAATATTCATGGTAAATTGAGAGATTTTTATTGTGATTATCCCTAATTAGTTATCATAATATATGATTAAAAAACACATGGAACAACCCTCAGACTCAACAGCATAGTGATCCATATATTTTTATGATACAATAATTTTTGGAGATTATGGAAGAAAGAAAATAAATTACAATTAGGTTAAAAATGGATAAATGGACACCTAAATAATGTATCAATGGAAATATAATTTTTTAGGTGTAGTAAATAATGGCATTAATTAATCATTTTTTTGATGAAAAATAAATATTTATATATAGGGATATAATATTCATATTTTTTGTACTATTTTTAGTAAAACTTCACATGTCTCTGGAATATGGGAATTTTCCATACCAATAACCTAATCCAACAATTAAATATTATGAAAAGGAAATTATTATTCAATTATAACAATGGATTTATAATGAAGGATGTGATTAATTATATGGATAAATGGATGATTCAAATTGATGATGTAATTTTTATAGTATTAGTGACATTAATAATATATGTATGAGTTAATAAAAAATTTGTATTACTTCAAAAATATTTTTAATAAAATTATATTATTAGAATTAATTTTTTATTTTATTTTGTAACTATGTATTATGTTAGTTAATGGTATATTATATTATTTTAATATGTTTTTGCATAATATTTATGGATACCATCATGTTTTTATATGTTTAATATATTGATAAGTTAGAACAAAATAATACACATTTTGAGGATTAATAGGATGGTTTTTAAGGTTATTTTGAAAATTCTATAGATTTATAGAATGAATAATTTGATTAGGTTTAGATAACCCTTTGCGAACGTTTTTGTATTGATTTTTTGTTTATTAATGTGTATATCATATTATTATATAGCTAGTAATGATAGCTAATAACTAATTAATTGGAAAATTTGATATATTGAAAGATATTTTTATTCAATATATGGATTGACTTTTTGGTTTGTATCTCAGTTCGATTAAGGATATTATGTAATATATATATTTTTATCACAGTGGAAAATTATATTTTCAAAATTCTTTATTTGGTTTAAATATATTTACCCTTAATGTTTATCAAGTTGAATATCTATACTGATTATTTATGAAAACATCAATGACTGTTAATAAATGTATGTAAAAAGTTATGAAATAATTGTTGAGGATGAAAAATTATTCAATTGATAGGTTATTGATGTTAATTTGGATATATGATTATAATATTTTTTAATAATATATGTTAAAACATTTGTGTTATTTCGGAAATAAAATGTAGTATTTATTCATTAAAAGTATTGTACATTTTGGATATTTTCCTTCTAGTTGTGGACCAATTCAATTTTGGAAAATTTTTAAATAAATGATGAATATATTATTACACTAATTTGGATTATGTGACAACTTATAAGTTAATTTTATTGATAAATGAATGATATATACTAATATAATACTCATCATTTGAAGGAAATAATATATTTCGTTTTGAATCATGTAATTTTTGTAATTATACAACTCAAGTATATATATTTTATTATTTTAATTGTCAAGATGTTTATGGGATTAATTACATCTATGAATGGGTTCTCCCAAAGAAAATCTTAATACTGTAATTTCTTAATTATCAATGGTGATTTCACACATAAAAATTTTAGGGTTTTGGGGTCCATTTCAATATAACATCCATGTTCTATATCACTCTATATTAATACATGGTAATTAGTTTTCTCCACAGTGTCTATATATTAACAACCTACTAATTTTATCCTATTTCGAAACCTTGTTTTTGTCAATTATAGATGATGTTCATACATCCCCTTCCATGTTGTTAGGAGAATATATTATTATCCCTTTACACGATGTGGGTTTTCTATAAATTAATCATGATATTTCAAACATATTTTTATTGATAACAATTAAAATTATTAGGGAGGAAATTTATATTATATAGATAATTCAACACAAAGTGATTTTAAAATAACATTAATGTTTATATTATATACAATATGAAACATCATTCAAATTCTAAACATGAATTTTTTTATATAAATATAACCATTGTAATCTACTTGTTGAGATGGTTGTTATTAATGAGATAAAATATATTAATATTTATATATAATTTTTTTTCTCAATAAAATTTTATTGATAAATTAAATAGAAATAAAAATTTATTTTAGCAATGAAAATTTCATCATAAATGGGTTTTATTGATGACAGTAAAAGAATATTATATTTAATGTCCCCAACTATTAAAAATTATATCTAATAAATAGAAGTTTATATTTTTTAATAATAATGTTAGGATTTCCCTATAGTTCATTTTGTTTATTTGAGTGACAAGATTGGAATACCATTGAATAGTGAACAATATAATTTTTTTATTAAAAACTAAAATTTTTTAGGAATTTAATAAGATACATTTTGTTTTAATAAAATTATATGTAAAAATGTTTCTCATATTTAATAGATATTGAATTTATGTTTGTTGGAATCTGTTTTATGGTTGAACATTAGAAATATATACTTCATACACAGAATGTTTTTTTGTAAAAAAGGCATATTATTTTGTGTTTTTATATTAAATTAATATATTAAAATTCTACAAATTTTATCTTGAGAAATGGATTCAGTATTTTCAATATTCAATTAATAATTAAAGAAATATAACACATTTATTTTAGGTCTATAGGAATATTAGTATTGGTAATTTTTTTTCACCTTAGTTATTAAAATTATGGTGAAATTGATAAACCAATTGGGTTGTGATTAAATGTTCCAATGTAATGTGAGTTTATACTATAGGATTGATGGAGTTTATCCATATCCATTGAATTAGATAATATACATCATCTTGGTATCATATATAATTTACTATGATGTTTATATATATTATATAAAAATTACAATATGCCACACTTGAGCAATTATTATGTAAAATATTTTGTTCATATGTTTATAAATAGATTTTATTCAATTATATATATATATTTTTAATTATGAATTATTTTAATTTATTGAGGTATTTTATTTATTTTTAATTTTTTATTTAATGAATGAATACCCATAAATGTGTATGTTACAATGACCATCAAATTGTTCAATAAATAAAATAAATTATTTTTAAAATTTTAAAAGTAATAAAAATTTTATTAGTGGTCTCTGATTTAAAATTTATGTGTAAAATATTAAATATTTGTGATTTATAAATGTATTATATTTTAATTCAATATTTTCATGTGGTCTTTAATTTAAAATTATATTAGTAATTTTAAAATAGATATTATTTGATATGATATGAATAATAATATTTTATTAAATTATCTAGAAATGTAAGAAACTTTTCAAGAGGTAATTTATATTGTTTAGTTGGTCAAAAATATATACCATGAACAATTTTTAACCTCTTATTTCCATATTTGTAAAATTTTAACAATATAAGAATGAAAATATCACTATAGTGATTAAAGATAATTTGAGTTAAATATGGGGTTATGGAAAATGGAATAGATCAGAATGTACCTTAATCTTGAGGAAATATTATTGGATTATGTTATTTAAACAAAAATATATATATTA
This sequence comes from Viscum album, assembly GCA_963277665.1. NCBI lineage: Eukaryota > Viridiplantae > Streptophyta > Magnoliopsida > Santalales > Viscaceae > Viscum > Viscum album. Next base: position 912,803,164 of record OY728157.1, read on the forward strand.
TTTTCCAATATCAAGATATTTTCAACCAATTTGAAAAAAATTATAATTATTATATTTTAATATTTTAATAAATTGTATTAGTGCCCTCCATTCTATAATAAAATCACACACCTTCCATTAATTTTTTCACACCACATATATACATATTTCTAAACAAAACTGTTATCATTTCAATTATAATATTATCTAGAAAATTATTAGAGGTTTTTTCTTCTCATATTCCCATAACATATATCCTTTCTGTGGAATTTTAATTACGTCTACCATATTATAGGTAATAAACATTACCATCTCTTTCATATTAATTTATTCATATAATTCATATAATAATGTTTTATTTAAAAAAATAATAAATTAAATATAATAAATATAATTTTATGTTATTATTATTATTGGGAAACCATATTACATTTATTTTTCATTATATTAATAGTGAAAACATCACTCATGTGTATATACAACTTAATCTCTAAATAGAGTAGGTTAATTATTCATTCATTTCATGTTCCCATGGATGGTAATAATTATGAAAGAATGATTATGTATGATATTTATTTCTTAAATATTCTTATCGTATTATAATTTCTTAACTACAATTTAACCTTCTAATCTGTTCGAAAACAACAACATCGCTTGTGGGTAAGTGTGGAGTAACAGCTTTGTGATACAATGCCATTCATTTTTTCATTTCCAATTTACATGGTTATTAATAAGAGACAATATAATGGATTTCTATTATATATATTATATTAAAATTAATATATAAATGAAAATTACTTTTTACTTATCTTTCATTCCATACATTGCAAAGGAAAAACATCAATTAATCTTATGTATGGCCTACGGTCTCTATAAATGGATTATTTATATTTACACAGTATATATATTTTACAGAAGATTGAAACTTTGTATAAAATTAATATTATATATATATATATATATTGTTGATACTATTTTTTGGATGATTGAATCATGATCAATTAATGTATGCCAAAACAACCCACCCAAAACACATATGTTAAAATAAGTAGATTTCACTCAGAACAATTATTTTAAAAATTTAGTTCTAATTAAAAAATGATAAAATATTATTAGTAAATAATAAATGTTAAGATATATTTTATTCTGATTCTATAATATATTAAAAAAAATATATAATTATTATAATGAATTTTATAACACATATTATGGAATTCATACCTGAGGCAAGGGTTATCGCGTCTCAATTTTTTTGTGAGACGTGTTCCATATTCAATAATTTTTTTATAAACAACATATCTTTTTTTCCTTATATTAATTGTAGTTAATGTTTAATTTGGTTTTATTTATTTCATAGTTGATATGTATAAATGTTTTCAAAAGCAGTGATTGGTTATTTGACAACCACATCATTATTATGGATTGTCAATTATTAAATAATTGTTGGGGTGAATTATTATGTAATTAAATATTAAATCGAATATATATTTATATAATGTATTTAAATAAGTAAATAATTTCATTTCATATAATTTTCATATAGTTAAACGCTCATGAAACTGAAACAATTTTTATATGGAATATTGACTATATTTTTATACTCTTTTGATATTGTTTTTCTACCATATATGTATTTTCATTTAATTATTTAAAATAATATTATCAAAATTATCTTATTATTATTAGTGTAATTATTAAATATATTTTCTTATATATGAATTATTCATATGATTTTTCATTTAATTTCTATAATAATGATCATTTTTTTTCATTTGATCAAAAAAGTTTATAGAATTTTTTTTAACATACACGACTTGAATGAAATTTCCCACAATCATGACCACCAATCAAATTGAATCATGCCAGAAAATTTTACATGTATATTTAAAGATAAAATTATTATAGAAATATGTTTTTAATAATTGTTTTTACATGACATTTCCAAACCTGACTATTACATCAATTTGGTGATGAAAATAATAATGGATACACATTCCAGAATTTAAAGCTTTTGAATCTATCATAAATTTAGATCATATAGTACATGTGGATAATAAAACATAAAAATTCATTTAAATACTTCTTATTTTACTTTAAAAATATATCTTACTAAAATTTATTTAATAGAAGATTCACATCACACAAAAGAATTATATAAAATCCTAATTAATGGATGATTGAGGGACTAAAATCAATATATAATGAATGATAATTAGAAACATCGTTATATAATAAAAATAGGATAATTATAATATTCATGAGGGAAAAATTTCATCATTTCATTGAATTTTTTATATTCTTAATAACAAATCATCAAAATGTAGTAGAGAAACACGATACATAGTTGTGAACATTGACAACATCATATCCACGCATAGCATAAGCATATAAAATATAACCTCAAAACTATTAAAAGATATAGTGTCATGTACATAAATTATATAAATCATATGATGTTATATATCACATTATACAAAGAATTTTTTGGGGTATATAACTATGGATTGACTAATCACCACATAAATTGATCATAATCCTGCATTCCACATGGATGGATAGTAATCATATTCACATAATAACCAATGAACATGAATGCATTTTGGAACATAATTCCAATTTATTACTCCATGAAATGATATTTAGGATTCCAAAATAAATAACGGAAATAAAAAATTTATATAAAATATTATTTTTTTATTTCAATGTGTATATAAGTTGAGAATATTCATGAAGTATTTTGGAAATTGTAGTAATTTTGAATAAAACCATTGTAAATGGATAAATTTTTTTTTAACATTAATAAAATTAATATACATAAAAACTGGTTATAATATTTAATGGATATATTTTAATGCTATTCTAAATTCCAAAATCATTCCCTTGTTAAATAACATATATTCCAATTGATGGATTTTGGTTATGGGGACCTCTTAAACAAGAAATCATAATTTGATTCCTCAATTTTAAAAATCCTAAATAACAAAAATATTTTTCTGAATAAAATTTCCATAAGTTAATTAATAGAATTTATTTCTCTATTTATCAATTATATCAATATTATTATTTTTATTAATTTAGATTATTTAAAAAGAAATGTTTTTATATCATGTTTTCATTAATGATTTCAAATTTCATTTAGATTTAACTATTTTGATCATTTTCATTTATATGTAATAATAATTAATTGATGAAGATTAAAATACACAAAATTTTTTAATATATATATGATAAATTATTTATCATAAATATCCATATGGTTATTTTGTACGAAAAATATATGAAACATCATTTTTTTGGTTAACCAAAATATATATTGAGAAAACATTAGAAAGGAGGAGAGAGAGGGGTATAACATACTAATACTTAAAATATAATCATTTTTCATTTGTTAAAATAATTAATATAGTTTTTAAATATTTAATATTTATTCTAAAACTATTATTATTTTGAATAAAATATGAAAAATGGATGTCAAGAGGAAAATTAGAGAAGAGTTGATAGAAACATACCAATTTCATTATGTTCACTATATTGTATGAGCCTGGACGTGCTTTATTAATGGATTTGTTCTAATAAATCACATATATAATGTTTATAATGGTATAAAATAAAGTATTTGGAATGATATTCTAGTTTTTTATGTGAGGAAGGAGTGGCATTCTAATGGGTGGGAGGAAAAATGATTATATTTTTTTATACTAATATTTTTTGAATAAATTACTAAATAAAATAGCATATTAAATATAAACCTTGTAATAGTGATTTTTTATATATTGAATAATATATTTAATATAATTAAATGGATGTGTGAAATTATAAACCACTATAATTCGAATTCAATATTTTATTTAAATGAAATTTACAAAATGGAAAAAAATCCAACAGAATATTGTTGACTTTCGAAATCAAAAAATTATTTTTTTGTTCATATATCACGTTTAATGAATTTTAATGACTAATTTAACATATAAAATAATACTTGATCATTAATAATGATATATAACTTATATTTTAATTTTTAATTCATGAATAACCTAATTCAAGATATTGTTGATATATATAACATTATATTTTTATTAATAATGTTAAATTTGAAGTATTAAAATAATTACAAAATATCAAAATTGGATATTTAAAACATGATGGCTTCAAAAATTTGATTATTTCTATCCTAAAAATTTCATAAAATATTGAATTTTTATTTTTATTATAATAATAATTATTTAATTAGTAAATTTCATAAAATAAGTTTAAAAAAATTCCAATTAATTCGTGGTTTTTTATATATGTATTTTGGAATTACTGTATTTATATTTAATTAAATTCACCATGAAAATCATTATTTGTATAGAATTTTATTATTTTGATGTTAAATTATTTTTTCAATGGTCATGTACCTATTCCAACATTCAGCTCACTACTCCAATGGTAACATTACTAATCTAATAGTGATATTAATATACCAACAAGAACATTACCTCCTAGAAATTCCTCATTATTCATTCCTTAGTTATTTATAAAAATTACTATCAATGTTAATAATATATATTTTATATATTTTTTATTAGTATAATAAAAAAATTCACATATATAGTGTTGTTATTGGGAAGGATGATTCTGGATCAATTGGGTGATCCATATTTTTCGACTATTTTTTTTCTATTTTATATTTTTCAATTGTAATTTGTTTATGATTGATAGGTTTTTTAGTCAAAAATTTATGATTATTTTTATTAATGACATAATTTTTTGTTGATATAGTTATGTTATATTATATTATAAAACTATATATAACACATTAATTTCATGAAACAAACAATATTTATAATCTCGATGTTTTTATATTCTCACTACAGATCTACAAGACCATTAGAGAACCATCCTATATAGAACAGGTTTCCAACTAGTAGAGAGGAAAATATAGGCATCGGTGAGATAATAGGACATTGGTATTAGTTAAATAAAATATTATACAATGAAACTAATTATGATAGAAATAATAAAATATATATTAAAAAATAAATCATAATAATAGAAACATAAACTGTAAGAACCAAATAGTAAAATAGTAGTTTGGAATGTCTTCTTGATAAAAAAAATTGATCAAATAAATTTCTGTATGTGGTGGGCCAAAATTAAGATAAAATGAAATAATAATAAATAACAATAGTTATATATTCTAGATTCCCATATTATAATGCCTAATACCCTCAACATAATCCATCTTTACTTGCCTCCACATGGACTTTTCCCGTCCTCGGATCGTTGGTCATAATATCCACTTTCACACTGAGAAGTGTGTGTGGTGTGAGTATAAAACCTTTTAGTATACATAAAATTATCTATAATAATTGTTCTTGATATATGATTTTGAATTACATCAATAATTATGGGATCATAAATAAGAATCATGTATATCACACAATCAAAGATCATATGTTCGGGTCATAGAGATTGGATCTGCGTGCATCGGCTCCACACCAGAAGGAATGTAAACCTACAATTTCAAACACATTAACACTAAATAGAATTTAACAAAAATATGTTATTAAAATAAATCATAATGAGATAACTTATATAATAGATGTCCACCTGACTAAATCATCCCTCTTTGAGAATAAGTTCATATGGATCAATATGAATACGTATAGAAAGAAATAATATTGTGTATATACATGATTATAGATGAAAAGTCACATATTATCTATAAATATTCATATTCATTACAAACCCATATGTGTGAAAAATTAGTAGTTGGACACATAGAGATATACGCACACATCATGTGATAAACAATCTGAACATGTGTGCACATGCAACACACGCATGCCAAAAAAATCATTTTTGTAATCTATATATTCTTGTGATAATTATAAAACCATATACCTTAGTTAAAATGGAATTCCAAGGTCATTGTCCATTATTATATTGTAATTTAACTAATTTAAATCTTATACCCATGGAGAATCGAACTGATAAATATTATACAACATGATTCTGTAATATTAAAAAATAAAGAAGAAAATTTTACACTAACATGCCTATTGGTATCTTCTAAAGGATTTATAATTCAAATTCATCACATGTGATTTCAAACCATATTCTAATTTTTTTTCTAATATATCATTTTGAACGGGTTTTCATGTAAGGTTTCATGGTTAGATAATCTATGCACCAGCCCTCCTACCCCAACCACCATATAAAATCATTCCAATATGAACAATATGTTTTTGGAAAATTCTCAAACCACCCTCCATGAAAAATTATTCTTAAAAAGATTAAAACAAACCAATCCCCAAAACACTTCCCGAAAAATTAATTTTTTCCAAACACAAGAATAATATATAAAATTAATTCAATAGATGCTGAAAAAATATAAAAAATATTAAAATACCACCCATTAAGGTCATCCCATCCAAATGATGCATTTCTATGATTCCTAATGGACCACCATGTCATAATAATCCAAGATTTCTCACTCTAAATCCAATTATTTATTTCAATGATGTATAAATACTATATCCATGGTTAATATTTTAATAGTTTTGTTTTTTATATGATGAATCATATAACCATATAATAAAATCCTTTTTAAACAATTAAATCTATTATAGTTTTAAATAACTAGTATATAAAAAAACTAGAGAAATGAGAAAATTATATATTTTTTAGAATATTCTCGACTTTAGAGTTTGGACTATAATTTCTAGGTGGAGAAAGAAATTTATTATTATTTTAATTACACTTAAATAAAATAATATATTTTCAATGCACATTTACAATAAATAAATATGTCATTATTACATATATATTGATGTAATTCAAAATATACATGTTATGGAATAGACAATATTTTCATTCATGTTCGGTTGTATAGATGGTGAGAAATTGTTTCGACATTGAAGGATGTATCCCATTACACTAAAAATTCAACATATATACATTTCATATCAATGAATCTAGGGTATTTCAAAATACAGATCAATTATAGTGTACCATGTAATTTTATGCAATGACAATGACGTACCATTATTACATTTCATTGATGATGGTGAATTGAGAAATAATAGTACTTGATTAACAATAACATACTCTTTGATTCATGTTTTGATCCTTTTATACTAAAATATAGTTCAAAATATTTTCTTGTTTATATATGTCACATTTTTCACCACCTTGGAAGTGGTTCCAAAATTTGAAAGAAAATATAAAAACAACCAACATGAGATCGTGATTTTGGAAGTTTTTCACATGGAACATCTATTTATTGGAAGTGGAGTCTATCAAATTAGAAATCAATATAAGTACACAGACCAAGCCTTTCTATGAATCATCCTTTGACATTAAAAAATATTCTCTATATTTTTTTATTGTTATTAAAGGTGATGTTTTTACCATCCTCTTGAGAAACCAAAATATTTAGTTGTGTTTTTATTTCACGAAATACATGTCCCATTTCAATGTAATCATTTCGATTGGGATAGATAATCATGAAAAATTTCTTCAAAGATTTTGGTTGAACCATTCAACTATAATAAAATTATATATTTCAACTAAACAAGTCGGTATGTTCCTTTGGTAAATTTCCAAAAATTATAAGGTGCATAATAATTCACACAAATTAGATCAGATACCGTAAAAATTTATCTTCATTCATCGAAAATTCATTGTTCTTTATTATGTAATACATTTCTCATTCCTTAATTTATATATCACAATCCATAGTTTATCTTCATGTTCCTATATTATCATTTATTAAATTAGAGTGTCATTAATAAAAAAAAATATTATCTAGGGGGATTATAATGAATATATTCATAAAATCTATAATGTTTCCAAAGTAATTAGTATGTCCAATGTGTATTACAATGAAATAATTTCATGCCTACCATTTATAGAAGGTTGTCTTCTAAATATATTATTTCTTGATACTCAGCTTGTGATATCTAAAATTATGATCCACGAATTATAATTAAGTAGATACTTATTGTTCACTAAAACATTCTAAAATCCGATTGAGGGTTTAATTTTTCTTGTTGATAAAATTGTTGATATCCCTGTGATATATAAATCATTTCGTTTTGTAATTTTTCATTAAAATGATAAATGGAGAACTTTATGGTGATACAATAAGGAATATTAACCCTATTATCAAATGCTCTTGTAGACACTTCTTTAACACATATAGTTATATAGTGGTCTTCCAATATTTTAATTTGGAGACGTATGTGTCCCTATTCTTAAGTGATAATGATAACATTATCCCACGATCTGGTGGATGTTTGTAAAATTGTTGGGGATATACATCTTCTTATTTCATAACAACTAGAACTCCCTCAAGGTTGATATTTTAATTTTACTCTAACATTTTTGAAAGTTATTTATTCAAATCGGGTATTAAAACCCACACCATTGAGGGATTCTCCAAAGGAGATTCACGATGTTACATTCAGTTTCACTAGTGAATCATATGGTTTTAATATAGAAATTGATTTCAATTCCTTGAAAAGATGTCTATTCTCAATATAACGACAGTCAATCCATGTCCATTTTTAAATCTAATTCAATAAGGGTATGTATAACCACATTTATAGAATAATCATTCAATATAAGCGAATAAGAGAGTATTTCAACACATTGGTTTTAATGATCCACCTCAATGTTTTTTACTCATATATCAATATCATGACATCTAGGTATCAAAATATAGAAATCATTCATCATATAATGGTATAAATAGAACAAGGAAAAATTATTTTTTTGTATTCTTCAGTTAATAATATGTTCATAATTTAAAAATTATTTTTACACATATATTCTATTATAGCGATGGAATAATATTCCATTTAACATTGGCCTTTAGTGTTTTGTGACATAGATCAACGTCAAGGACCCGTGATGTAGTTTAATGCATTTAATTGTACCATTTCTTTCTATAGTTTATCTACTACACCATGACTCTGGAATTTTGAGGATCCATACTATCTACATTAATTATATATGGATTAATCACATCTCTTTTTAATTCATGATATTTGTAGCCTTATCTCTTGCATTTCATGTATTTCCTTGTCCCATTTAGGAAATTCCAACGATGGTTTTTCATAGTTATTATTCATGTCAGTTGATAGATAATTTTTTCTCCATTATAATTTAACCCAACATGTAAAACACCAGTATTACCTTTTTATCTCTATAACCATGGAGGCATTCACTAATATCTATCTCCAAATTTATTGCACATCGAACTACATCTTCAACACTACCAATTCTATATTAATTAGATCCTTTCTATGGTTTTTATTTTAACCACCAATAAATATACGTATTTTGATATCATTATTGATTAAAAACCCAATATGTATCATGATAGAGTCGTGTTATTTTCCTCATAATGCATGATTAATTATCTTTCCAAATTCTTATTCATTGTTAATTCTTTATCTATATATTTTAACTTTTATATGGAAATAATTATTTAGAAATAATTTTTAAAAAATTTACCTAACTGTAACATCAAATTCATCATTTATATTGTTGTTATTTATTAATTACCGCAACTTATAAACATAACTAGGTAAATGATATTTGGATAGAGTGAACATATCCTTCTCATAACAATGAAGCATTAGAATTTTGTTCTACATTAAATTAAACATCTATTCCGCCACAAGTGGATCATAAGATCCAATAAATATTGATAAATTTTTCAATATAAAGGGATATGCTGATGGTTTCCCAATCATGGTTTATGGTGTTAGTTCTGCATAGTGTTGTTTATCGATAATTTGATGAGGCAACTAGTAATGAAATTTCATTCTGTTTTAAAATTTTGATCCCATGGAATTTGGAATATCATTCGGAAAATAATAACATTATTCTATAAATGTTTTGTTGGAGTATTTATTCATACTTTACAATATATGATAAAATAAAAATGGTTTGAAAAAATATATATCAAAAAATAATGACTAAATAATTTATTTTATTGTACAATGTTTAACTATAAATTCATATCTTTTAGGATCCATATATTCATTATTTTTTTAATATGGTTTATCTTGTATGTTTACCAACACCTAAACATATAAATATAAATGTTTATAAATAATTATTTGTAATCCTTATTACAATAAAAACATACCCGTTCACTAATACCAACTATAGAGACCTGAAAATTCCATACATGAATATTTTATCACTATTAATACACAATCATAAATTTTATTCAATCTATGATACAATTGTTAACTATCATGGAAAAAATATGAATATAAATATATTCCATAAAATAAAATAGAAAAATTTATCTAAATCCCTTTTCACTGTTGTTTTAAAAGAAAAAATATTTTGTACATCATTTTTTAACATTATGATAGAAATCAAATTAAGAGGATAGCTAAATCAAAATAAGGGGTGTAATAAGGGACATGAATCAATATAACATTGATGAGAATAATCATTATTACCATATCATAAGAATAATATCATCATTATATTAATGTGGAAAAAATATGATATTATAATGGGGATTCAAATATTCATAATATTTAAACATCAATACATTGTTGTCAAACCACACATATAGTTGTGAAAAAATCGATAATCATGCCCAATCATAAAATATTTGATTTAATCCTAAAAATAATTATAAAAAAAGATAGAATACTGATCACCCATAGTAAATATTTTCAAATTACATATATCACATAACCCAATTTATTTAATGAATATAAAATTTCGGTCAAACCATACTGATCATAAGATGGTCACAATCATGCATGACATAAGGAAGGATTAAAATCACAGTCATGAAATCACTCATGTAATGGATTTTGGTTTGTAAATGATTTAAAAATCATAATTAAAAAAATTTAAATCTTTTCCCACATAAATAATGGAAAATATACCTTCTAATAAATAACATTTTATTCATTTGAAGGGGAAGCAACTCAAAAGGATTGGAGATTTTTTTTTTAAATTGTAATCCTTATTAACGGATCAATTGTAAAGGGATTAGAAAGCATTTAAATTTATGAAAACATGTATATACCTTAATAAAACGTTAACAATTATTGAAATATTTTTTTGATAGTATATGATCATACATTCTTAAATCAATATTAAATAATATATATTTGAATGGAAATAGTCTTGGATTTTGAATCCTCACAACCTTAAATTCAACATTATTTTATCGCTTTTACATTGCCTATATAATAAACATTATTTTATTTAAAAAATATTTATAATTAAAATATTTTAATTCATGAATCTATTTATAAATTATTAAAATATAAATATATTTATGAATAACAGTACTAAAAATATCATATTAGTATTATGTATTTTGAAAAAATTTCTTTTATCTTTTTTATTTTGATACATTTTTCATGTTCGTTTATAACGAGGGAAAATTATTCCCAATGATAAAATACATATATTAAAAAATTCATACATAATTCAAAATGAATTAAAACAGTCAATGATATATGTTGTTATAAACAATTGAAATGTCCTCTATGTCTATTAAAGAACTATTAATGGGGAAATTTTTTAATTAGGAAAATGATATTTATAATATATAAATTTGTCAAAATTATTATATTCATTTTAGGTTAAGATATTTAATATATTTTTAAAATACATAAAACAATGCATGGAAAATATTGTTTTGATAAATTTGAAAAAAGGGTAAGGTGGAGAAAATGATAGAATAATTGATAAAATATTACTCATTTCATAGTTATCATTATCTTATAATACAATAGAAATCCGTGTTTAATATATTTATAGTACAACAATGAAGAATATAATGGAATAAAATTGAAAAATTGTGTATATATTGGGATTTATTATTTCAATCCATTGTGGTTTTCCCAGGTGATATATACATTTATTTATACATTAGGAGAAGTGTAATTTAAAATAATATTTTTAATAAAATAGAATATTCAATGTAAATATATTATAGTGTTCTTTTTAACATAATGAATAATATATGAATATAATATTATGTTTTTTTAATTTAATCCTAAATATAATTCAACTTCCCTACATTATCAAATCTAAACATGGAGAAGCAAAAAATCATTTTTATGGAATACCTTGGAATTTAGAATTTAGAATGTAATTCACATCATTTGAAAAAAATTATTGCATTTTAATAACTAATTTATGGAATAGTATTTGATTTTATAGATTGAAATTTTGTATAAATTAATATATCATTATTACATCATGAATGATGATTTAAAAGTAGATTTAATTTTATTAAAATATATTCATAAAATATTAATTTTTAATTTTTATTATAAAATTTAATAATTTTTTTGGAAACTCATTTCAATATATTTTTAAAACATTATACTTTTATAGTATTTCACTGTTAATATTGATATTTATTTATGGATCTATAATGTGTATCTTTTATTAACATACCCTTGATAAATATTATTTATATTAAATTTTTTTGAGGTCAAATTACTTTACAAACTATCATAATATTATTTTCAAGGTTCAGGTTACTATTACAGATTGTCTACATACTATTTTAAAAATAACATTACTATTCCAATGCTAATATTAAATCAAATAAATATCAATTATTTCCTTAATTCATTATTCATATAAATTACCCTTATTGTGATATATTTAAATATTCTAATATATATATATATATATTACTAATATTCCTTTCACATACTTAATGTTTTTTTGTCGATTGAATGATTCCAGCTGATGAGGGTGATCCAAATTTTCACATTTCATTTTTATTTTTTCCAGTTTCATTTACTAGTGGAAATATAAATTTTTAAGTGTTAATTCGTTGAAAATTGTAATGATTTTAATTAAATAAATAATGTTATATTTTTCAATCTATGTACCCAATGTCTGTAATACTTATATAATATAATAACACAAACATTTATTTTTGAAAAGAAAAATTGATAATAAAGTATGTTTCATTGCATGAATAGTTCCTAAATGTGTTTTCAATGTAAAAAATGTGAATTTTAAACTAGAGTGTTTGTAATAACATTTTTATGGTATTATATTAATCATAATTATTTTCCCTTTATTTAACATTTTCTCCACCCTGAATTTGTTGTAATGATATTATCCTTAATTGTTCCCTAAATGGATTATAATCAATTTCATTGGGGTAAATATTAACATTTCACATTACATTTTTTCATAAAATTTGTTTTTGATTATTATATACAGTTTTTTTATTCCCATCATTAATAATAAAAATGAATTGAAATTAGTAACTAGTTTTCAGGGTCGATTATATCCTTTGATGAATCAGAAGGTCTCATGACCCAACTTTATCATGTAATTGAAATATGACATACCAAATAATATATGATTAATTGACAGAAATAAATGATGGATACAATATGTTTTCTAAATGAACCAATTCCATCATTATGAAGTAATTTATTAATTATTATGTGATTATATTAATAGTAATATTATCCACGGATTATTTTCAATCTTTTTTAGTTATTTATACATTAATATTTTATAAATATTTATTCGTAACATATTATTATTTTTGTTCATGTATTTTACTAAATATATTTTTTTAGTTATTTACCATTCCATATTTATTATTCTTGTTTACCTAATGATATCTTACCAGATGAGTAAAATAAATTGAGTTTCTAAGATCACTCATATTTGGTTTCCATTACCATATATATGAAGAAATAGACATTGAATAAATTTTGAGGATGTATAATATTTATAATCAGAATGGATTATATATTATATCGAATAAATATTGAATGAATCAATTTTTCTATATTACCAGGATAAATATCTTATTCTATTTTTTAGGGATGGAATTACATATATCATATAAAATTTTAAATTATGTAACACCCCAAGATTTCATAGTGTGTTATTTCTTTAAAATAATTCAATAACTGGCACTACACGCAACACCAAGTTCAAGCGCACCATGACTTACCAAACAATCCATTCAAAAGAGGTTATGAATAGTATTAACTAAATTTTATGTTTTATATAATCGTTATAATTTTAGAATCCACATTATCAGTTTCTTAGACATAATGTAAGAACAAATTCATTTTTAGTATTGCACTTTTACCAACTTTTAATAGTGAACCCTTTTTAGATACAATATATTAAACATTTTAACTAAATGGGGACATCTAAAATTAAAAATGTAACACCCCAAGATTCTACGGTACACTTCTCTTTGAATAATGTGATAGTGTGTGTTGTACGCAACACCGAGTTCTAATACACCACAACTAATCAAACTAGCCATTATGAATAGTAATACCTATGTTTTGAAATTATATATATTTTATATTTCAAAATAGACTTAATTTTTGGTTTTGGAATATCTAATTTAGCCTAGGGTGAAATTTTGGAACTTTTTGGATAACACTTATATTTTGATGAATAGTGAAAATTAGTAAATTTTAATTAAAAACAACTTTTTTAATCAAAATAATTTATGTTATAAATCATGAATTTTAGTGGTTTTAAAGTATATTTAGAATATATTTTTACCATTTAATATTATGTTGGTCATTGTACATAATTTTACAATTAAACCGAACATAAACAAGTGTGAATCATTGGATAGTTATTATCTCTTAAAAACACGCTTTTTGTTTTAACAACGGGAATTAATTTTAAATTAATTTCTACCAATTATGTGTTTTGAATTTGGAAAAATAGAATCCTTATTTGGATTCAGGATGTTCAAATTGTTTAAATAGATAACTTTTATTTTTAGACATTTTGGATAATTATTTCGGTAAATATTTTATTTACCATGGTTAAAGGGTAAATCCGGTAAACAAGGGTTAAAACATAATATTATAATAAAATTAAAATACCCTAAAACGTGTCTTAAACCTATTTTTTGATGCATGGTCGACCATGGGCATCTTTGAGTCTATTTTGGGACCCCATGGATCCACTTTTAATTGATAGGGACACTTTATTTTAATTAAGTTAAAATAAATACAAAAATGACAGAAGGATATATCTCTTAGAAAAACATTTTTTACATAGGGTTATATATGATAGAGTTTCGACTATATATATTAATTAGAAATATAAAAATATTTTCTACATAATGAGATTTTATTTATAATTTTTAGAAATTACATATTTTAATTTATATATGACATAATGATGATGCAGTAATTAACTAATTAATGAAAAAATTAGAATAATTGATATTATAAATACCCAAATAAATATAATTTGAGACTTTTTATGAACTAAACTAATATTATAGGTTAATATGAAATGTTAGTATTGATTTAAGTAACTTTTTTAGAAGTAATCATTCTGTTATGAGTTTCACAAAAATCAACTATTGAATAGTGTCAAAATTGGCATAAAAGTGTTTTTAAAACAAATATTATATTATTAATTGATATTAAATTTCTAAAAATCTATGGTTTGGCCACGAGACTTATATAATGATAGTTGTATCATTAATGGACCACTTGAAGGTCTCTTGGATGTATATAGTAAGTTTATTAACCATATAATATAAAAATAAAAAGAGACATTGTAAAGGTGAAACTAATTAACTTAGAGTTAATACTTAAAGATAAGTTTAATATAAGTACCCAAACCTGTCTAAATTCTATTTTTTGAGTGGTTTTCGACCTATACCCACCTTAACCTTTTAATAATAAACTTTGGAGCCATTATAAACCGAAAATAAATTTATTATAAATTAATATTTCTAGATGTTCCAAATGTGCCCCTCACCCCTCTTATAAAAGGGAACTCTTCCTTCTCATTTCTTCAAACCATAAAATCCTTTTGGATAGGCCACAATCGGCCCAAATACTCTCCCAACTTCCCTCAATACAACCTAGAGGCCTTAGTTTGATCATAAAGCCAACCTAAGGAGCCATTTTTATCAAATCAAAAGGAAGAACCCGAAGAAGAGGTAAAGATTTCACCACCCTTTTCCAAGTTCCTTTCTACTTCCACTTCTTCTTCCTTTGTTATTACCATTCAAAAATAATAAATCCAGTATCATATATATATAATGTGGTGTTATTATAAATATTGTACAAGCATATTCAGTATTCTATCAACCCTTTGAATAACGTGTCACCATATGTGCGTACGTACAGCTTACCGTCTCCACGTCTTGGGGTAATTGTTATTCAATTTATTATTATTTGGATGGGTATAATAATGATGTGTAACCCATGTAAATAATAAATTTAACATGTTAATTATTCTGTATATATGATATACCATCCATTTATATTTTATTTAAAATCAAAAGAATGATATTGTCGCTCGTGCATACGTACGGACTACCGTCTCAACGAACACGATGAGATTCATTCTTCATTGTATCCATTCAAGTATAGTTCTCATTTGATGATTAATAATAGTATCTAAGGAATTGATATAATTCTGGATATGATTAAGATACAACCTATCCATTACAAAATGGCTTACGTAACAAAACATATAAATGAAAACGAGTAAGTTAACACCCGAAACGACGATAATAATAAGATATTATTAACAAAGCAATGATAAAAGATAATATATGATATAATATTAATGTATATGATTCATGTATAATTTAATAACAATTATTTCACCAATATAAATGAGGTTAACATACCCCAAGCAAGGAAAATTACAAGGTAAGGTGTTTCTTATCTCAGTTTTAATTCCATGAGATTTCCATTGTTCACCACTTATTTATTGCATGTGGTGTGTGTACTGCCCATGATTGTATTCATTGTGTAATATAATTTAATTTATGGATATTTACATCATAATTGTATTATCCTTATTTCATGGGTGTATGTTTTGTAAGTTAACAAATTGATAAGGGAATTTGAAATTTCAATTTCCACTCATTCGGCTTTACGCATACTTTATTGATTATTTTACTCCAAGATTATGTGTGGAATCACTATTCATTTGATTATATCATAATTTACACTCCCCTTCCTGTGGATATACTTATGATACACATAATCACTCCATTGATAATTTCTCAAGTCTTTGATATGAATTTGATAAGAGTAATTTTAACTCATTTTCCATTTGTTGAGTTAAACATCAAATTCGTTGGTGTTGTTTTTAAAAGAATATGTGTTAATGTCCTTTGATTGTTTTACACGGAATATCCAATCATATTTAGTGTATTTATATTTTTCACACATAATTATGTCATTGATTTATCCTTAACCTAAGGATACGGCCTTTATGAGAGATTTCATCTCAATTTACATTCCATTGAGACTTCTTTGTTGTTATACACCAAATCACTTTTATGTGGTGTATATAATTTAATTTGACATAGTATATCATGAATTACATAATTCTCATGATATTAAAATGTTTTTATTACCTCAATTATTTGTATTCAAGTGTCTCTCTTTTGGATAGAAACTCCGACTAAAATACCATTTTTAAATGTTTTAAAGACTTATTCTTCTAAATCTTTCTCATTAATGTCCATGTTTTAAAAAATGTTTTTATGGATTTATTTATATGGACATTAATGTTTTAGAATTAAAACTCCTTTTAATATTTTCAATGTGGTATGGGACACTTTTATTAAAAAATATATTTTTAAATGGCTTCTTGACAAATAGTGTGACTTTAAATAATTTCAAGAAAAAGGGGATATTTCTCTCAAATAGTTTTGATGATTATTTTCATATATGTCAATATCCTTCATTAATCTCTATTGAGGATAATATTATACAATACAATCTTTAATATTGTATCAAATGAGTTATGGTTGACTATGGATGTGCTATTTTTATACCATTCATGGTTTGTGGTTAAAGTATTGACATTTCGTATGCTAGTTTTAATATGAATGTTTATGTTTTGATTAAACCTGTTCATATGAGGAATTCATTGGACATAATAACTGACGGGTGGAGCCCTCTATAGCTCCTTGATGCATTGGTAGGTCTCAGGAGACAAACTAGTGTCTTTGCACAAGGCCTTGGGAAAATCTTATTTGTAGTCTTGGCACGAGGCCTTGGCTATGTGGTTATGATAGTCTGGCATTATGCATTCCATCATTATGAAAGTGGTTATTGATATAGCATGTGATTATTTGATTAGTAGAATATCCATGTTAATAAGTAAATGGAATTATTTCATTTTACTTTTTCCATACTATGTTGAAGTTCATGTTTAAAAGCCTTTTGTTTTAGTTATACATTGTCGTAAATGTTTATGCTTATTTTTGAATTTTTCCTCTATATTGTTATCCTTATTGGGCATTTGAGCTCACCCCTTTTCTACATTATATTTTTTCCCAGAATGTGAAGAAGTAAATTATGAATGACCTGCAGGGATATTATGTGGGGATATGAGTGTGGAATATGGAGACAACATTTTGTTATAGTAGTTTTTCACTTTATGATGTAATGTAAGAATTATGAATATATCTAGTTTTTCCAAGGATACTAAACCAATCGGTCATTCAAGATTTGATCTTTATTGTGATCATACCAATGTTATGTAATAATGCACCGACTCTAGGTAACTGGGGTAGGGGCGTTACAGTTGGTATCACAGGAAGTTTAGTACAATCCTTGGAAGCTAGATTTAGATAAACTCTGATTAGAGCATGTAGACCTAATATGAACTTTGAGGATTAGTATATAAGAACTTCCTAGAATTTTGGTATTTTAGAGATTTTGTGAGTTTTCCAAGAAATACATCCGTGTCTGGATACGAGCAGGTTGGGGCGGCTCTAGCATAGATGTACCTAGGGGTAAAACCCGAAAACCCCATATTGATCTAGACTCGAACGGGAACTGGTGCATGATAATGGGGCTTGTTTCACTCTTGGTTATGACACTCTCGGGGGATATGCTTCGGATAATTATCATTTTTTACAAAACATTATAAAGGGTTTATGAGTGTATACTTCCTAAAAGGAGACATTTTTATGATTATGGATTATATCTATAGACTATTTAATTTATGTTATGTGTTTTACAAGTTTGGGATTAGGTATTGTTATTCATAAACTAATCTAAAGTATGACATTGTTTAGAAATGGCGCCCAGTAGAAGGAATGAGAACTCTAGCAATGCACATGATACAAAGAGAATGAAGGGTCATATATTTCATGCTCTTAAGCCAGAATTTATAAGAGAAATACTCTCACATGTATTATCAACATATGAAGAAATAATATCATGTGTTGATAAGATAGGTAAAGAGTTTACTGAGTCCTATGGATTTGAAGGGAATCAAGTGAAGAAAAGGATGGAAGAGAGAAAGATGGATAAATGGAAGAGGGAAAAGAAGAATTTTCCCATATGTGATAACTGTGGAATGAAACACCCTGGAACATGCCTGAAAGGAATGGGAGTTTGTTATAGGAGTGGAAGAAAAGGGCACAATGTACGTGACTGCAAGGGTAAGAAAATGGTTTCAAATGTACAATGCTTCATTTGCGAGGAGTTTGGACACTATGTGAACCTATGTCCCAGTCATCAGACTATGCCGAAAAGGATGCTATTGGACAATAATCAAGTTATGATACTACAACATATGAATAGGAATGATTAGAGTTCTTATGTTGATTATGTCATTTGAGTGTTGTATCAAAAATGTACTTGTTATAATAATTATGGAGTATATAAGGATTGTACTGCGGTACTATTTCATTAAGGACTTGAGATTGTGTGGAACAAAGAAAAGTGACTCAATAGCTGGTTAAATTTTTGGAAAATATATGGTTGAGAGAATGATAAACCATAATATGGTTCTGATACCGAGGTAGTGATTTTAGAATAATACATGATTGATTTGGATAAATTATATTGGATATTCTTGACTACCTTTAAGCTGATTAATGATATGTATATTCCATCATTTTTGGGGTTTAAAATATTTTTGGACTGATGAATTATATCCAGCATTCTATATGGAATAAGGGAGCATGAATGTAATCAATAAGGAAAATGGTAATTCAGGGTCTTCCAATGTTTTAAAAGAATACATGATGAAGGTATTAATATGCTATTACGGTGTAAAAAGGATCTACATTATGTTTACCTTCCTTATAAATGTTGGACTGTGAGTTTGGACAGAAGTATATTGAATAAATTCTTGTTTGAGATTAATTTTGGATTGCCATAAAATGACAACCCGGAGGTCGGGCACCAACCCGTCGCGACTGGCAAGGCCGCAAGACTTGAACCCGCAACCGAAGAGCGACAAAGTTGTATCACCTACCACTAGCCCATGAGATGTCCTGGATTAAATAATGTAGTTTTTTTTAAAAGATCTGGTAGATGAATTATAAATTCATTTATTTTGGAACCCTGTACGAATAGTATAAATAGATTTTTTTTACATTCAATTATCTTTTAGAGTGGAAGATGAGTTTGTTGTAGAAATTTAATAATGGATAAAACTCTAATTATAAAGTAAGTATATATCATTATGATCTTATCCAACCTCATAAATAAATTCCTCAACATTATGAAAAAGAACTTTGAACAAAAATGTTGTCCTAGATGGTACCTCAAATCATCACTAATTTATGACTTTGGGATTGTTGGCCTTTTCATATCCATGTTCTCTACCACTCTCCATCAGATAATTTATGGTTAGATTTCTATTCCATATCCATATTTTCTTTCATGGAACCCTATTATGTTTTATATTCGGTAATCTTCATACATTCCACTATTTTTTTTTAAATAGAGGCCTCATTAATTCATTTTTTGATGTGGGATTTCAACTAAGATATTTTGAAATGTAAAAAATGTGTTATCCCAATACCATATGTTTTCATGAACCGATGGTATTTAAAATCATCATAGATTCATGAATTTAAGGACCTCAATTTTACACTTATTTGTGATTGATGACCCCAATCACTACCTATAAATTTTTACGTTTTTCCTCCAATTATATGTCTCTAATTTCAACCAATGTTCTCCTAATCGAGATCATAATTTGGTGGTGACCCTTTCATTTCTCTTTTCCTCATATTAAGACTAAATTTTATTAACCCAATTTCCGATGTGGGTTTTCCCACCAATATATTTTCTATTTTCAACCTTTAATTTTTGAAGAACATTTTCAAATTGTGCGGACGCAATTTATTGAAGGAGGGGAGAATGTTTCACACCAAGATTTCATAGAATTTTATTTCGTCAAAATAATTCAATAACTGGCACTACACGCAACACCGAGTTCAATCGCACAATGACTTACCAAACAAGCCGTTCAAAAGAGGGTATGAATATTATTAACTAAATTTTAAAATTTATATAATCCTTATAATTTTAGAATCCACATTATCAGTTTCTTAGACATAATGTAAGAAAAAATTCATTTTCAGTATTGCACTTTTACCAACTTTTAATGTGAACCCATTTTAAATACAATATTTTAAATATTTTTACCAAATGGGGACATAAAAAATTTAACATGTAACACCCCAAGCTTCTACGGTACGCTTTTCATTGAATAATGTGATAGTGTGTGTTGTACACAACACTGAGTCCTAAAACACCACAACCAATCAAACTAGCCATTATGAATACTAATACCTACTGTTTGAAATTATATATATTTTATATTTCAAAATAGACTTCATTTTTGGTTTTGGAATATCTAATTTAGCCTAGGGTGAAATTTTGGAACATTTCGGATAACACTTATATTTTGATGAATAGTGAAAATTACTAAATTTTAATTAAAAAATCTTTTTTAATCAAAATAATTTATATTGATAATTTATGAATTTTAGTGGTTTTAAAGTATATTTATAATATATTTTTACCATTTAATATTATTTTGGTCATTGTACAAAATTTTACAATTAAACCGAACATAAACAAATGTCAATCTTTTGATAGTTATTATCTTTTAAAAACACGCTTTTTGTTTTAACAACGGGAAATAATTTTAAATTAATTTCTGCCACTTCTGTGTTTTGAATTTGGAAAAATGGATTCCATATTTGGATTCACGATGTTCAAATTGTGTAAATAGGATACTTTTATTTTTAGACATTTTGGATACTTGGTAAATATTGTATTTACCATGGTTAAAGGGTAAATCCGGTAAACAAGTGTTAAAACATTATATTATAATAATACTAAATCTCCCTAAAACATGTCTTAAACCTATTGGTTGATACATGGTGGACCATGGGAATCTTTGGGTCTATTTTGGGTCCCCATGGATCCACATGTAAGTGATAGGGACAATTTATTTTAATTAAGTTAAAATGAATACAAAAATGATACAAGCATATATCTTTTAGAAAACCAATTTTTAAATAGGGTTATATATGATTGATTTTCAACTATAAATATTAATTAGAAAGATACAAATATTTACTACATAATGATATTTTATTTATAATTTTTATAAATTAAATAATTTAATTTATATATGACACAATGATGATGCAGTAATTACATAATTAATGAAAAATTAGAATAATTGATATTATAAATTCCCAAATAAAAATAATTTGACACTTTTTATGAACTAAACTAATTTTTTATATTAATATGACATGTTAATATTTATTTAATTAACTTTTTTAGAAGTAATCATTCTGTTATGAGTTTCACAAAAATCAACTATTGAATAGTGTCAATATTGACATAAAAGAGTTTTTAAAACAAATATTATATTATTAATTGATCTTAAATTCCTAAAAATCTAAGGTTCGGCCAACAGATTTATATCATGATATTTGTATCATTAATGGACCACTTGGTGGTCTCCTGGATGTATATAGTATGTTTATTAACCATATAGTATAAAAATACAAAGAGACATTGTAAAAGTAAAACTAATTCACTTAGAGTTAATTCCTAAAGATAAGGTTAATATAAGTACCCAAACCAGTCTAAATTATATTGGTTGAGTGGTTTTAGACCTATAACCACCTTAAAATTTTAATAATCAACTTTGGAGCCATTAGAAACCGAATATGAATTTATTATAAATTAATATTTCTAGCTTTTCCAAATGTGCCCCTCATCCCTCTTATAAAAAGGGCACTCCTCTTTCTCATTTTTTCACACCGTCAAAAACTTCTGGTTCATCCAAACTCTGCCCAAATACTCTCCCAACTTTACTCACTACAACCTAGTGGCCATTGTTTGATCATAAATCCATCCTATGGAGCCCTTTTGATCAAATCAAAAGGGAGAACCCTAAGAAGTGGTAAAGATTTCACCACCCTTTTCCAAGTTCCTTTCTTCTTCCACTTCTTCTTCCTTTGTTATTACCATTCTAAAATAATAACTCCAGTATCATATATATATATATATAATGTGATGTTATTATAAATATGGTATGACCATATTCAATATTCTATCTACCCTTTTAATAACATGTCACCATACGTGCGTACGTACGGCTTACCGTCTCCACGTCATTGTGTAATTGTTATTCAATATATTATTATTTGGATGGGTATAATAATGATGTGTAACTCATGTAAATAATAAATATAAAATTTTAATGATCGGTATATATGATATACCATCCATTTATATATTATTTTAATATCAAAAGAATGATATTTTTGCTCGTGCGTACGTACGGACTACCGTCTCCACGAACGCGATGAGATTCATTCTCCATCGTATCCATTCAAGTATAGTTCTCATTTGATGATTAATAATAGTATATAATGACTTCATATCATTCTGGATATGATTAATATACAACCTATCCATTACAAACATGGCTTACGTAACAAAACATATAAAAGAAAACAAGTAAGTTAACACTCAAAACGATGATAATACTGAGATATTATTAACAAAGCAATGTTAAAAGATCATATATGATATCATATTAATGTATATGATTCTTGTATAATTTAATAACAATTATTTCACCATTATACAGGAGGTTAACATACCCCAACCAAGGAAAAGTACAAGGTAAGGGGTTTCTTATCTCACTTTCAATTCTGTGAGATTTCCATTGTTCACCACTTATTTATTGCATGTGGTGTGTGTACTGCCCATGATTGTATTCATTGTGTAATATACTTTAATTTATGGATATTTAAATCATCATTGTATTATCAATTTTTCATGGGTGTTTGTTTCTTATATTACCAAATCGATAAGGGAATTTGAAATTTCAATTTCCACTCATTCGGCTTTATGCATAATTCATTGATTATTTTTCTCCATGATTATGTGTGGAATCACTATTCAATTGATTATGTCATAATTTACACTCCCCTTCTTGTGGATATACTTTTCATACACATAATCAATCCATTGATAATTTCTAAATTCTTTGTTATGAATTTGATAAGAGTAATTTTAACTCATTCTCTAGTTGTTGAGTTAAACATCCAATTAGTTTTTGTTGTTTTAACAAGAATATTTGTGAATGTACTTTGATTGTTTTACACTGAATATCCAATAATATTTACTGTATTTATATTTTTCACACATAATTATGTCGTTGAATTATCCTTAACCTAAGAATATGGCCTTTATGAGAGATTTCATCTTAATTTACATTCCATTGAGACCTCTTTGTTATTATACACCAAATCACTTTTATGTGGTGTATATAATGTACTTTGAAATAGTATATCATGAATTCCTTTATTCTCATGTTATTACATTGTTTTGATTACCTCAATTATTTGTATTCATGTGTCTCTCATTTGGTTAGACACTCCAACTAAAATACCATTTTCAATTGTTTTAAAGACTTATTCTTCTTAATCTTGCTCATTAATGTCCATGTTTTAAAAAATGGTTTTAAGGATTTATTTTTATGGACATTAATGTTTTATAATTACAACTCCTTTTAAATTTTTCAATGTTGTATGGGACACTTTGATCTAAAAATATAAATTTTAAATGGCTTCTTGACAAATAGTGTGACTTTAAATGATTTCAAGAAAAAGGGGGATATTTCTCTCAAGTAGTTTTGATGATTATTTTCATCTATGTCAATATCCTTTATTATTCCCTATTAAGGTTAATATGATACAATAAAATCTTCCATATTGTGTTGAATGAGTTATGTTTGACTATGGATTTACTATTTTTATACCATTCATGGTTTGTGGTTAAAGTATTGACATTTCATATGCTAGTTTTAATACAAATGTTTATGTTATGTTTAAACCTGTTCATATGAGGAATGCATTGGACATAATAAGTGACAGGTGGAGCCCGCTATAGCTCCTCGATTCATCGGTAGGTCTCATGAGACAAACTAGTGTCTTGGCAGAAGGGCTTGGCAAAATCTTATTTGTAGTCTTGGCAAGAGGCCTTGGATATGTGGTTATGATAGTCTGGCATTCTGCATTCCATCATTATGAAAGTGGTTATTGATATTGCATGTGATTATTCGATTAGTAGAATATCCATGTGAATAATCAAATGGCATTATTTCATTTTACTTTTTCCATTCTATGTTGAAGTTCAAGTTTAAAAGGATTTTGTTTTGGTTATACATTGCCTTAAATGTTTATGCTTATTTTTGAAAGTTTCCGTAATATTGTTATCCTTACTGGGCATTTGAGATCACCCCTTTTCTATGTTTTATTTTTTCCCTGGAAGTGAAGAAGTAAATTATGAATGACCTGCAAGGATATTATGTGGGTATATGAGTGTGGAATATGGAGACAATATGTTGTTGTAGTAGTTTTTCACTCTATGATGTAATGTAAGACTTATGAATATATCTTGTGTTTCCAAGGCTACTAAACCAATTGGTCTTTCGAGATTTGATCTTTCTTGTGATCATTCCAATGATATGGAATAATGCACCGACTCTAGGTAACTTGGGTCGGGGCGTTACAAATTATAACGACCGACTGTAGGATAATGGATTCTGGTTCACTACAATTAATTATTTCCTCACATTTCAAGAAACTATTAGTTTGTTATACGTAATTTTTCGTAAACAATTACTTTATTTCCATTATTTTGAATTTTATTTCCAATATAAGTCCTCTTATGATCCCAAATAGTAATCATCAAAATATTCACTTTTTTAATCCGCTCACTAACCAATAAAAACCCGTATGTGATTAAAATAATCTAGAATATTTTGAAATATTTATCAGTTCAATATTTGATAAAATTACGGTATGAATTTTTTTATTCTATTTTCAAATATTAATGATAAAATCAAATATTATTCCTAATATCATTATGGAAGTAAAAATGTAAGTATTTTTAAAAAATATTAATAATATTATAAAGATATTATGACCAAAATGTTCATATGCCAATGATTCCTGTGGAATCAATTTTGAATTTTGTTGATAAATTCTTTCACATTTCAATAGTGGAAATTTAATATATTAGGATAAATATAATTCTTGTTAATCATACTAGGAAACTAAAATATTTTTTCCATTATGGTTCATAGAAGAAATAACTAATGTTATAATTTTTCCCCATTCAATAAAGAGCCTTTAAAATATGTTACTAAAATCGGTATGAAACTCCATAATACCTATATTTTTTCATAAATAGTGAGGCATCATAATTTAAGTACAGTTAGATAGTGTCTATTAGAATTAAAACATTAATCATGACCAATAACTTTCTGGGGTCCATAGCTTCCTGTTCAAATATTTTAAGATTTATTCTATCGCCATTAATAGATCATGATTTCTCCCAAGCCCCTAAACAGGATGATTATTAATGTTATTCCATATCCAATATTTTTTATCATTATTTTTACATAAAGTAGTTAGGGGATGTATTTAAATTGATTCAGAACCCTAATATATTTTTATCATCTTACTCAGATGGATTATTGACATAAGATAATTTGAAACAAATGTTGTACTAAAATATAGATTTATGATCCTCGATGAATAAGTATTTATTCTAAAATAATATTCTAGATGGTATATAAAAGCTATGTTATTGAAAATTATACTAAATTATTCCAATGATCAAGATGTTATAATATTAGATGAATTTTCAAAAGGATAACTAGATGAATATATTAATAATGATGTTGATTCTTCAACTCAGTCCAACTATTACTATGCTATGGATGGTTTTTTTACAAAATGCTCATCTTTGGCATAAAGAAACAAATGAAGTGTGATTTATATAGGGCGAATAATTATTAAACATATTTATGAATATTATTTCATAAAAGAACTTTAATATCATTTTAATTCAAATTACAACCATATAAGTCTTAAATAAATTAAATCAATGTTGTATCCCAATTATCATTAAAACAATGTCTCTTAAAAACTAGGTAGATATTAATCCAAATATATATTCTAATATATAGAATATTTTCAACATAAATCCTATGAATATGGAAGCTTATTTCAATTTTAATAATGAACCATTTCAGATCATTGAAGTTCATGTTCATCTAGTGTGTTTGGGTGACATTAATATAAAATAAGGAGACATATTTTCCCAAGAAACTCTAATATAATGATTAAATATTATATGGATGTAGTTGAATACATATTTTTATGCTATTGATTATAATTTCACCTTGTTTTATTCATGATATATATATGTAGACCTTAATTAAAAATAATAATTTTTTATTGAAAATTAAATTGTTATTTTTATTTGATGATCCAATGAATGTAAAATAAAACTTATAAAATATAATTAAAATTTTTATCAATAAGGATTCCCTATTTTTGGAACTCATTCAAAAATTGTTGGAATTATATATTTATAATTTTGAAAATCATCTAAAATATTATATCTGATTTAACAATCTATATATTAATGGGATATTGTGAACTTTTCCTTTTAGTGAAATTTAATTATATTGGAATTAAGGTCTTTTGTGTTGGTGTTTTTTATTTTGGGTTACACTAATACTTTATAATAGTACACCTAGAAAATAATAAAAAACCACTTAGTGGGAATGAAAAATTCATGCAATCAACATTCCAATCCACATGAGGAATACTAATCAAAATGTATTTCCTCTAAAAAAATTTATCACTAATAATTCATTTCTTCTCATGTTCATGAATTTTTTCATTGAATATTATTTTCCAAATGAATACATGTAATCACAATGTTTAAATGAAATATCTTTTAAAATATTCATTACTTATGATCCTCATTCTACATTTAATGGATTATACCTCTCTACCATACTTTTCTTCTCTAGATTCCCTTTCAAACCATAGGACTCAGAGATTTATTTACTTATCTTATGAACACAAGATATTATTTATTCATATAATGATAGTATTTGGGATAATATTTACATTATAAATATTGGATTAATACAATTAATGATATGATACTTATTATTCTTTAGATAATGGTTATTTCTACAGTTTTTATACCATCTACTGGGTGCCATTTCTAAACAATGGCATACACTAGGTTAGTTTCTGAATCACGATGTATAATTCCAGACATGTAAATTACCTAACGTAAGTTGATAAGATTATGCATATAATATATAATCATAAATTTTTTTTTGAAGATGTATTATCATCTAAATCCTTCCTAATGTATTATAATGAAAATGTGAATTATCCTAAGCATATCCCCTAGGAGTGTTGTAACTATGATTGAATCAAGTGTCATTGTCATGTACCCGGATACCTCGGGTTAAGCCTGAAACTCATTGTTGAAGTTTTCCCTATTAGGTACATCTGTGCCAGAGCCGCCTCTTCATGATCATATCCAAATATGGATGTAGGAAAATTCAAAAAAACTTTACATTTCCCAAATTTTAGGGTGTTCTTCTATACTAATCCCCAATGACTATCTGAGGTTTATGTTCTCAAATCTAATTTTTTCTAAATCTAGTATCCAATGTAATTGACAAATTTCCTCTGATACAAACTGCAAATCCATGACCTTAGAACCCCAGAGTCAGTGCATTATTACATAATACTTTCATGATTACATGTAATCAAGTCCCGAAATACCTATCATTTTAGCATTCTTGGAAAATAGATTACATACATGAACGTTACATTACACATTAGAAAATAAAACACAACAGAAATGATCCATTGAAAACTATATTAATCCCATAGCTTAAACTCTCTTATCAATAATAATACACTTCTTGTAATCCTTGGAAAATAAAATATAACAAGGGGGTGATCTCAAACAATCAATAATGGAAACAGTATAGTGGAAACATTCAAAGATAAGAAAAAACATTTAGGGAAATGTATAAGATTAAAACCAATGACTTTTAATCATAAACATAATAATAATATAAAAAAGGTAAATCAAATAATTCCATTTACAAATTGACATTGATATTCTACTAGTTGAATAATCACAAGTAATATCAATAGCTAATTTCCTAATGATGTAATGCGTAATGCTAGAATTTATAACCACATATTCCAGTTCATGTGTCATGGCTACAAATAAGATTTTTTCAAGGCCTTATGCCAATAGATTACTTTGTCTCATTAGTCCTATAGATGCATTGAGGAGATATAGTAGGCTCCAACCGTCACTTACTAAGTCTAACACATTACACTATTGAAATGTTTTAAACATAACATAAAATTTGTAGTACAACTAGAAAATGAAATGTAAATATATTATCTATAAACCATAAATTGACAACAAATAAAACATCCAAAGTGAAACGTATCACAAAACCATAAATACAATATGGAAGATTTTTGTCATAATAAATCAACCTAAATCGTTAATAATACCCATTAAAGGATGTTGACAAATTTGAAAATGATCATTAAATATCATTCAGATAATTATCCCTTTTTATTAAAATCATTTAAAAGTCACATTATTTATAAAAGAAATAATTTAAAAGATAGTTTGTAATCAATTTTTCCCATACCACCTTGAAACTTTTGATATGAATTATCATTTTTAAACATTCATGTCCATATAAATAAATCCCTAAAACCATTTTGCGAAAATGGACATTAATGAGAAGGGTTTAGAAGAATAAATCATTTAATCATTTAAAATTGTGTTTTAGTAATAACTCCATTGAAAATAATACACATTAAATCTATTTTATTAATCATGGACATTGATAATAAATCTGTTTCTGTAGATACTTACCTGAAAATAATCTCAGATAATAAAGAGATTTTGAAATTAACCTTTACCATGCACTTTCCATTGGTCAACTGTATATTTATCATCCTGTATAATGACCATATTTTGTTATTAAATTATTAAAGGAACATAATAATAAATATTATATAAGATATAATTAAATTATGACTTTATAATACTCATTTAAAAATTATTTCCATGAAAAATTAACATTTAGTGTAATAATCTGTTTCTTTAACGTATCTTTTTTAACTTGTTATTCTTGATCCTATCATTCAGATCATGATTTAAATACATCCATAATATAACACATGATTTATATATCATATATATTTATAATATAAATATGTATAATATATGGATATATTAAATGTAAAAATCATTTATTCAGACGGTAGGTCGTACCTACGCATAAATATTGTTTTTGTTTTCATATCGTATTGACAGGAACTAAGTGAATATTATATTTTCAAACACATACATACATATATATATATGTGTGTGTGTGTTTTTTCAGTAGAATTATTTTTTCATATATTTCATTCCTATTAAAAAAATATATTTTATAACAATAATTGAATGGTTAATGTGAAAATTAATCTCATCGCCACGTGGAGACGGTAATCTGTACGTATGCACGAGCTACAATATCATTATATTGACGGTGATGTAATTTAAAATTGGAGGGTATATCATACATATAGAATCATTAAAATGTTATATATATTATTTACATTAGATATACTAATTATTATAGCCATTCAAATAACGAATTGATGTTGAGTATGAAAAAAAACCTCTTTTCTGCAATGTATGCATGGCTGTTGGACACTCTTTAGAATTATGCCGGAAGAATATGTCTTGTGAGAAATGTGGTGTGAGAGGACATTCAACAGTCCTCTGTTGCAGGAAATCCAACCTGAAGGATTCGATATTTCCAAAGTCTTCTGCTCATGATGGTGACGCAATTCTAAAGTTGGCTCCTGATCATGGTAAAGGGATTTTTATTGATGATTCTCCGAAGGAGGCTCGTAGTGGCCCTTCTTATTCTCGATCTGATTTGGCTAAAGAGGTTCCTCTAGCTGAGGACATCCCTTTGCGGACTCCAGAACGGGTGATCCCTGATTCTCGCCAGGTTGATGTCTCTAAGCAGGGTGATGTGCAGCTTCATGATGATTTTCAACATGAAATCCAGAAGCATTTTCAGTCATCTGAGTTACCTGAGAAATGGGGGAACATTTCTGAAGATGAACAGGAGAAGGCACGCTCCCCGATCAGGGTCTCGGGCAATGGTGGTCATGCCTCTTATAAGGATGCAATATTGAATGGCAAGTCAAAGACTACTGAAAGTGAAGGTCCTCCCCTTAAGAGGAGACCACATAAGGATTATACTAATGTACCTAGAACTGTGTCTACCAGATCGTCGTCCAAGGTGTCAAGGAAAGTGGATTTGGATATCTTGAAAATCCTCAATAGGGACAAGTCTCAATCTGAGTGGGAGACTGCTGGTGATTCTGATTATGGAAACGACATGTCTTTTTATGATCTCTAGACTTGCTCTTGGTGGATGAGGGCATGTTTGTTGTTTGACCCCATCTGCCCCTATGTTGTTCTTTTTTTCTTTCTCTTAATAAATGTAGATGCTTTGCCATTAAAAAAAAAACTACACCACGACGTGAAGATGGTATGCCGTGCGTACCCACGTATGGTGACTTTTTCATTTATAGGATGGATAGAATAGTGAATATGATTGTTTAATTTTTATAATAACATAAATTTATATTTGATATATTATAATAAATATTTTACGATGGAAACAAAAAAGAAAGAGGAAGTACACGAAGAAAAGATCGTGAAAGAGTTTATAAACTATTTACCTCTTATACTGGTTTCATCGAATTTATTTAATCAAAAGGGCTCCTTAGGATGGCTATAGGACCAGTGGAAAACCTCCAGAATGAAGGTAGAATTGTTGGTAGGATATTTGTTATGTGGATGGCCGAGCCAAATGGAAATGGAGGTGTGAAATTAATAGAAGGGATGTACCATTTTATAAGAGGGGTGGTGGTCACTTTAAGAAATGTTTGAAATATTATTTTATAATAAAATAATTTTATGTTTCAAATGTATCAAAATATTTTTTTCGAGGAAAAGTTGTGTATGGGTTGAAAACCTCTCATCCAAAATATTTTATAAAGGTTTATGTCACCATATTAACCTTATCTTTTAGATTTAACTCTTAGTAAAATAGTTTGACATTTACCATTTCTCTTTTTAGATTTATATTTTATGGTTAATAAATATAAAATAACAATCCAAGGAAAACCCAAGGGGTTCATTATTAATATATAAAACCTTATATATGTACTTTTTATGAACTTTATTTTTTAAAGAATGTTATATCAATTAATAATATAGTATTTTTTTTAAACACTATTATGTCAATTAAGACACTATTTATTATTTGGTTTTTTTGAAAATCAAAACAGCATGAATACTTCATAAAAAATTATTTAATAAACCCTGACATGGAATATTAATCATTAAAAGTTGTTGAATTTATCAATAGTCTCAAATTACTTGTATTTGTATATTTAAAATATCAATTATTTTAATCTTTCATTAATAAGTTAATTACTATGTCATCATTGTGTCATAAATAAATTAAATTATTTAATGTCTAAATATTATATATTAAATAAAAATATATATATATATATATAATTTCATTCTAATAAATAATTATTTTCGAATTTATATTATGTATAACCCTATATTAAAAATGATATACTTATTAAACATTGAATTTAACTATTTTAACTCTTCTTTATATAAAATAATGATAAATGTTTTAATCATATAAACTTAAAAAAATTGGGTAAAATTTTATTCTAAGATTGTTTTTGGTCAAATTTAAATTATCCAATGTAACTAGGACAAGTGTTTGGGTAATTATAATATCAACTTTACCATTATTTATCCTATTTACTTTTAAATGTGGATGATAAAAGTCAAAAGTTACTCTTCACCAAAAATTATTTTCATCTTATTGAAATACATTTTAATTACTGATGTCAACATTTTTTCTCTTATTTTTGAAATTCAACTCACATAAGTGGTAAAATAATGTTTTATTCCCATATGTAAATGCTCATAGGAGGTGGGTAAAATACGGTAAAATGTTCGATAAAATTTTATATATCTAAAATTATTATAAAATGACTCAAAGAATTATGTAGAAAATATATTGGTATTGTTTTTCTATTTTCACATAAAATAAATAAAAATAAAATAAATAATTATTTTAAAAAAATCGGTTTAAAAATATAACACAATGTTATTCACTATTTAAAAAAAGAAGGTTTTCAAAAAATACCAATAATTAACCCTAATGTAATTTTGATATTCTGAATTAAATAATTAATTATATTTTACCTAATTATAAACATAGAATATTCATTTATTAATTTAAAATTATTTCTCATTGTCAAGAACAAAAAAAAACGGTTTTTAAAAAGTTAAAACATTCAAAAGATTGTCATGTGTCTATGTCAAATTTAAATTTTAAATTGTATAAAATGAACTAAATTGTATTAAATTCTAAAAATATAATCTAATTATACTTCCAAACCATTCAAATGCATAATTTATCACTAAAAATCATTTCGATTAAAAAAAATTCAATTAAAACATAG
This sequence comes from Viscum album, assembly GCA_963277665.1. NCBI lineage: Eukaryota > Viridiplantae > Streptophyta > Magnoliopsida > Santalales > Viscaceae > Viscum > Viscum album. The sequence continues at coordinate 912,836,903 of OY728157.1, forward strand.
TGTTTTTCACTATTCATCAAAATATTAATGTTATTACAAAAGTACAAAAAATATTTCCAAACTAAATTATTAGGTGTTTTATATAGAGGAAAAATTTTATTTCATTAAATTTAAATATAGAAGTGTGAAGTATTCTTTTTATAAAAAATGGGTTTCCATTAAAAGGCAGTAAAGTTTCATTTAAAAAAATACTTATTTTATCCAAAAAAATGATTTTGTTACTATATTATGTCTATGAAACACATAATATGTATGTTATAATTATATAAAGAATATAATATTCAAAATGATGTATATAATATTCATAACCGCTTTTGGAACAGTTATTTCAGTAAGTTGTGGTGCGCTCAAACTCGATGTTGCGTGTAGCGCAAGCTATTTAATTATTTTAATTAGATAATGTACTATGAAATCTTTTGGTGTTAAAATATTGATGTATGAAGATGACAAGAAATGTAGAGTTGAATTTCATCCAAAACTGAAAAAAGAAAAAAAAATTGATCATATAAATACATCTTATAATTAGGAAATAAATTTTAATGATGCTATCAAAATATCAATGTATATAGATGACTAAAATTCCTAAAAGTAACTAGTTCATAAAACCATATATTTTAGAAATAGTTATCTTCAACATACCCAAAAATTCTTAACAAAAAGTTATTCTTTATGTATAATGAAAAATATGAGTTATAATCATATTATTCATCATCTTCTGATTCTATTAGTTTCTCACCTATAAAAGTTTCTATAGATATCTCAATACATGAAGAAACATATGAACCTATAGTAAAAATTCAAAACATTCTAAAAAAAATATAATGTTGTTTAATAAAAAATTGTGAAATTATTAAACAAAATCAACTGTTAATATAAAATATTTAAAAATCTACATCATACAACACTATTTATTATACTAAAATAGGTGAATTGGTATATATTGTAGAATCATTCAGATGTTCGACGAGAATATTAAATAAATGAAAAAAATACCTAAAAGAGATTCTTGTAAATGATGTTATTAAAAATAAAAATTATGAAATTTGATGCAATGGATAGAATCAATATTGTATAAACAAATATTTCATAATATATTGCTAAAATGATATATTTTTTTATTTTGGAATGAAAAAAATTTATTTAAAAAACATTATTGTTTAGAAAATCTATAATAAGAAGATTTAAGAAGGATTTAATCTCCTTTAATATGTGTGCATCATTTAATTGAAACTCATTTAATTTATTTAAAATATAGATTTACATATATTTTATTACTAAAAAATTGTACCCAATTAAAAATGTTTACCAAAATGAACACATGATTAAAAACTTTTATTTGTAAAAGACGAGAAGAAAATATTTGTATCATATATGGACATTTTATTATAATGAAACATGATTAGAGAATCGTATAAATTTTATTCACTCAGAAAACTAGACGAAATACTGGTCTCCTTTAGAGGTAATATGAATGTTAAGATATTTAATGTTAGATCTGTTAGTTTTCCCGATAAATATCAATCATCAATGACTTATATGTTTATGAGATAAAGTGAAAGTTAATAACATTATCTCAAATTTAGGATGATGTTTCTTATGTTTACTTATGTAAACATATTTACTCAATTCTCGAAGATAAATTTTTAATGTTTAAATAACCTTGAACTAAATATGATTATTGCCTAGATATTAATTCCATGTGTAATGAAAAAGTGAATTTTTAAACAATTGAAACAAATGATTCTTCATTTTGGACTAGTATTCTTTGGGAACTACAATATATTTAGATTATATAAATTTTATATGAAAAAATAAATTTATGTTTTGCTAAATAATTAATTTGATATTGGTAGATTTTATGATGCATATAGAATTGGAAAAAATGAAATTTAAAATATGCTAAAAAAATTTATACCTCTAATCCACTAGAAAATATCCAATTTTTTTTAAACCATCACTCGTTGCATTTTTTGATAGAAAAAATTTTCATTATGTATTAGAAGGTAATTTTTTAATATAATCAATGGTTCGATTAATAAATCATAAATGTGAACTTTTAACTATTTTCGAAAACATTTTTTAATTCATTAAAAATTAAAAAAATATTTAATTATATCATTAAGAAATGACGATGATGGAGGATATAAGAATCATAATTTTGTTGTTCTTTTGTAAAACATTGATAATTAACCAAAATTCTATGTACCAAGTAAACCACCTAAAATTGTATTTTTTTTAAAAAGAAATAATATTATTTAATAGATTTCAAGGAATTTATTAAATGAATATAGCCTTCCTAAATTTTATTGGACATTAGTGGTAAACACATATTTCAAAATGAGTATTAGAGTTTTAATAAGATTACTTATTAAAAAGGAACTGTATGAACATTTAAATAATTGAAAAAAATGTACATTATATTATTTGGCTAAAAGGTGTATATTTGGAATACTATGGGAAAACATGGAAAATTAGTACCTATGGGTGGTAATGTATTATTCCGAGGATATTTTTGTACTTATAAATAATATAGAGTTTGTTAAAAATTACAGGATTGTTCATGAATTAGTTCATGTGAATTTTAATGAATCTGATCTATTGGTTAATGCGAATTTTCAATCATGTGAAATTATTAAATTTATTAATAACATGTTTCTTGAATCACAAGATACTGATATTGGATGAAATATATAGGAAATTCAGTTAAATTTAGGTGAAAATTATTATTATGTACATACAAGTGTCGTATCTATACTTTCTATAATATTAAGGGACCAACATTTAGAAAAAACTATATTAAATATTGATACATGAATAAAAACATGAATAAAGTATAGAATCTTAGATGATTTGTCTTATATTCTATGACAATCAGAGTATATGAATATTGAAGATTCAGTAACAGTTGAATTATTTCTAACGGATATAAAATAAAAATTTACTATATTTATTAGGAATAATGTTTTTGTATAAGTTGATAGAATAAAAAATTATCAGGTAATAGTAATCAAATTTTTTTAAAAGATAAAAAATATAATCAAGGGATAATTACAAAAATTAATATGTCAATAACTAAAAAATAATAGAACCATCAATAAATAATAGGATATGTTGAAACATTTTCTCATGATCCTAGATTGGTGTAGATTAATAATCTCCTAGCATTTTCATCTAATATGAAATTAAAATTATATCAAATGGATGTAAACCAATATTTTTTAATGTTTATTTAATGGATTAAAATTATATGGAACCACGACCAGGTTTTGTTAACCTTTATTATCCATATTTAGGTTTCAATCATAAAAATTCTATTTATATACTTAAACAATAAAGTAGGTATTCCCATGAAATATTATACACATTTTTTGGAAATTATTTTTTCTGTAAGGTTTGTAGATCTTCAAATTTTTATTAATTCCAATTTTTATAAAATATTAATCAATTAAATTAATTTATATGATGTTATATTTATCTCAAAAAATTAAATCTATTTAGTATAATTTTAAGACCATATGGAAGATTAATTTTTAAAGTTAATGATGAGGGAATTAAATTTCATTCTATACATTCCAATTTACCAATGAAAATATGGAAATTTTTTAAATCAACAAAAATAAATTTATTATTAGTTCTAATAGATTGGAGAAGAAAAATAAGATCCATATACATCTATAATGAATAATAATGTATAAATAGATTTGGATGAATAAACAAAAACCATTATCATCATGTTTTATAGATTTACGATTATAGGTTATTATATATTATATCTAGTATACCAGACATTATTTTTTATATTTGTTTTTGTGCAATATATCAGTCAAACTAAAAATAACCACATCTGACTTTTATTAAAATGTTTTATAATCACTAAAAATGTACTATTATCAATATATAGATTACATAGTAACTATTATTTTATTCATTTTCATATTAATATGATAATTATGGAGGATAAATATTATATAGAATATAATAATCAGAAACTTATCACTTTTGAGTAATATAATTAGTTTCATTGTCAATTGAGAAACAAAATTCAGTAGTTATGTTAGTAGTTTATGTGGTATATATATCTGGTGGCAGTTTCTTTGTAGATGTGTTTTAGATGAATCAAACCTCACACAACAAAAAAAATTCATAAAATTCCAATTTTATTTGGTAATAAAAGATCAATTAATATTTAGAAACATCTCAAATTTCACTCAAAACAAAAAGCATTGAAATAAGACATCAGTTCTAAACAGATTATGTTCTTATGAAGGATATATATTTTGAATTTTTCAATAATAAATATCAAAATCCTACTATTTTTTCTAAAATGTTTCCAGCTTCATGTTTTGGATTTATTATGGGTTATTTAGGAATAGTAAATTATAAATAAAGTTTTACTAAATTGGTTTGTTAAATAATTTATTTTGGGTTTAATTTTTTTGATACAATTTACCTAAAATTGTCAAAATAAATCCATTTAATAATTTAGTTTTCAACAATCACTTAAAAAAAATATTATATGTAATTTTATTGAAAGACATGAACAAAATAATGAAATTTTCTAGAATATGAATTATCACATTCAAATTTATATACCGTCAAATTATAGACACTTTAAACATATAGATCTCTCATCATCCCTTTGAAACCCAAGAATAGTACATTTGATCCTTTATAATCTCAAAAATGATGAATAAAATGTTAAAATATAAGGGTGAACCAAGTCACCTAAAATGAATGTGCATAACCTTATAAAAAATAATTTATGGAAAAAATTGACTATTTTTAATTAATATATCATAAAAATAAAATATTAGATTCAAGAAATTACATTTAATGATTTGTAATTTTATTATCAATGAAAATATGGTTTTGTTTTCAATTAGACCTAATGATGTATTACATGAATATTTGGTTCAGTTTTATAGAATAGTAAGATGTAATTGCATCATGTGTATATGAATAAGAATTATCCATTTCCATATTTTTAATATAAAATGATCCTAATGCATCCCCATGAATGAGTTTTTCCTTTTGATCATCAATCCATTGAAAAAAAAGAAATGAAATATAATGATATTATGTCATTTATTATTTATTAAAAAATAATTTATATGATGATTCTTTTGTATCTTGAGCTTATCCAAAAGGTTCTTTTCATGTTAATCTATGTTTAAATATTCCCATTAATTTTTGAATTTCAAGATAAAATTTATCCTGATATGTATTTAATACTCCTATTGATCACTGGTATCATGTTAAACATCGAAAAATATATGGTTAGTTATCTATATCAGTTCTATCAGTCAGAGTATCATATATCTTTCTAGAATTATGGATGAAAAAATCACATATTCAGTATAGAAACAATTAAATTCCCAATATTGTTGCTTGAATATATTTTTAGGACAATAAAATTCATAATGTTAGAAATTTTTTGATGTTAGCCTTCTTTTAGTGTATAAAATATTAAAACTTGTAACCTATTTTTGCTGAAGACCAATAATAATCTGGTACTATATCATACAGGGAGAATATAAATCATCAATAAAATGGATATGTTCACCCGAATAATGATGCTGTTGGGAAATCTATATTATAATAAATTATTAAACGAACAAAAATAATACTCAAATATGATACCACTAAACAAGATTATGTAGAACATATATATGTATACAATTAGTTACTATTAACATGATTTGGGAATATAGAATAACCTTCAAATTAGAACCCTTAAAATGAAACCATTTCACCCAGATATGATAATCGGTTCGAATTTCTCTGTGTCTTTATCACTAGCGTAGAATAACAAAACGATAGTCCATAAAAAATTGTTCTATTAGTTCTAAAAGAAGAAAATATTATATAATATTATAAAATTTGTGATCTAGTTAAAATATGTGTAAATAAATCCTGTGAAATATTTTATAATCCAACAGTGAATTCTATTATTGAGTATTTTTGGAAAAAGACTTTCATATTTGTGTATAAAAAAATGTTATAAGAACTATTTAATATATATTAACAATAATAAAGAGAAATTATTATCTATAATGTATGAATACCAAAAATCATGAATCTAATATGAATTCCATTTTTATTATATGAATAATACAATTGAATTATTACTCAAAAAATTTTAAATAATGAAGGATAATAATTCCAGTTTAAAAAATTGTGATTCCATCTAACATAAAAGATTTTGATGATAAGGGAAATTGAACTATTTTCTGTGTGGAATTATAATCTATTTGTGCTTAGAAACATATATAACAAGGCACATCTGAATGTGTTGTTTAATAATCAATTAGAAAAACATGATAAGTTGACTTCATGTAAACATGAAATCAGGTATCATTTCAAAGAGTTACATGTAATTAAATTCAAGCCTCATCAAAATAAGAAACATTTTCATTACATTTTTAAATTTAATCTATTCTAATACTTAGATATTTGTTATGATTCTATATTTCTTATGTGTATTTTGGAAGAAAATCATATTGAAATATTATAAGGATATATGAAATACATTAAAGAAGTTATTCAGTATTTTCAAGAGTCATCAGAGTATGACACCACTTCTGAACCAATCATTTAACATTAACATATCCATAAACATTAAAAATATCTCATAAAAAATAATTCATTTATTCAAAAACAACAACTTATGAAATTATGTTAAATATTATTCATTTTATTATTATTTAAGTCCATTTCAATTGTAATAATAAATGTATGATTTTCATAGTTAGAAAAATGAAACATTTATATGATGTTATGTGCGACATTTTCTATTTCTTATTCTATTTTATTTAATTTAATTTGTTATAAAAAATGGGAGAATATTGGGTAAATAATAATGATTAGTTCAATTTCACATTGGTAATTATAAATTGAAAGGAGTACAGTTGTTGTGTAAATTATTTTTTATAATAACTCAAATATATATTTATTTTTAATAATGTTATATAATTTCCAACAATTTCTTGATATTCTATAATTTATGCTATGGGTTTTATGATCGTACAAAGTGTTTGACTATTGGAAATGTGGTGTCTCAATAATACCCCATGAATTTTATTGATTCTGATGCTCAAAAATACCATTGACTATGTTAAAAATGAAGTAATTGTAAATGTTTTTATGGAATATTTATATTGGGAAGTTTATATTATCTACAAAAATAAATATTTGGTAACGGATTATGAATGATTTTAAATCATATCTTATAAACATTATTCATAACAAACACTTGTAATTGTATCTTTTGTTTTGAAAACCATATGTATGAAATATAAAATTTGGATCATGTACCCAACATTATTGGAAATGTATTTTTAAAAAACACTACATTTGGATAAAAACCTGTGTTTGAGAAGATGAATTATATTGAAAAATAACCATATATAATCACTGAAACCAATTTTTGTGGAGACAAACATATGGTACATCAACTCTATATTTATAATCAATTTTACATTATTAAACCTACATTTTTATTCTTCACATTCTGTGATTGAACCATAATATTAAATATTAAAAATTATTGGTTTTAATTAAAAATACTTTCCATGATCAGTATAACGAAAAAAGGTAAGTGAATATCATTTTAATGAAGTAATTCTGGATTGATTCAAGATAATGTATTGAAAAATGTAAATTTATCAGGATTCAAAGGGATGTTACGAGTATCCTAAATAAATTTAGTTGGAAATGTTTTTATTTTTCAGGAAATATTTTTTGTACTCTGGAGAATGAAATACTTTTTTGACTATAAATATCATGAGTTTGTTCTCTTTTTTGTTAATATATATATGCATTAAATTTTACAATATAAAACATCTATAAAAATTAAAAATTAAATGACATTGTTATTTTGAAGAAGCTACTTTGTGAAAAAAATTATATTTAATCCTTCTGTCATGAAATGACTTATATATGTTATGATTATACATTTGTTTATGATAATTCACCAATATTATTTCTTCAATGTTAATATTTCATAATGACGTTCTTATTAATATAATTATATCATTATTTTGTATGTTTTTTTCTCAAATAATGTAAAACAGATTTTGAATTTAATAAATTAATCCCTTTTAATTTTTCGGATTTTGGGATACTCCGAACATGGAGTAGAATTGTGTAATATTATTTGACTAATCAACGGAGAATCTGCTTATCATTAAAATAGATAGTAGGAACTATAAAGCCCTATGGTAATGGATAAAACTGCATGCACATAGATATGAATATCTTTTAAATAGACAAATTGTTTTGTGAAAATCGTCATGCACAAAGAGATAGTGTAGGTGGAGTAAAATGTGGTATCATTATACCCCAGACCATCATAAAAATTGGTTTTACTTTATTAATTATTGATTACTGAAAGTACTTATAGAATAGAATGTTTCATATCATCATAGATTACATAGAATTTTAGAATAATGATTTTTTCATGATTATCATAAAATACAATTTATTACCCTTTTACATGTAAATTTATTATTCTGGAATAATAGGATGCTCATCCAAGTCCAAATGCACACCCACCAAACATCATAATAAATTAATCCTACCAAAATATAAACTATAAAATTGTCAAAAAAGTTAACTATCTTATAAACACCCATTGATGAATATATTATTGTTCTAAATGATTATTTAATTTGGAATAATTTAAAAACAATGCACTAATTTATTTTAAATCGGTGAAACCACGACTAATCATACATATATGTTCTCTGAATCATTTTCATTGTAATCCTAAGGGAACTCTATATCACCTAGAACCAATTAAATTGTTAATTTTATATGATATATAAGAAATTTAAAAATAGATTCATATAGAAATGTATAATATTTATATGATATGTGATAGTCAGAAGAAAAAAATTTGATATAATCTTTAGTGATTTAGTGAAAAATTACCATCATTATCAATAAACTCATCCATGAGGCAGTTAAATGGGAAATAAAACACTATATATGAGAAAAAATACAAGGTTATCCATTTTAGAAAAAAAAATATAGGAATTAGAAAAGTATCTATCCATTATCCAAAATCAAAATAAAATCATGAATCCTTCAGAACAATTGGGAACCAAAATAATAAATGAGGAGGTCTCCTCAATGAATTGACAATTCATGACATAAAGAATATATATTAGAGTAGGATAAATGATTAAGGGGGTATTGGTAAAATCCAACACTTTAATAATTTTTTTAGGCCATCTTATTTGGCCAATTTATTTTTAATACAATTAAACAACCATGTATTATGTATATATTAGTAAAGACACATAACAAGGTTTCTAAAAATAGGTGGAATATATGAAAACGATCTTTAAACCATCATAATACATTGAATGAATTATCTAAAACCATTAAATAACTAGTAACCTTTCCCTAGGTATATAATTATCTCTTTGGTATACCCTTTAGTCAACATTTTTTCCCCTAAACAATGTTCTATAAAATTAATCTAACTATGCACATTATCTAATTAAAATTAGTATTCCCCACCAATATGGTACTATATGATTTCACCTAATCTATAAATACACAAATGTGTAGAATGAGAGAAATCCAAAAAAAAAAGGTAAAATAAAATAAAATGCTCGCCATTAAAAATAGATCCAAATACATTTGTAACACTTCCATTAAAATGATGAACTGAAAAATAAAATACAGTTAAGAAAAAACATAGGTAATATCCAAAATTCCTAAATTTTACATTAAAAATTGCATGAGATATGAACATTCGACCTAATCCTCAACCACCTCCTATAGAAATGAACAGTAATATATATATATATGAAGGATGATCATAAGATGTATGCATGGTATGATCCTTAACAATGACACTTTTGAAAATGATAAACAATGTCTAATAAATCCTTATTAAAAAACTAATTCCAATTCATCACCTAATCACGTATTTTTAGTCATTGTCCATATAATAAATCTCAAAAAAAGTATTTCATACGATTAATAATATAATATAAAAATGCTATTAGGAAAATGCACATTGATACAACTTCTCATGTATTTTCCAACTATTTTCCAACTTACAATGTCCCTATACATTTCTATCCAAAAATAATTGCAACCTGAAAACACTTGTGGAATGTCAATGTATCATTGAATTTGTGCTTTAAATCATATCATCATAAATACATATCATTCACATGTTTATCAATTCGTCACATCATCTACATCATTATTCCAAGAATGTGATAAAGTATTTTTTGTAATCAATAACATACTATGAATTGACTATAATAACTGATAACATAAATAACCATACTTAATATAAAAATAACTATCCTTTAGATTCAATATAAATATTTTGATTCATACGAAATTATCATCAAATTTCATATCCATCAACAGAAATAAATGTCAATAGGAACAAATATTAAAAATTTCATATAATATAGGCCGGATATGAAATAGGGAAGGTAGGGATATTCAACCGTTCATTCCTCACTATAATTATTGTTACAGAAAAAACATATCGAGATTCCGTAGTGTTTTTTTGTCTAACCAACATGGTTAGGGTATAATATGGAATAACATAATAATGGATCATATATATAGTTCACAAAAATCATTAAGAAACTTTTTAGCCTTAACCTCAAATATAGTTATCACATCTCATACCATTTATTTCTTCCAATGATGAATAGATACTCTATGAGAACATAGATGTAATAAAACCTTCCGTTTAATTGATTAGATAATTCATTTACTAAATTTCATTAATTAATAACCTATTTATGTACCTCCATTCATATAACAACATATTATATTGAAATAAATTGGTATCATCATTAAAATATAAATTAAATAACACACCATATATGTTATATTAATAAACATTTATGACAATTCTATAAACATAGTTTCCCATGAACCCATCCTACGATACAAAAAAAAGATTCTTCAACCATGCACAAAAATCTATATCAAGAATATGGGAAAGGGATACTGTATCTAGAAACCCATCTAGATGGCCTCTAAAATATATTCTGAAACAATCATGCATCGCAAAATTTTGTAAAACATTTTCATGAAATCCCAACACCAACATGACCCATCAGTCTCAATTCCATCCCCAACAACTATATTCATATAAACACAATCCCTTCTTTTATAGGCACTAATTGACGCAACATTCCCTTGGATCTCTGACTATTCTCATCAAACCATCAACCATCACATGCCCACATCACATCAAATCTTGAGTCTCACATTTAGAGTAAAATATATTGTAGAATGTAAACAATATATTTTTAAGTGGGCACCAAGGGACTAAAAGAAAGTCATCATACCATTATAATATAAGAGGATCACCATAACCTACAAAAATGTTTTAATTAAATAAAAAATTATTTGTATTTTTAAATAACTGATTAATTTATCATTAGATAAACCCAAAGGGATATAATTTAATAATCTATAAATAGATATAATATTTGAAAACATGATGCGTAACATCCAATTTCAAAAAATTATATTGATGAACGTTTTCAAATAAATGATCTACTAGTATTTCATTGATTTCCATAAAGTTATAAAGAATAAAAATAACAATTTAAACATGACTATATATTTCTATGGATAATAATCATTACCATATTTACATTATTTTATAAATTTCCAATTACATAAAACTCGATAAATGAATCCCCTTCCTATGTATTAAATATCACCATTCTATTAGAAATATTGGATGATCATGGATCAACACCGAATGATAGTGAAGGATGATTTACTATAACATATCACTGAATTTACACCACAAATCCATTCCTAGATCACATCACAAAATATAGTGTATTTCATTAGGGATCATTTAGTATAATGGAAGACTGAATGGTGGATGATGAGGATATGATAACAGGATCAAGAGGTCTTGAATCTCCATGATTTTAGATATAATTCCCTATGATATATTCATAATGTGTCATTATGATGAAGATCAAATGCATACCAAGTGACGACTCCAACAATGGATCCACAACAAGAGATATTGAACAAATAATTTAATTGGTTGTGGAAAATCAGATATAAATCATATTACCCTTAAATAGATTATAACATGATTTTTTAATTGGATAAATAATGAAGTAAAACCAGATTTCAATCCCCCCCAATGGATAACATGTGTTTCCCTTTCAGACCACCAAATATCTGATTATAAATATTTCCATATAGACTGTTGAAACAAAACAAAGATCATTATTATTATATCCACAAACACCACATCCACATCTAGGATGTCCTTGATAAAACTACTCAACAAATCAGTAAACGTGGAATAATTCCATAAAAAAATATATTTTCAACATAGAAAATTCTAATATGGGTATATAATCCATTTTCCCCTCCTTTTATTTTAAATGATATCATGCATGTTTCCATGATTTAGGCCACACCCACAGCGGGTGTTTCCATGATGTTCATTTTTTATAGGATGACACCATAACCATTAGAGCTTATAATACACCATTCAATTCCAGGTTTCCATCCATTTTGCATTAAGAACCGCATTTACAGGCAAACAAACAAAGTATACTTTATTGAAACTAAAAAATCATTCTACACTCCCATCATTAGGTTATTATAACCCTTTTAAAGGCCAAAACAACACTTTATTCATTAAAACAACTCCAAACTAAATTTTGAAAACATTGAACCTCTAATAATAACATCTGAATGTATAATAATTTTAATACCATTTTATTATATAAATCTAAAAAAATTATTTAGTTTGATAATTTAATAAAATCCTTGGAATAATAATATTAAATTTGGTTTTTATAAGAGTAATTCAACGGGATACCTCAGAAGAGTTTGTCCATCATAGTAGAACAACCTCTTCACAATGAGGATGAAGATGAGAAACGAAGTAATTAAAAAAATTACCACAAACACTCTCCTGGGGTACTACCTAATGATGAAGATTAAATGAAAAAAATAAAAAATCAGGGAAGTGTGAAAAATATTCCATTAGCATATAAAATATAAAAAATGTCAAAAATATTCAACCGGATTAATTAAAAACAATGAATTAATAAATAAAAATATTGTGGTATTGAGTTCGGGTTTTTAACTGACAATCCATGGTGATACCCTTCAAAATACTGTATCAGTAGAAGACTTTTCCATTGGGTTTGTAATTATTACATGATACATTCTCCCAATGGTCATGGGTATGAAATACCCCTACTCAAAATTCTCATTATTATGACTATTTATGTCAAAAAAATAGATGAAGTATTAATTATCATATCAATATTAGAAAATACCTGATGAAGGGAAAATATAATTTATCTGGATCATTTTTATTAGATGTTATTTTTGAAACACTAATACCCCATCATGATCCAAATCAAATTATTAACTAATGAACCATAGAGAAATCACACTCCCTTTACAAATACATTTTTAATTGTGATGAGGATTCAACATCAAAATTAGATGATATCCACCTAATACAATAAATGCCTCATCCATAGTTAATAAAATAAACAATGATGATCTAATACTCCCATAATATAATCATTCCATAACCACCACTTCTATTTCCTCTTCACTAGTAGTTTTATACCTTGAATTTCTATCTCTATAAACCTAGTCCAACAAAATAATATATTCAAGGGGAATCCATACAATAAATTAGTTGGTTAAATATAAATAATGGTGTAAAAGATATAATAGTTTGAAAAGTCATCAATGGGTAGGTGTCTCTATGATGAACCAGAAAAAAATTTCACATGACAGATATATACATTCAAGATTCTGGGTTGATAACTCTATATAACAATCCATCCATAGATAAAAATAATTTATAAGAAAAACATAAGATCCAAAATTATATCAACTGTCTCAATAAACACTAGGTTAAAATGATTATGATTATTAGATATAATCAACTCTATTTAACTATAGTGTCTCACAACCTCCACCTGAATCATCCTATAAAACCAACCCATTAGATAAAATACATGATTTCTAAGAAGGTATCATATTAATTCAAATTGTCCACTATCACCTAAATATATTTATTTTCTCTCCAATATCAAGGTAAAAAGATATTTTATTCTATATAAATTTAATCCCAATTATACTAAAGAGTATATAATGGTTTGGGAAATACATGAGGAGCATGTTATTCTTCATTGATCTTCTTATAGGAAAAACACCTCTACATGAACTCTAAAGCAGAACACTTCAACCTGGGGCACTAAAACTGAAATTTCGGTCAATAATAAATTTCTTTAACAAGTGGATATACTAATATTAGTGACATTATTATGTCACATAGCACAAACACAATAATATTTGATGGAATTAAAATCCTTCCCTAGAGTAATATAATTTCATTCCAATAGTCAAAAAGAAAATATTTGGCATCACTATTTTGATTTCTATCACACTAATGTCATACCTCAAAATCTCTAAATTTGAAATCCTACAACAATATCCGGAACCATTTTTCAACATATTTTATAAAATTAATCCCTTCAAATGAACCTACCTAATATGAAGTTGCATCTTAATGAGTTTTTTACTTTCTTCTTAAATAATATCCAAATTCACACTCCCCATCAATATATGAAATTTTTCAAATCAACTAATCATTAAATTTTAAATAACCAGTTTATAAGATATAATTTTTTCAAAATCCTATAAAAAATATATCCATAAACATAAAATTTGTAATGTTATTATAATACATTCTATAAGGCGTTGGGATTTTTGAAAACAAGAATAAACTCACTAATAATTTAATGGCTACAAAACATCATAAAAAACTAAAAATAGTGAAATATCATGAGCTGAATACTTATATTCATGGGGATGTATCATTAAAAAAATTATAAATAAATACACAATATTGCATTATGAAACAATGAAACCATTTTTTAAGACTCAATGAAAGCATTATATTAGTCTATATATTATATCAATTCATGAACTCACAAACTTTTTTACTTTTCCTAAAATACATCAAACATTTATGAAACCAACTATTATATAAAAATGTGTGGAATTTTTTTCTCCATATTGAATGAGGTTTCATAATTTTAGAGAAGTTAATTGTAAACCTAAAATAATACCAGTTTTAGTCGAGGAAACTCTATACTGCTATTAACGTACTATGAAAAGTCAATGAAACAATAACCTCATTCTTCATAGAATTCAGGTCAAATACTCGTTGGGTCTCGACATGCCCGAAAAATTAAGTCATCACCCTAGAAATAATAAATATCGAACCAAACAATTGATTTTTAAGCGTAAGTAATCTATAAACTAATGATGAATTCCATATTTTATCCTCATAAAATGTTGATTATAAATATATTTCATCATGGGAATCCACTGTAAAATATTGAAGAAAATGTTGGAACACAATGTTGATCAAATCCATCAAAACAAATTTTCATTCACTAAGACATAATTATAAAAAAATACATTATAATTTCTATAATAATAATGTAAATTATTCTTAAATATATCTACATCCTTCACAAATATTTAATGATATCTTTAATGTATATTTATCATAAATAATTAACTATATTCATTAAATACATTGATTAAATAGTCATTACGTGGAAGTTGTTAGTTATTCATCACTATCACCATATTCATGTTCTGACAATATGTACATAGATGAAAACTATCCTTGAAATTATTTTTAAACAAAACTGACACATCCCATGTTTGTATACATGTCCAAACCAAATATGTTTCCAATATATCAATGAAAAAAATCCATAGAACACATATTTATGAATTCACAATCATATAAGGATATATGAAGATCATATAATCACCATTATCCATAGCACACATATCAATTTTTGAGAGGATAACAACTGAACCTCCTCATGAAATACAACATTGTACTCTTCAATATCCCACATAATCACCATTATCAAAACTTCCTATTAACATAGAATAAAATAGTATATCAAGAATGAAAATATAGAAACAAATCGTTGTCCAGGGGAGTATATCAAACCCTTGTGAAAAAAGAAGACCTTCTATCATCATTATTTAACATCGTCAACAACCTGATGTTATACAAGATAAACTATATAGAATAAAGATTTTATTATAATATGATTATTTATTTTGGACAAATATTCATGTATGTTTTTTCTTCACAATAGTAGTGATACCATAAAAATAAATTTCAATATATATGAAAAGAAAAATATTAATTTCATCCTCAAACTGGTATAGTAAGCTCCAATGGTTCTAGAATATTCTTCATCTAAATTTCCAAAACATTGAAATCTACATGGGATATGAGAGAGTAAATGTATCTAGAACAATATGATGTATGCACCCAATTAGAATAAAATGAAAATTTTGCTCAAATGATGTTTATATCACCTATGATTAGTAACTCTAGAAAATACATTTATAAATAACCTACACTGCAAAATACTTGGAACATATAATAAAAATTCCACATCAAAATTATTATACCATATATTTAGAATAATCTAGGGATTGACCATTTTTGTACCCATCTCTACTATAAAATATAATTGACCGATTACTCTACTATTGTAGAAATGATTAAATATACTTCAATAGTTGAACATTAATTGTAAAGAATAACACATACATCCTAGAAAATAAATTATATCACTCTTATAATATATTACTATATGAATTTTATGAAAATGATATGTCTGATCCACTAGAAGGGGTCTACGATCCTATACACACAGAGAAGAAATGAAAAGAGAAATGGGGCATACCCTCAGTTCATTGAAACCCCATCTTTCATTGAAACTAGGAACCCTTATGAATAACTATACTACATAGATAATATTAATAATTTCCCTCACATAATGATATTATTATAGATAATGACATAGAAATAATGATTACTCTCACATATACCACATTATATTCTATTAGAAGAAATAGGGTGACATGGTGCCGAAGATGTCAACATAATGTCTTCTGGAAATTCCATACCCTAGAAACATGATAGGAAAATATGTCTAAATTATATCAAATAGTAACCCTAAAATGGATCCCAAACTCCTATATATCAAAATTTGATGGGTTAAAATTTCATGATGATTGTCCTCTTTTTAAGTGTTGAATGATTATTATATCATTAATAATATTAGAACACTTCCTACTTGATATCTCACATCTCATAATCTTAGAGGAAACACTATTATTGGGTTTCCCTCTACAACATAATTAGTGACAATGTACCCATTTCTCATTTCAGTAATAGATTGAAAAATTGTATATATACAACTCTATATATGTGTCTTATGTCACTGATGTAATAATAGTACATCTAAATTGTTAAGAATATTGTAAAAAAATATTATATTGTTCTATTCCAAGTGTCATTGTCACCATCCACAATAATATGTTGATCTAATGGAAAGTAATACTAAAAATAATATATAAAATAATAATGGAAATGTCAATCAAGAGCCATATATTCATAAGAAAATATTTTTAGGGTCTCATGAAAGTATAATATGTAATATATATTATTAATTAATTATGGTTTATCCTAATACCAATGTTTAAAAATTTTCAACAATGAGTCAAAGGAAAATGATGTATGATCCCAAAAAATGTCTCTAAAAATACACTAGTGTAACATTTTGTAGTACGGCCAAAAAAAGTAATGGTCATCCAAACATATCACAAGGGGAACTAAATAATTTTTTTATTTTCATATATACCTTCTTTGAGTCAATTACTAAAAAATGTTGAAAATGTTTCCTACAATCGCATGAAATCCTAATGAGTTCATTAAAACAAAATATAACCTATCCTTTATCATGAACCATTTATAACACTATTTCCCCACACATCATTCTAGTGTAACCTATATAGGATATTTATTTGAGATAGATAATAATGACCCAAAAATTCCACCTCTAATATTCCATGGCTTGAAAAAAACTATAATGGGTATATCCTATAATAAAATTGGTTACACGACCATTTTGATTATTTAGGAACAAGATATAAGATGAAATCCCCAAAAAATATTGATAATAAAATAAAAAATTATATCTTAGAAAAATCATGCAATATCATATAACTAATAAACAATGATTCAAACATCAAGTAACGATATAACGTACTTTGTTTTGATAACATATCCAAAATATCGCAAAAAACTACACGAGTGAGTAACATCTATCATGGTCAACAATTTGATAACATAAATATATATACATTTTTTAAATTAATGTTTATACATAGAAACACCCTCCGTAGTTCCACTATTTATTTAGATAACGAATATATACTTAATCCATGTGAATAAAAAGTGATGCTAACTCATAACCTACTCATGTATTTTATGCTTCCTTCCTCACTATGGATCTTTCAAATAGAATTTGAAAATTGTAAAAATATATTTTCTAATGTTCTATTATGTTAAGATAATACACTACCACTTTCACGCTATTTTACACTCTTCCAAACTGTCACAGATTTTGATCCATCTATCTCTAAAAAAAATATTTGTTGATTTATCTAGGGAAACATTGATATATGATACACATAACATATCAAATTTTTTCATTATAAACAAATATCATGATCTCCATGAATTACAACATGTTATCATAGATCTATATATATATATATATATATATATAAGAAACTATGTTTTTATGACCCAATAAAACAATTTCATTTGGTATCATACCAAAATACGTCACACCGAATAAATGAAATAATTATGATCATCATTATGACACTATATCTAGTGTTTCTTGTGTGTTGAATGAACAAATTCATTAAAACCCTCAACCAAGAAATATGATAAAGGTAACCACATATCATGAAATCACATAATGAGACATGGAGAATAGTGTAATGAATGTCGAGTTAGTCAACCATATATTCCTTAGCAATCTAGATATTAGTGAAAACATCATTGATTGGAGAATTAAATGTCAATCGCAATGCGGACATTGGTGGTGTAGCATATGTAAAATAATTAAATATGAATATACTAATAACTAAAAATAAATATATAAGGAGCTACACAACCATATCCTCATCATAGATTATTTGATCTATGACACAGGTCTTCCACTATTAGAAACTAGATACTATATTAATACATAAATATTCAAGAAACCTTGATTTAATTATTCTATTTAATCATTTTATATTTATTATTAATTAACTACAGATTATGTCCTCTCTGGTAATAATTCAACTAATTCATTGACTTCTTGAGATTAATCATCATTCCTAATTTTATACTACCACTAACTATTAGGTTTAAATTATTCAACATCCATTATCATCCCATAAATCCTTTTAATGTGACACTCATATATGAAACCATAAAAGATGAATCAAACATTACCAAATATAAACATTAATATGGGGGAATTAATTTTTTATCAAGGAATATGGACATTCATTTCAAAAAAAATATTCTAATATATGAAATTATCTAATATTTAAAAAAATCAATGGGAAATCCATTATTTAACCATCATAGTCAGACCAAGTGCAATACCATGAACCTATATCCATGTCACCATTAATCACACTATCACATTATCCACCTATTTACACAAACTCATTACCCCTTGAACGCTCTTTGATAACAATTATGCATCCTAGTATGACTTCATATTCCATTATATAACTCACGTCCAACGAAACATGCAATGTTTAAATCAATATACAAAACATTAAAATGCTTTATGGTACATAGAGACAAGAAATATAACATTCATAAGAACATGGTTTTCTACAATGTTTTATCTAATAACTAGTTAAATATAATATAAATGTAAATGATACATTAATCTAGGTAAAAACTACATGAATACTATGGAACCATTTATCAATAATTGTAACATATGTAATTATGTTTCTACGGAAAACATCTTTTTTCATCAAATTTTATTGAATATAATTTTCAATTAAATGTTTAACACTAATTATCTAGATTGAAATCATATAAAAATGAAAAATTGAAACAAATTATTCATCCAACATTAATTACTACTAACAAATATTTTATTAGTTTATGTTATTTAAAAATTTTACAATAATAGAAAATACATGATAAAAGGTTTCAGACTCTTATATAAAAAACTATCTCTTAGAATAAGTGGAAAAGCATTATCACGAAAGAGACACTACAAATGTATACGAATAAAAAATATAGGAAATATATTTTCACAAATATAGATTAATCAACATGTAGATTATATTAAAAATTATCAAAAGAGATAAGTGATGTTAACAATATTATTACATATATGACATTAAAATAAATAAATCCACAAAAACATTTCATATGTTGAATTTTTTCCAAAATCATAGAAGATAAATGATAAAAAATGATTGAAATGGAAATAATAATCAGAAGAACATACATGTAAAATTGTAACATCAATCCATGCAATTTACTGAACACAAAATACTGATTACTTCCATACAAATATTCATCGATGAATGAATAATTAATGGATATAGATGTTCTAAGTTTTCCTTGATGAATATTATATGATTGTTCATGATTAAAGTTAGTAAAAATATTTATTTTATCACATGGAACTGATGGGATATTGATCAAATAATTATCTAGAGAACAATTCAACAATGGATCCCCAATATAGGAGAATTACCTGACCATTTCTGGGGTTGATCCATTGAATCTAATATTATAATGTACATTAGTGGGATGAGTTGAGAAGTAATAATATGTAAATGAATTAGTTTAAATATAATTCATGAACACACTAAAATAACACTCACATTCCAAATTGAAAGGGTTCGGGATATAAGAGGGATTCCATTTCAGCCCGTTAATATATAAATTAACTAATGTAATAACATCCACCCCTATTGTGGTGTTCATGTGGAAACACAAATAAATGCCTTCTACCAGTGTTTTTGTTTCTGAAAACTAAAATATTTTATCTTAAAAAAACATCAATCTTTTGAACATATGATATTTCCCCATACATAATTCGTATCTGATATCACCCATGGTGAAACACCTAGAAATACACCCCATTGGGCATTTCTATATTGATTATTTCAGACAGGAGGACAACACAAGAAACATAAAATTAGAAAAATATTTTTCAATACATTTTGTTTTATATCGGGAAGAATGTACCACACAACCATCCCAAAAGACTATCCCATGATTTAATTTCAAATGAGACCTTTACCAAACTAACTGTTAGGATGTTGTTATACATTTAAGGGGAAAACAAATCCTTAACCATTGGAAAACCACTATACTCCCTCTCTACACTACTAAGGCTCGTAAAAACATAAAGAATTAGTCAATAATTGTGATACGATTCCATTTACATAGACTATTATAATAATAAAAAACAATATAAATATGATAGAAAAATTTGGTGATAATTAAATAGAATTCATTTTCATAGTGATACCTATAAAAAATATAACGGAATAAAATATTATGGTTACATATATGACCATTGGATAAATCATCATTAGTTTTATGGTCATTGTTTATAAATATATTTTATTAGATATATAATTCTTTTATTTATTAAATTATTTATTTATTTTAAAAAACGAATAATAATGAACAAGAATATATCATTTCATTAAATTTATTTAATAAAAAAATATAATATTTAATTATATAAAAATTAGTAATATTACTAATGAATTATTTTAATTTCTTATAATGGTATTAGAATGGTTAAAATATATTTATAATATTTATTATTTAGAATATATCTAATTTATTTTATGGGGTTGTGATTTATCTCATGAAATGTTTATACATTGATTTTTTTATAGGAATAATTTTTTTATGTTTTTTGTTTTTGATTTCAGTAATTGAAATTGAAAATAATTTAATAAATCTTATAATTTATTATTCAAATTGAATACAAACTAAACTATCAATGATTTAAATAATATTTGATATGTAATAATAATAATAGTATGTAATGTATAAAAAGTCACACTTATATATGAATTATTATTTATATATATATTCAGTTTTCATATTGTAGTTAAATTTATCGTATATAAAAGTAAGAATTTGAAAAAATAGAGTTACATTTTTAAATCAATCGAGCAAATTTATGGAAGCATAAAATTATTATTTTTTCTGTATTACTCCAATAATTTAATATGAATTACAATAAATAATTATCTTATTGAATAATTATTGATATAGGAAACTCCATATTATTGTGATTAATAAATTAAAAAAATTCAAATTTAAAATGAAGATACTATGAATATATAATGTGAAAACAAATAAATTAACACAAATTAGTAGTTGATATTAAATAAGGATAACAAATTAACCATTGAAATTTCTATTAGATTTAAAATATTATATATATTTTAATATATATATTTTTTTTAAAATATATATTTATCATGATTTATAATTTGAATGTTATTTAATTTAAATTTTTTAATTTTATATTTTAAAACAATTTTTTTTATATCAGTGATTTTTTTAAAATTTTGATTTATAAGTGAATATTGAAAAATACCATTTTTACACAAAATTGGAATTTCAAAAAATTATCTTGTAATCATCGTGACACAAAATATAATTAAAATTATTTCCATACAAACAATTTAATTATTTTATTAATTCAATTAGGAATTTAATTTTCTCATAAAAACATAAAGTATTCAATTTTCAGTCTATGTGTTCGTTTATTAAAGTAAATTAATTGTGCTTCCTCCTTTAGATTAATTATGGATTTATATAATTAGCTTATGTTTTGGATGTTTTTTGAATTTTAGTTATAGTTATAATTTTAATGTTATTATATTACATAAATTTTAGATTAATTCAAGAAATAATTTTTGTGTGAAAACAAATTTAATATCAAAAGGGACTTTCTTAAAAATATTTAATATTTATTTTTTTAATGTTATATTAAATTTATATTTTAATTTATAAGGAAATTCATTATATTATATTGAATTATATATTTTTAACCATTATATTAATATTATTTAATATCATTCCACCATTTTAATCACAATATTATGTCTTCATAGTAAACGTTATGTCACCATTGTAAACATTAAAGTTGTTAAAGATCTGGATAAACTATGCAATAATGTATAAAGAACCATAAGTCATGAATAAATTTGATTATACAAGTGCATTATTTATATATATTTTCATATCATTGAAAAAATTTATACTTTCTACTAATTTCGTTTATGAATTTCTTTAATATTAATTTAATGTTATCAATATTTATAGAAGATCCAAAACTGTCTTGTATAAAATCAAAAATCCTCTCTATGCACCCCTATAGAAATTGAGAACCTAGAAATGGATATTACTAACAAAATCACTTACCAAATTTTTGACATTAATAATATTTCATTTTTTTTTACCAATTTACAAAATCAATATGGCTTATGGATAGATTTGAAGGATGGTAAACAAAGAATTAGTAATCATCATAACCAGGTTCATTCAATTTTTTTATTCTTCAACATAATCCAAATATTCATAAACCCTCATAAAATATTTGAAATAATTACAACATGTATAGATACTTTAAAATATTGATGTAATATTAATAATATTCTTATTTTGTATCCTAAAGAATTTTAAAATGTATCTCCCTTGTATGTAAAAATAAACTCTTTGATGAATTTGATATTTCATTTTTCATCACAACATCAAATTATTGTAAATGAATATATATATAGTAAATAAATATTATATCCATGTGTTAATTATTTTTGGAGAATTATAAATTATTATCTTTATTATTTCCCTTCAATCAACATAAATGTTAAAACATCACCATATGTATATACTAACTGTCGACTGCATATGTGACATATTTGATTTTTTCTTTACCATCATTCATATATTGTTATAAATATGAACAGAAGGAATATATTTTATATTCATCATATTATATAGGGTAAATATATGTTATATTGTAATTATACAATAACATATTCTTATTATTCAATGGTTATAACAATTATTAATATCGTAGAATTTTAACCCCAACATGAGTGATTATAAAATGATTATTTAATTAATAATAATGGTATATTATATGTTATAAAATAATGTATAATATTTTTTTTTTGTATGATCTAATTAATAATGATTGGTTATTTTTAAATTTTTCTTCACTAATAATATATATAGTTTTTATGGAATGAAAATATATAGGAAACACGGTTTCTTTCATTCGATGTAGATCATTAAAAATAGTTCAAGGAAACGAACAATAATATCAATTAAATAAAAAAACTGTAAAATTTTAAATTTTTAGATAATTATATATCTATTGAAAAGATGACCAAGATCGACAAACTATAACCCCAGTATTTAACATGTATGGGAAACTAAACATTTTACCCAAAAATTTTATTTTGAACAATTTTATTTAAAAAATGATTTATAATGAAGTACATTATAATCTTATATGAAAATAAAAAAATTATGTCTTGGATATATGTTAATAAAAATTCAAATTTATTATATATATGATTTTAGTGCATTTATAACACATAAGATGATGAAGGTAAGGAGATGATTAACATAATTTCCATTCATTGGAAAATATTACATATCCATTTATATTATTATATCATGATAATATATTATATGTATGAAAAAAAAATTATGTGTAAACTATTTTTTTATAATCATTTAATTGGTTTATTCTTATATCACATGTTATAAGATCCATAATTTTTTTGGTCGTGATTTAAATTTTGTAGGATTTGTTTCATTTTGGGCGCTATTATTTCTTTTATATGTTGTAATTAAATTTCAATTGGTATATTTGAACATATTATTTTATATAATTCATGTTATTTATTGAACCATATCACGTTTGAATGATTATTGGATTTTCATTAGATATTCATCAATGTTGATATGGATTATTTTATAATCTTCATTTTTTCATGGGTTATTATATTTCGATTTAAATTAGAGGAATTATATGTTAATACTCTCTTAAAACCCAAAATTTCATTATATTTTTTTATAGGTCATTTTGGTAGTATTCCAATTTTTGCCCTCTATGTTAACCAAAAATTCATAACCAAACTTTTTTTATGAATGGATGGCCTTATTTCTCATTTGTGGTCATGAATCATTCTTATCCATATCAATTTCATTAAAAAAAATAATTTAAATAATTTCATATCTACATTTATGTTAAAAGTATATATATTATAATATTATATTTGAAATTTTTTAAATTTTTTTAATATAATCATCTTATCATTTTAAAAATGTGTAAATTTTTCATTCATTATAAATGATTGAAAGGAATAGTTTTTATCATTTAAAAGAAGAAATTATTTTACTTCCATATAGTAATTTATTCTCTATGAATCTATCCTTCCATGTATCCATCTGTTTTTATTGAATATACAATATATATTTTTTTATTTATTAATATAAAAATTAAAAGACAATTTTTTTACGAAAGTATGTTTTTAAAACTTCTATAAATTTATATTAGTTATATGTCGATATAGCTGAATGATTATTATAAAAAAAGATATTTTCTAGTAATACAATTTAAATTATTCTATATATTGATTTTGATTTTTTTAGGATATTTTACGTAATCCTAGTTTTTCCATAGGTTCAATTTGATTTGAATGAATTATGATTCTTCATCTGTTCATATGGAATATAAATGTGTCATTTTTCATTTGGGGAATGATGGGTCAGTTATAGTGAATCAATCCCTCAGTGGTTGTTTTATATCACATAGGATCAGATTGGTATATAGGAAACTAACCCATGACTAGTGGAATGGTTTTGGTAATCTCATGGAAAATGGTACATGAGTTGAATGTAAAGTCCCAATGATAATTTGGTCAGTTTGAGACTATTGGTACCTAGGAAATTAGATTAAAAAATATTATGTTGTTGGTTTGCCTAATATTGGAAGGATTTACGAAGAATTGTTTTTTTAGTCTTATCCAAAAGGGTATTTATATTGGTATATTTACTAATGGGAGTATTATCGAGGTTGATAACAGAAAAAATACATTCAACATGAGTTAATGGTTTCATAGTGTAAAAATAATGAGACATAATAAATTGGACAATATAGTTTCTAGGGGGACCCCATATTGAGATACTTATGAAGAAGGGTTAAGATATATATTTTTTAGTTTATCATATGGTCCCTCCTTCATGTATAACCCAACGATTTATTCTATCATAACATCTCTATTCACTGACATTCATTGATATGTTGCTCATCCTTATCATAAACTAAAATTGTTCATTGATGACTTTTCTAAATCAGTGGTCCCCCTTACAACATAGTTATCTATTTTTTATTATTATTATAATTCAAAGATCATATTAAAAAAATATATTCCATGTTCTTATTCTTATGATTTTTTTATTACCTCACATTGTTTTATATTATTATATGAATCATGTAAAATATAATGTCAATTATTTATTGAACGGATCAGAGTTTATGATTGATGAATTTTTTACAATTATATTATATTATGAATATTAAAATACATCATTTTATCATATAAATATTTTAATGAAATGATGATTTTTTGTATTTTAATAAAAATTACTATGTTCACCCATATAAATAATTTGAGCTAACCAATGATATGATTTTTTTTATCGAGGTAATAATGAATGACATTTTTTAATATATATCATCAATGGCGACTGAAGTGTATTTTTTTCTGAGATGTTGACTATAAATCAATAAATAACAATATACTTGTATAATGGGATGTACTTTCATTAGATAGTAAAGAAAATAATATTTTTTAGTAAACAATATTCTTATTTTTGTAAAACTGAAAGCCTAAATTTTCTTATTTATGTATGTGACACTAATATTTATTGAAATTGATGTTATAGAAGTTAAATATTGTGTAAAATCTGTTGAAATAAAACACAGAATGTGAAGATTATGTTTTATATGAAATCTATTTGTACGAGTCTAGGGTATTTTAATAAGTATGAGGGATAATTTTAGATGAAAATATAGATTATGAACATAATAAATGAAGATAATATATTAGTTATTGTATCTATTATGAGTTTATATACTTATGTGAAATTTAATGTTTTATGTTAAGGATTCCTCTTAAATATTTTATGTGTCTTGATTTTATGGTGATTAATGATATTCATAGATAATATTTTTGGTGTTTACGAATAATATTATATTGATCTATAGGTAAAACATTTGGAAGTTATATTGATTAATATTATGATAGTTATTGTTATATGAGACAATTTGTTAATAAATTATTGATATATATATGTTGATCGGTGTAGATAGGAGTTTTTATTGTAATGTTATTTGGTGATATAGGATTTTAGGTAAATTTTAGGAAATATTAATAGAATTTATTGGTTTATATGATTATGGTATTTAATGATTGTTATTAGATTTACAAGTTTTTGGGATTCAGTTATGATGAATTTTGATAGTAGATTATTTTATATTTTTGGGTTATTAATATATTAAAAAAATTAAATTCTTATAGTGGTTTAATAATTTTTTTAGCATTATGTCAATAATATTTTAGAAGAATATGTGATAAAATTTATTTGACTATGGTTTTAAAATTTTCTCATACATATTTGGAAGAGTTTTAATGTTTATTTTTAGATGGACAATCAGTGTTATTTCTGAATCATTTAATAAAAATGAATCTATTATTCATATTTTTATTTATTCATTTTTTTAATATCATAAATTATGTCACCCAGTTTATGATGTTGAGAATTACCCATGATAAAAGGTAAAAAATTTAATTCTTATATCTATTTTTTGATATATTCAACATTTTTTTATGATTGAAAATGTAAATTTGATTATTTATAACTTTGAAAATGAAAATAATAATTTGTTTAAATAGATTCAATCATTACTAAACGTTGAAATAATTATTATAATATATATCCAAATCATGTATGTTCATTTTTAATTATCTATTATCACGATGGAAAATCAGAAGCTCAAAATAAATTAATATGTAGATAAATCAATCAAGTATTTGGAGGAAAACATGAATAATAAATATTTGAATTTTTTTATGTTATTGATTGGGATTAGACTTATAATTATACATTCATGATTTTAGTAATAGTTAATATAGAAATACAATGACTCATTACAGTAATAATGGAATCGGTTATCATGATAATAATGACCTCTGATATTATATTGACATCGAGATATATTATTATCTATAATATCAAATTAAATATTTAGTAAATAAATTACATATAACGATTTAATATAATAAATTGAGATTATAATATGATTTAATTTAAAAAAAATATATTATTAAATAACTAATAATATATGAAACCAATATCTAAATGAATACTATTTTTCTAAATATTATTTAAAATTCCATATATTTTATTTATATAATTTATAAATAAAAAAATTAATCATCATTAGTAATTCATATGAAATAATGTTAAGAATATCTAATGTTTCCAATGAATATTAATTAATTTTTTTAACAATATATTATAATTTTAGTATTTTAATATAAATTCCCATGTTTTAGAATATTAATTTCATAAAATGAAAAGATGTTTTAAATTAATAATATTTTACATATCAAAGGTTAAATATTTTTCATTTTATTGAAAATGATTAATTTTTGTTGATTAATGAAAAATAAAAATTTTGATAATATTTTCACTAATAATAATTTATCATTATATATTAATGGCATAAATAATAGATAAACATTTTAACAATATAAAATAGGAGTCTGTAAAATTAAGTCAAACATTTCAAATGATTTTTGATATATATAAACCTATATTTGAAATTTTAAAACACATGTATTAATATATTCATAGAAAATAATGATTTACCCATAAAAATAAATATTTATTTACAAAGTATCTTTCATTTATTGATTGATTTTAAAGTATAATTAATGTTGATTTTATACAATAATATATTATGTGTAAGGGATATCATTTTTATAATTTATATTTGTTCCTATTAAATTTAATTTTAGTAATACTATTTTTTTTAAAAGTTCTATATTGGGAACTTATTTTAAAATTTATTTAATGGAAAAAAAATTATTACGCAATTTATAAAATATTTATAGTTTTGACATTTCATTTATATAATATTCATCATTTTATTTTAATTTTTAAAATAATGTTTCTATATGGAATGATAGTCACCATTTTTATGGTCAATAAAAATAAATTGGAGGATAAATAATGGAATAAGTCTTAAAATAACAATAAAATTGTCTAAATGTAGATGGATAATGTGATAAGTTATTTAAATTACTTTATATTTTTATAAAAATCTACTTGGATCCACTATACACTAATTATGACATTATAATTATATTGAGAATGTTATTTTTTATGTAAATGGCACCCAACCTACTTTTATATGGCCCCCATCATGTTGGGGCTCAGAGCCCGGTGTCGCAGCAGAATTCGTCGATGTAGAAACACACAAGAAGAATGAAGGTTTTACCCGTAGGATTTTGAACTCGACACATGACACCCATGAACGTACCATTTTTTTCAGTACCACCGATCATCACAACTAGGACATGCCTCTTGATCTCCGAAACTAAGAGGACTTTCAATACATGTTCCTTTCATCATTGTCATCTCTGTGAAAACCACACCCAATACGCCTATACATTATTCATCTTCATCATCTTCACTTTGCACCGGTAACTGCAAACACAGAAACCCCTTCATCATTTCTCTCATAGTAGCTACATCTTTTCCATCCCACATTCCAAAACCCGATACCACATCCTCTTATATAGACACAATGTACATATCTTCATTAATGCGGAAAAATTTGATAATATCATCATTATTTCATCGATTAATATTGGGAATAACACTTCATAAATGTTTGGATAAAATACTCCATTAATGTTGAGAAAATCCTTCCATTATTAATTTTATCACTCTTCATTATTTTAATTTTAAATCAAATAATCCCAACAACGTCCACCTTGATTTAAAATTAAAATACTCAACATTCATCTCCACCATCTAGGTCAGTTTGATCATTGAATACACCTAGCTTTGAATGTCACCCAATGAACGGAACATGCCGCATGACACATGCAGCGATGAAGACTTTCTATATTCCAGAAAAACAGCTGATACCGTTATCATTTCTAATGACATCATAGTTTTGGGTCCTTCATAATCTGCTTCACCAGATGTTTTCCAACAAGTTCTACAACTGATTACTTCAACCAATCCCTCTAATACCACTTTTGGGGCTCAGATTCCGGTGCCACAGTAGAAGTCATCAATGCAGAAACACACAAGAATAAGAGAAGATTTCACCGGAAGGATTTTTAACTCGACACACGACACCCATGGACGTACCATTTTTGTCCCTACCTTTGATCATCAAAACTGGGACACACTACTTTATCTCTACAACCAAGTGGACTCTCGATACATGGCACTATCATCATCATCGTCTGTGTGGAAACCACACCCCGATATGCCTCTTCTTCATTCAACTTCATCATCTTCTCTTTGCACTGGTTCCCGCAGACGCGGCAACCCCCTCCTCATTTCTCTCTTAGCGGCTACATCTTTGCCAGCTCACATTCCAAAACATGTTACCACATCCTGTTATATAGACATAATGTCCATATCTCCATTAATGTGGTCAACATTCATAATTTCATCATTATTCCATCAATTAATATTGGGAATAACTCTTCATAAATGTTGTCAGAAAATCCTCCATTAATGTTGAGAAAATCCCTCCATTAATAATTTTATCTCTCTTCATTATTTAAATTTTAAATCAGATAATCCCAACACACCAACAAAAAATTATCAGTATTTTTAGAAAATATTTTGAACCAATATATACCAAAACAACATAAAAAAACACATATCCCTAACCTAATTATTTGGTTCACATAATAAACTATCAAATGATATTTTATGGTTGGATTGTATGGATGATATCCATTCATCATATAATCGTATTAACTGATTTCATTAATTTCATTTCATAGATATCATGAAAAAAAGACTAAAACAATGTTTATAGGTATAATATAACCAATTTTCTCCCATTTATATAAAATATTACTCTTAGTATTCATGTTATGAAACAAATATATTATGGATTTTGTTGAAATATTTTTAATGTAATGTTAATTTTTTTTCCTTTGAATTTATTATTTAATTAGAAATGTTATAACGAAATGTTTTTGTTTAAATGTTCAATTTTTTTCTATTCATATTTGTAATAAATATTGTTTTTAAATTTATTGAATTATCACGTTTTACTTCCCTAATTTACATTATTGTAAATGATGATTAATTTCCCATGTATCCTTGGGTTTTCAAGGAGAATACTTTTCTATGATTATGTGATTTTATTAGTTCTCCCAATAAACCAATCGAAACATATTCATGTTATTCTATTTCAATGAATATATTCAGTTATCTTATAAAAATATATATATTATATTACAATATTAAATAAAAATCATTATTATTCATTAGTTATATTTTTTAATGATATCAACCACATCATTTCTTTGGATTCAATGTCATCATGATTTGAAGAAACAATCTAGAATAATTTTTATTTAACATAAATTAATTAAGATAAAATGAAAATTTTAAATTATTTATATTAATATAAAGTCAATTTTAACAATTTAGCATTATGTGAGAGTTGGGTCCATTATATATCCCCAATGAATTAGGTAATATTTAATTTTTCATTATCTAAAATGGTTACAGTGGTGATAATATCATGTATAAGAGTACCCATGTTGTCAACCCAAGACCAAGGTGGTATGGGTGGTTGTCCCACAACCAATGGTATAGTGTTTTTAGACAAATCTTAATTCTTTTTTAGTGTTAAGTAATGAACTAGGATAGATTACTACATAGCTAATTATTAAATGATACAAGGGAATTTAACACATCCATAGTATACATTGGGAAGGATTTTATCATATCCCATTATGTGATAAATTTATTATACTTTTACCTCAAAATATATTTTGATCCATACTACTCCACCTTTCCCACAATTTTATGAACCCCTTATACATGACATTCATAAGCCTAAGTCAAACTGTTATAGATCATGGTTGACGATTTTCCTTTGATTTATATCTTAGGTTTTGCAAAATATATATGTTGTGAATTAGTGTTTAGGATCCCTGATTTTTTTGGTGTGATTGTATTATGTAATGACCTTGAAAATTTATTATATTTTAAATCACATTTTGTTTGAATATTATCCCTTATGATAATTTATTTTTGTTACCTATGTTGACCCATAATATTATATTAAAATAACCCTTCTTATCCTTCAATTTTACCATAGTTATGATAAATATTATCAAATAATATATGTATATAAGGGTGTGTCAGGTAGATAATTTTCTATGAGATTTTGAATAATTGTTATAGAATAATAAAAAATTTCTATAGTAGGAAATATTTTCATTATAAATTAAAGATAATTGTATTATCAATTAATGGGTTTTCATAATTCTTACAATTTAATCATAAAATATTGTTGTTATGTTAGTGAATCAAAATTTTTTATTAACATTTAACCACATAGGATTATTTTTGGTTAGATTTGACTGTCAGGGAAGAATGTATCAAATAATAGCTTTGAAAAAACTATATCTAGGTTTATGGGACAATGGAGTTAAATTTAGATATTCAAATATGTTACTGTGTTAAAATTACAATTCCCATTGTAATGATACTAAAAGTTAATAGGGGTTATATTTTGTGATCATGATGTAAAATATCATAAAACCATGTCTCTGATTGATTATATAAGGAAAATTTCTACCACATCCTATCACATCTCAATTGGTGTCCACTTATTATGTACATTTATTTTAAAATGAATTCTACATGAATTAATAAATATTAATATTCAGCTGTTTCCCTCTGAAATAACTTATAAAAATCACCCTTATCTTCCCATTCAAAAACATTTTTATTATTTGAAAAAACAAATGAATAAAAACTAATTTTTAAAATAATTTATCATTTATATAATTCTAGTAGCATTTTCTTCATTGAAGCGAGAAGAAATCATTCATTCTAAAGGAACCCATGTCGTGAAAGAGTGAATTAATTGAAGGAAAATGTTCTTAACAATATTATTTAATTAAATTTTAAACAAAATTAACTTATAGTTTCCTTCTACAATATAAGGACATCATATGAATATCATTATAAATCTAAAAAAATATATGACTATAATATCTCTATATGATATTATTCATGAATTATTATAATATATTCCTTTTAACATATGACCCAAAAACATAATGAAATATGATAACCAAAAATATTTTTTTCATAATTATTGTCTTTATAGAAAACAAACAAAGTTATATATGTTATTAATTAGAAATATATTTCATGTATTTTATTATCTAATGATTCCATAATAATGAATGATCATTATATTGTAATATATTTTTATTGGTATATTACTTGAAACATACTTGTTCTATATTTTTTTCCCATAAACCATAGAATCATATTTCATAAATTTTAAATTGAATTTTATTAATGGAAATATAATGATTCTTAAACTACATATAATAAATTTGTAATGATGAATTATTTATAATGAGGGTCAACATTTTCATTAAGAAACGTGTTCAAAAACTATGAAAATTATTATCAACTAATGGTGAATCATTAAATAAATAATATATATAGTGAATTATTATAATTTAATAGTATAAGTATTACATTAAATAAATAAATTTTTTAATGAATTATTAATTATTAAATGGTAATGATATAGGAATATGTAGTTTATCAATCTAGAATTAATTGAAATGGGGTTTTAACAATGTTTACATTTCGTGGGACATGTTTAATATTGTGAAATGTGTTTTATTTTTTACGATATATTTAATACCCCATTTGATAAACCTATAACTATTCATATTTTTTAATGATTTATAAATCTATTATTAATCCCTACATCATACAATTTTGATTCTTTCCTTATAAATTTCAAAACTGTTTTTTATAAAATAACATTTTTAGATAGATTTTTATATTTTTTATAATTAATTTTGGGTAAAATATATGTTACTCTCAATAAAAATTAATATTTTTAATTATCTAATTTTATTTCATTAGTATACATGTGTTACTCCCAATTAATCACTTTTTTTAATTCAACTGAATTGATGTTTTTATGTGATTTTGGTTTAAACTTTTCATATTGTTCATTAATATTTCTCACCATTTTCTATATTTCCTAAAATAATTAATTTATTCCCTTACCTATGATTATATTACATATATTATAAATATTATCAATTTTTACAAACATTATAAAGATTGGAAAATAATATTTATAAATGTTTTTTATATGATTCAATACTAATTTACATGGAATTATTTTTAAAAGTGTTAAGAGGATCAATTTTTAATGCTTCAAATGAAATAAATTTCAATAGTTTGAATATTATTTTATTTAAGAGCTCCCCTATTTTATTTCCCAAGAATTTTTAAATTAAAAAATATTTTTTTAGTGAAATGTTTTCTACAAAATTATGCTTACAAAAAACATTATTGTGTATTTATTCTCAATTCAAACAAAAGTATAATTGTTAAAAAATAGATTTTTTATATATTTAAACGAAAATTAATTTTTTTTATCCATAAGGGGAATAATATTTAAATATAACTTCATCAATCAGTACTTGAATGTTATATGCTATTATAATATATTTTTATTTCATTAAAACAATCTCTTTCAAATATGTAAATTATTTATTGGATTACGAATGTTTTTATTATCATATAAAATGTGTATATATGATTTTATATTATTCTATGTATTAAATATAAATTTAATTTGTAAAATTATTACATATCATGACATTATGTATATACATAATTTTGAACAATTGTGTTCATATAATAATTCATGGAAGTGATTGTGATTAAGAAGATAAGTTGATATTATTTTAGTTAGATATATTTTAATGACGAGTTGTGGGGAGAATTTTTATTATCCATTTTGAATATATTTTGTTTTATAATTTTTTGTCCAATATTAATTACAAGATAATTTTTTTGCCTGATTTAAATTAATTAAATTTCATAATTAAATGTGTCGACATGCTTTTGAATTTTTCTATTCACAAAACAATAACTCAAGGTAATCGAGTATGTATATTTACAAAATGTTGTCATTTAATATTCTTATGTACATTGGAAATTATTATTCACATGTTTTTTTCATTACTATTTATAACATGTTTTGAAACACATAATACTTATATCTAATTTTATGCAAATAATAAATAATACATGATCTATGATGTAAAATTTAAATTTTATTAGGTTTTCCTTACGATTTTCAGTATCCTTGATTGTGTTATCATACCTTAATTATCATATTATTATCACATTTTATCATTCATTATTATATATTATTTAACACTTATTAGGAATATAAAATCAACCTTTTCATATTTTCTCATTATTTTGGTTTTGATGAAATATATTATTTTTGAATTGAATAAATGGGAATCACATTAGAAGAATGTTTATTCTAAAAGATTACAAATTCTTATAATATTAGAATTTAATGTTTTTATCTCAAATGATATTATTTTGATTGATCTAGATATTGTTGTAATTTTTTAAAAATACTATAGTAATGTTTTAAAATATATGTTTTTTATTATTTATTTCTATAACACTAAACAAATAAATATGTTTCAAAAAGTTATATTAGCATTAGATCTATGAGTGTGGATCTAAGGTCCTTAAATTGGAATTAGAGATATTTTTACATATTTATATAGATTAGAATCTAAATAATTAGATGGTAAAATCTATCGAACAATTTTCAGCTTAAAATAAAATTGAAATTGGATAAAATGAAGGTGTTCTAATTAAATAAAGTGTATGATTTATTTCCTTTTTCATATATCGAAATATAATAATTTTTATATCTGAAAAATAATATTTATGTTTTTAGTGAATCAACTGACTCATAAGGAATCATGTAAATAATATATAAAAGGGGCATTATAAGGATTATTCTAATGATAATTCAATTTGGATATGAGACAGAGTAAAAAACATCATATTAATTCTTTATTTGGTAATGATAAAAAACATAATAAATTTTATGTACCTAAATACAAAAATGAATAAAAATCATGTTATAGAGTCCAAAAAGATTAAATAAATATGATTTTTTTTATTTCATTTGACTTGTAGGATTCAATGAAATGGATTAATAACTAAAAGTTATTTTTTATTCCTCATATTTCAAATATGGAAAAAGTTATTTATATTTTTTATTATTAATAGGATGAATTCAATCAATAGTGTTTTCTCATTGATAATATCAGGTAGGTTGAAGAAGTAATCTCCTAGGATTCTGATAAATGAATGGAAAATTATTTGAATATATTTTTTCATAAACACTTCATAAGAATCTAATTAAAGAAATAAAAGACATGAATGAAAGGGTTATAATTTTGACAGTTTTATTAGACAAAATTTGATGAAAAAAATGAAATTGTTATTCTGTTAGTTTTATTATTGATTCCAAAAAATTGTTTATTGTATAATTTTTTGTTTAAATCAATTACCTTAGAATAAATAATATATAAGAGACTAAAATTTTATTAATTTAATTTTGTGATGTGAAAATACTGTGGAAATTGAAACAAGATACTCTCATTTTGATCATAAATTTTGAGACAAGAAAATAAAAATATAGATTCATGTGAATATAATTAAAAAATCACTCGGATGAATGGAAATTCAAAGACAAAAATTTCCAAAACATGACCTTAATCACTCGTTAAATTTAATGAAGTAATAAATAAAACAATTCAAGTGGATGTGAAATATTGAATAAGTTAATTATTGTTTAATAGCGATTAAGATTGTTTTTAACCCCACCCCCATCCCTAGAAAAAACAATTGTGAATGAAAAGGGAATTTATTAGTCCTCAAGCATGTCTTCGCATTCACTTGGTGTGGTAAGGTAATGGAGTTGAAAAACCATTCATTATACTATGACTGAATATAATAGAGACCAATAAAAACAAATAACCAAAAATATCCATATTAGTGTATGATGAATATATAAACACATCCATTATCATATATGTGGATTTCATAAAAAAAATAATCTACTAGGTAATTCCCATATAAAAATAATTGAATAAATGCAAACATTTTACCTACATCCATACTAGTGAATCACATATACCATACCAAACAATTATGCATCTCAATGATCTTGATCCACTACATGTATTATGCTAAATTCAAAATTAATAATATGGTTGAATCATGATCCAGAGATTCCATTTAGTGTTCGAGTATAAATATCCACATGTTATAAATACTGAACCTGAATATATTTCATAATTTACATGTGTAAGAAAATAGAAAATGGATAAATATATCAAAATTATCCCTATGTAATTTCTTACTAAATAGGACTTCAGGTATCCTTAGAGATACACTGAAATTTATGTAATAGATTACTAAGAAGGAAATCCTAATATCACACCATAAATTCTTGGATTCAATAATTAAATAATTTGTATACCATAGACCATAAAAAAAAATTATATTAGGAATCAATGTATGGATTCATCCATGTATCATCCACTATATGATGGTGTATTTTAGGGATTTACATTAATGATCTATCCTCACATTCTCACTAATGGTACACTCATTATTAAATATAGTTTCATATTACATGTCAGACTATATTTATCTCATTGTAATTCATCTGTAAATCCTATATAATAAAATCCAAGACTCCAACACACATGTAATGGAAAAAAACTACAATTCCACACATGGATTTTCCTAAATATACCATCTCACCCATAATGATTCAAAATTGTGTAACCCTAAAACATATAACATAATTGGAGATAACAAATCCTAAAAATGGGTAAAAAATATCATGCACCATTATCTGAATTGATTTATCTCGCAAGTTTAGGGATGAGGACACGTGGTACATGAAGCACAATTTAATTTTCTGAATTTTAAAATCATAAGACCACACAAAAAAACTCATAAAGGGGTAACACCTAAACAATAGTTCACTCAATCAATAACCTAGTACCAACCCTCATTTGGTGTCTTGCATCATATTGAATAACACAACAACATTAAATTCACCAACTATGGTCTTTCAAAGCAGTCACAATATTTTATTTAAAAAAAAACTCATTTCCATCACCCTAATGTGACACCACAACTCGTAAAAAAATCTTGATTATGTTCTCATCATATGAGTTCAAATTCATATCCAAAAATTTTGTCACAATTTATTCAGTTACCTATGGAGGATACCATGACATCATGATCAAAACCACTTTAAAACTATTATATATGTCTTTATCAAGTCCTGTAACCCACTAATGGGTCTCGTATTACAAATCCTGAGGGAGATATTATATCATTCCATAGATTGGAAAATCCACTCTAACATGACCACTCATCCAAAAAGGGGGATATATCACAAAAAGAAAATATTATTTCCCCTTAACCATCAATAGGGTACTAAAAAATACAAAATATACATTGGATCTTATTGTTGGTGATCCACATACACAAGCCCATTATCCTTACTAAATATCTCATGTGATGTTGTTCTGTTGTCCTTATAACTCGTCGAAATGGATCAATCCAAACATGGAAAAAATAATATCATTATGAACACTACCGGTGTAGAGAACAAATATTTGGTTGATAAAAAATCTTCATATGTCATTTATTGAATATATTCTATGCAATGAATGATTATCACCATGGAAACCATACCATTCAAGCATCCCATATTCATTAAAACCCATAAATAAACATAAGAAGTCAATAGTAAATTCATTATCATGTATTAAAAATATATAAATTCATATCATTGGATTCACAAAACATAAAAAATAAGAAAAACAACCCATGATATTTTGGTATGTTCCTTTTTAAATAAATTTAATATCATCAATTGAATTTTTATAATGCAATAATGAGTTGAGATGAACTATATTAATTAATTTTTTTACATTAATAAGCCATCAATTAAATTAATGATAAAAATAAGACGATATATATTTTAATAAACCTTTAGTAAATTATCTTATAGAATAAAATGAATATTTAACATTATAAAGAATAATAATAATTAACGTGTTTTTTTGAAAAATAATTTTTCTGTGTATGATATATTTATTTCTTAAATTGTCATTATTGATGATTTATTATAAAGAAATTTATATATAATATATTGAATAATCTATTTTAATTATCATATAATATTTTTACCATTCATGGAATATGAATTACTCTATTTTTTCATAATAAAAGTATTTTTTAAAATGTGATTTTTTTCGAATCATGAAAAAAAAATTAAAATTTATTTATACCACAAATATGACATTCCTTTTATAAAATTACATAAATATATATAATTATGAGGTTAAAAACTATTTAGTTGGGCCCCTTTTTTAGTCAAAATGATTAGTAACCATGGTAGAATTCACACCTCTATAAAGAGAAAATTTTGTTAATTTAGGTTACCTCTATGTGATAAAGAAACAATTATTCAAAATAAAACAATTTGAATGAATTTAATTATAATATAATATCATTTGAAACTATTTTTATTTTTATTATCGAAATGTTCCATGGAAATGAATTCTTTATTATTTAAATAAATAATAGTTACATAATATCACTCTGTTTGTTTTTAAAAATAGTTATGTGTCAACATAAGGATATAAAAAGGATCATAAAAGAAAGTTTTAATTTTAATGAAATTATTCCAATTATGGAAATATATTTTTATTAATATTTATTTTATTTAATTGAATTATTTTTTTTATAGAATGCTAATTGAATTTTTAGTTATTTATCCATAAAAAACGTAATAAAAATATTAATTTTGATATAATTGATTTATTTAATATGTGAAATAAAGTATTATAGATCAATATGAAATATTATATTGGTCTTAAGTGATTATTTGTTTATTCCCCATTTCTCTAGATATTTTTGAAATGAAATTAAATTCATATTGTTCAAATTTTCATGAATGATAATTAATAAAAAATTATTTTGTAAAATTATTTAAAATATATATAAACCATATCTTTATCATTGTGTTGTGAATATTGTTTATAATATCATAAATGTTATTTTATGATTCAGATACAAATTTATATTGAAATTTATAGCCCTTTATGATTAAAAGAGTGGTCAATAAAGTTAATGTCAAAAATTACGATCCATGTGGTTAATAAATATAATATAGATGGAAAAGATGAAAAACCATATCTAAATTATATTTTTAGTGAAATTAAAGACAATTTATTAATTTAACATGAATCACTTTCCATTTAGAATAATTTATCATTTTAATTAATCTAATATAATTTAATATTATGAGAAATTTACCAAGATCCTCTTACCACAGTTATAAAAGATCATTACCCTTATCAAATTTTAACACTACATTGAGCCATCTATATCCAAAAAAAATTGACTATTTATCTTCTCAAAATCATGATTCTTGTTCTTGTGGTGCTGGTCTCACAAAAAACTAATGATAAGTCACTTGAGAAAATATCTAAATAAGGTCACCCAAATTTGGTGTAATTCTCTCACTCCATCTCATTCAATTTATTACCCCATCTTCCTCTTCCAAGTCACAATAAATAAAAATAAAATTATATCTTCGGTATCCTCATTATTAATAAATGTTATCATTAGAATTATATTATTGTTACCCATCCCCTTTCCCTCATATAATATTTTAATGTATAACTCGTTCATATATATGGCTTATCGCATTCACGTAGCGATAAAATTCATTTTTCATTACAACCATTTATGGATTTGAATTATTAAATTTGTAATATTTAAAAATGATATTTGTTATATTATTATAATTTTTAAATAATAATATAATAGTTTTTCATTAGCTTCCAAATTGTGGTAAATGATATATTTTCACGTTCAATGGTGTAGACTAACTCCTTAAAATGTAATAGGATATATTTTTCATTTCATTTTTCAATGTATGGTTATAAGTATGGATTTATATAATATAAATTTTATATATATATATATATATATTAATTATTAAATAAAATGAAAATTGTTTATTACCATTCATTCATTCTATTTATAGAAAAAATTTAAAAAAAATCATGCTTATGTATGGTCTATCATTTCAATGAATGTCTTAATACATGATTATATCTCTATAATTAAAATATTAAATTAAGTAATAACCAAAAGGTTTGAGAGATGGACAGAGACCTCCTCCCAACAAAATATAATAAAAATAGTAAATAGTACAAAGTGACTCAAAAATAAGAATCCTTACAAAGCCTTGTATACAATGAACCTTCCCGATCATTACAAACCAAACATTCATAATAAGTAGGCAGGAAAAATTACCAACTCAAACTGACCTCCATGATCACCCTTTGGGAGAGGGCATCAACAACATGATTATCTTCACGATACACATGAGAGACATCAAGGCATAAACATTCAGCATGTCTAAGGCAGGATATCCAATCAGACACCATCCTCCAAGGAACATTCTGAGATCGATCCTTCAGAATCTGCACTGCAATACAAGAATCCGACTCCAACCAAACTCTACGCCAACCATAGCGCACCACATAACTGATATCTTTGACCATCGTCCAATGTTCCGCCTCAATTGCATGAGAATATCCAACATAATGAATTAAGAATCCCATGACAAAGCCCCAGTGCGTTCTGAACACTCCACAACATCCAGCAGGTCCCAGTGCACCAGAGGCAGCCCCGTCCACATTCACATTAAACCATTCAGAAATTGGTGGAATCCACTGAATGTACTTGACCATTCTAGGCTTCATTTACCTTCCACGAACACCAAGAGATCTCAAGAGAACAACACCAGATATCTCATTATTCATATAACTAGTTTGAATCATCGAAGTAAGCCGGATGCTTCTATATACCACCAGAGCACCATCCCGGAAGGATGGTTTCATATTGTTAAAGACCAGATTATTCGAATATTTCCAGATTAAAGAGAAGAACGATGCAACTGTATCAGTAAATAAATATGTCCCTTGATCACTGAAATCCATCTTAAGAGCTGAACTGAGCAGTGAAACAAATGATGAATGATCAAAGCAGTAGTGAAATGAGGATTGCACCTGATTCTTGATGCGAGAAGAAAATAGGCATTGAAAAAACAAATGTCAAATAGATTCATCATTGTTAAGGAAAAAGGGTCATACTGAAGCCAGATGAAAGCCCTTACATTGTAGCACGAACTGAATAGGCATTCTGTTTTTTCAGATTATCCAATGTAGCAGATAAGAACTTGGTGGAATATAGGGCAATCAAAATCCTCCCAACCATGAAGGAAATCCCGAATAGACACCACATTGCAGATTATATTAAGATCGGCTGGAAAATGATCCATTGATATCAGGTTACCTTGTTAAAGTGTCAGCATCCACATAACTATTGTTAGCAAGCTCTACCTGAAAATTACTAGGAATGATTTCATATGCAACAACATTGCCATGTAGTTCAGTAATCGATAAATTCCTCAAAGAAAGCAGGACATTAACATAATCTTTAATAGGGGATGACATCCAAGGAGTACTCCAGAAGTTAAGAAGAGATCGAGAGCATACCAGCCATATAGAATGGGACATGATGTTTGAATAAGCAGCCCTATTTGAAGACCACACAAAGGATTTTAAATAGACACACATACAGTTTTTCAGTCAATTATCAAACCTTTCAACCAGAAATTCCAGAGAGAAGTCAGAATTGGAGAGAAGCCTCCATGTGAAGTTTTGAAGTAGAGAATTGTTATATAGTTTTACATATTTAATACCCATTCCTCTCCTATTGAGTGGCTTGATACAGTTCTCCAATCAACAGTAACAAGTTTCCTCCAGTGCACTGATCCAGTCCAAATGAAGTTCTGTATCATTCCATTTTGTTCCTTAAAAAGGGAATCATTTCATCTATAAATAGAAAAGGAGTAGACAAACATATAAGTGATAACTGATTTAACAAGGTATACTCTCCCAGCCTGGGACATGGACTACCCTTTCATCTTTCCAACTGATTGTTGATTTTCAAATCAATACTCTCCACTTGAGCACATTTCACTCTTCGCCAAAACAACGGAATCTCATGGTAGTCTAAGGAAAATGCACCTCTTTTGACACCAAGTCTACGAGCAACACTGTTTTTCTTAGAGATTCTAATTCCTTCACCAAAAACAACAAAGGATTTTCTATAGCTGATAAATCAACCTGAGACTTCTTCATAATGTGAGAAAATGTTCTTAATATAGGATATTGATTCCCTGTTGGCCTTACATAACAGCAGTATGTCATCAGCATAGAATAAATGCGAAGGAGAAAAAGAGTTATTTCCTACCATCATTCTTTGATATAAACCACTGTTGACAAGGTCATGAAGACACATACTCAAATAATCCTCATCCATATAGAACAGAAGCCCAGATAGAGGATCACCTTTCCTGACACCTCTAGTGCATTAAAAAAATTCCCTTGGGGAACCATTGATAAGAATTGAAAGACTATCACATTTCAATATAGAAATGATCAAAAAAATGAATTTCTTAAAAAATACTTGAATCTTAAGAATTGTGAAAATAAAGTCCCACCTTATAGTATCGAAAGCCTTGGAAATGTCAATCTTTAGAGCAATGTTACCATGCTAATTTTTACCTTTCATAATATTAATGCACTCTGAAGTAGTAAAAAGTCAATTATGAATATTCCTCCCATGAACAAAACCAAACTGATTGATAGAGACAAGATTTTTGGCAATGTCACCAAGTCATATTTCCATGATTTGACTGATAACCTTCAGAATAGTGTTCCCATTAGCAATAGGCCTCAAGACTTTGATGTACAAGGAATAATCCATTTATGGATTCACAGCAATAAAATTAGAGTTCATCCCAAATAAAAAGTAGGAGTGATGAAACAATTCTTTAACTTCATCGATCACATCAATGTGAATGATATCGAAGTAAAACCTAATGAAGTTGTTTGTGAAACCGTTAGGACTACTAGAACTATCAATATTTAATGAGAAAAGTGAAAAATGAATTCCTTTAAGAGAAGGTGTCTTAGTGAGATTTTTTTTCTGGCTATCATCCATAATGGATTCCATACATATAATAATATTATTTGAGCTGTTTTCTACATATTCAGAATATAATTTTTTAAAATAAAAAGTCATCCCATTGGTAATGTCATTTTAAAATGTAATCAAATCATCATCAATCATAAGATCCATGAGAGTTCTCTTATCCTTTTTCTCCCTATGCATGTAGTGAAAAATTATTGATTTCATATCCCCATCTTATAGCTACATGGCATTAAGCTGATTCTGGTCTAGATTCTCTTTGAGGGTCAAGAGATTATCAAGCTTTGAGGCATCTTGAATCTCATCTTGAAATGGGGTATCCTAATACAGATTCCCCTGCTAGAAACATTGCAAGTAAGATTCAGAATCCTTAGTATCATTCACAATATATGAGAAGGATTTTTTTCTCCACTCCTTGAGTCTGGATTTCACAATTTTGAACATGGAGGTCAGAATGTGTAAAGACCCACCTGAAACATCTGAATTCCATGCATCTAAGATGATTTCCCTACACCCAGGTCCAACCAAACTAGCGTTATTGAACTTAAAGGGTAAGGGTACTGACCTCATGTTACTAAATCAAAGATAAATCAAAATGGATT
This sequence comes from Viscum album, assembly GCA_963277665.1. Classification (NCBI taxonomy): domain Eukaryota; kingdom Viridiplantae; phylum Streptophyta; class Magnoliopsida; order Santalales; family Viscaceae; genus Viscum; species Viscum album. The sequence continues at coordinate 912,881,795 of OY728157.1, forward strand.
ATGATCCAAATGAAGTCTAGGAAGAGTCAAGCCAAGGATTTCCATCATATCACTCCTGTCATCCAATTTCACAAAGAACCTATCTAATTTTAATTAATTCATCCCATTTAGAGTGTACCTAATCCAAATAATGTCTGCACCTGAAATTGGAACCTCATACAATCTACAACGATCAATGCAGAGAGAATTGACTTTGGCTGAAGCTCTGTGAAAATTGGTCCCAGTATTCTCCTAAGTCCTCAAGATGGTATTAAAGTCACCCAAAAAAATCCATCTAGAAGACATGGTTTCGCCAATGTTGAATAAGGTGTTCTAAAATAGCCTCCTTCTGATATACTAATTAAAAGCATACACATAAGTCACACAGAAAGGGTTGGACTGAAAACAACAAAAGAGGGTAATGAACTGTTGATCAGTTTGAATAGAATAAATTGTGACAATATTGTGTTTCAACACTCATAGGGATTCATTTTGATTCTCTTGTTGATTGGTTGCAGTAAGAGATTACACCGGGGCATTCCAGTTGAATCCCATCCATCATTCAAAATTCATTCTAGGTTCAGAAATACCCAAAACCATGGTATTATTAGTCATAATAAAATTCTCCAGGGTTCTGACCAGGGGAGGATTCCCAAGACCCTAGAAATTCCAAAATAATATCTTAATTTATTGAAGGACCTCTTACCTTGGGCAAGGTCCAGTATAGCTTACAGGTAAGCATTCACTAGGGTCGGACTCAGCCTTATCCATTGATTCACTGGGTAAATCTCCAACCTTGGAACATTCAAAATCATCATCAGAGAGAGGAATAAACCTATTCTTTGAACTGATGGTCTTATTGAAGGAGGCAGGAAGTATCCTTTTTGCCACTTTTGACATGGGAACCTGGGAGAATTCATCTGCAGGTTCCTTAACAGGTTGATCCTCACCCAAAGGGGGATCATGGGTGATTGAATCTTGCATAAGCTGATCACTAGAGCCCTTGTTACTGGGAAAAATAACAGGTCTAACTGGTGCCTCCCCTACAGGATCACCAACAGTTTAATCCTCACCCAAAGGGGGTTCATGCGTGATTGAAGCATTCAAAAGCTGAACACAAAAGCCTTCATTATTGGGAAAAATCACAGGTCCTACCGGTGCCTCCCCAGCAGGATCACCAGTAGGTTCAGCAACCACAGTATTCAGATCCTGTTCACCCCCTAAATCTATATTGCCAACCATCATATTTTGTACCTCTTTATTGACATCATCCCAGTCAAGAGTCTTCACCAAAGAGGGATCCTGTTGGGGGATCCCTATACCATTAATATTCTTAAAAGTGGGAACATTGTCAGAATTGTATTCTAAGATAGCACCCTGCATCTTTACATTGTCATTCACTAGCCCCTTGTTAGAGGCATCTTGGTTTGAAACGCCCTGATCAGATTTCTTCCTTCGATAACTACCAGCATCATGCCCTCAGGAATTGCAAAGGGAGCATATCATATTTCTGTTTCATTCAGAAAATTTATGCCCAAAAATATGGAAGTTGAGACAAAACATTGGTTTCCTCTCATAACCAATCTCATGATTAATACTGTCATCCCTGTAGGTGAATACATCCTCTTCCACTATGGTATTTTACATGTCGACATCCACTAAAATCCCCGCATAGTGGCCAAAATTAGGATTATTAGTTTGATTATCAATCCTGATCGGATTTCCTACTGAAGATGCAATGTCCCACAGTATTTGAGGATGCTAGTAGAGCCAACTTAGTTTATGAATATGGATCCATACCTGAGAAAATGTATTTTTGACCGAGTCTGGATCAAAGTTACGATCCCATTCATGAACTCGAAGGAAACCAGGATGTAAGGGGATAGATCCCACAATCCAATCGCACATTTTTCATTAATTAGAGGGGAAAATGACATGGTAGAACCCACATCCCATGGTTGTCATCTTCCAATCACTGAATCCCCAGATTTCCGCAAAATCTACCTGTGAGGTCATGAAATTTCCATGGTCGCACACCTTTTGGAATCACAACACGAGCTATGATTGAGAACATACATAGTTTTACCCTCTCTTCCACATCATCTTGATTCACCGATACATGCGCTATCCGACCCTACCTAATAATTACTCCAGAGCTACCCACATCACAACCCATGAATGTGGATCCTCTAGACTATTTCGCAAGATCTGCGAAGCTCTTCCCATGAATATAGGCATCATTAAGCCCTGATTTATTAGATTTACATTTCTAACAGAGACTAAATAAATCGAAGTGCCCGATTCGATCTTCATCAAAAATATCATCATCATCTTTCCCCTTGGATTTCCCAATTCCCTCGCCTGGTTTAGGGTTATCTCCCGATGAGATCTCCATAAAACGTGTTCAAACGTGTTATTGGTTTAGAGGGTATTTAGGCGGCCTTACCCCACCCCCTGTCACATGACCCCAGCTAGGCCCAAGATCAGTGTAAAAATACATAAACTAAAGAACCATAAAATATATGAGAAAAAATGTTGTTATTAACTGATATAGTGACTTTTTTCAATGTATTATTATGAAATTAGAGATAATGGGATTTTATTATGTCATAAATAGTATGATATATATATATTACTTTATTTTTTTAATAGATATATTATAAATATAATTTTAATATAAAATTCTTTTGAACACATACAATGGATGTTGAACAAAATTTAATGGTTTATTCCAAAATCTCTAGATTATTCTAGATTTCTTATATATGAGTCTCAAGAAGAGAATATTAGACATCCCTATAAAAGATTCATAAAATGATTTAAAAAAATATTTTTTTATATTAACATATTATTTTATGAATTCATTTTTAGTGATGATTTTTTAAAATAATTTATCCAATATTTGTATTGTTTTCCAAAAGAAGTACTTTTTTTATTTACTAACAATAATGTGGAAGGATTGCAGTTTTATGATATACATCATGAGTGAATTTTCCATCTACCAGGATACAATGATAATTGTAGGTATATATTATTATATTACATCGATCTTTTAAATTAAAATTATTTCATTTATATGAATCATAGTTACATAAAAATATGTGAGTTTATATTGAATATTAAATTTTCATGAAAATTTTTGCAATGATATTTTTCATTTACATTCTTCTAAGTCAAAAAAATTGATAAATTTTATTATTTAATGCAGTTGCATTAACTATATTTTATAAAATGATATATTATTATATTTATGGGGTTTGAATATTTTTGAGACCATTTGACATTTTAATATCGATGGATATTAATATATTTAATGTTTTAGGAGTTATTAGCATTAATATTCTAGTATCAATAGAATATATTATGTTGATTTTGTTTCACACCTCTCATACGAGGAATGAGTATGAATTGGTATCTAATTGTTATGTATTTTAATATACCCTTTCGACATTGAAGTGTCTCATGAGAAAAGGTATCTTCTGTATTTGTTGAGGCCCTTTCAATTTATTTAATATTTCATAGCATGAGGCCACTATAATATATTTATAATATATAAAATTAATAATTTTCATAATTATGATATTAATTATTAATTAACATGTGATTAATTAATTTTTTGTGGCATCCATGGATATATTTTTTCTCAAATTTTCATGTCATTATTTGATTTCCAATTTTCCATCCATGATATTCAGGCCTTATGTCGATTACATTGTATGAATACACTTACTAATATTCTGAGATTTCCATTTTTCTTATGGTTTCGTTTCTCCTAGATTCCAAGATGTATATACAACTGATATTCATGGATAGTGTATTATTAAAATGGAGTTATAAATTGAAATTATATATTGAAATGTATTAATTTAATTATATTTGACGATTTATTCAGGTATATATTTTTCCAAAATAGTATAACTATTGTTTCTCTTGGTATGTGAAATTTTTTACTAATACCAATGTAATAATATAACCACCTACCCTAGGATATTGTGGTCAGATTATTTTCATTTCCTATTAGATTTAGGTTAATATAATAATTAGATCAATTTTTATTCAATCGTATATTAAAGAATAACAACACTACCAAATATTTTGATAATATTCCCTATGAAACAATGCTTATGATGATCTGATTAGTTATACATAGTTTTAACAAATATGTTTATTGTTTCAATAGTATCGAATTTATTCATTATGATCCACTGTGTAATCTAGTGTAAGGAATTGTTTAGAACTATCATCTAGATAATGAAATGGAAATAAAATCAATGGAAATAATTGATATATATATATTTCAGTCCTAGGAAAGATATTATATGGGGAAATATCTGGAGATAGAAATGATCAAATTATAACTATATAGAGAATAATGACTTAGTTTATGGGAAAAAAGAATACTAGTATAAATTATCCTTATCTATAATTTGGTGTATTTTTTTTTTAATGCCTCATGTAAAAAATACTCTAGAATTTAATTGAACTATAAATTATTTTTTCCCTTATAAATTGATAAATTCATCAGAGTCGATATTTTAATATTTAGGTTGATGATTAAGGCGATGAGTTTTCATTACATTTTATCATCTCCCGAGAGAGGATAATGACATTTGGTCACAGTTTCCCAACACTATAGATGAGTATGTGTGTGTGATGTAATCATTTTATAAAATTTTTAATTGAAAAATATTTTCATCCTGAATACTGAATAGATATAGAGATGTACTTCATATGTCTATGTCATGTGGATAATGATACTATTTCTATATCTGAATTCAACAATTTATTATAATCAATGCATGATTCTGACTCTATAGATAATAAAAAATCCATGATTCACTATTTATTTTATGGGCTAAATCAAATTCAACATAGGGGAGTAGTCTCCCAAACATTACAATTATATACGAATTTATTATCATTTGTTAACTAGATATAGATATAATTATCCAATTCTTATAACAATTATATATAACATGATTATAATATGATTATTGAATGCTAAATAAATTTAATTATGGTAGAATGGATGATTTTCAGTACATAATTTCCTAACATCATCTAATCTGTAATGAAACAACATGGCATATTCTTATTAGGAAATAGATTTCTCTAGTGTTGTGGTGAAAAATACTACACGGAGCATAATTGTATATGAATTGAAGAGGCTGAAAATTTTCAATTCTTCATCTTCATCGAGATTGTAAACTATGAAAATGATTATCCTAGGGGTCATGGGAACATTCACTAGAAAAATTAGTGGTATAAATGCCAATACTATGAAATAAATATAGATGAGGTTGATGATACTAATGATATATTGGAATGTACGTTAAACATACCTTCAATTTGAACATATTAATTATTTTATTATGAATAATTTAAATATTACATATATTCAATCGTTTAAAAATAATATAAGTTTATCAATAAACCCAAAATAATATTTCTCAGTTAAAACACCTCACTGCAATAAATATGGTTCATGAACATCCAATTATGTCACAAAAACATAATTCATTTTCTTAATTGGGTTTTATACCTAGATTTGACTTCGATGTAATCCTTTTTATACTATGCCAATCTAAATATAAGTAATTTTTTATCTATTATAGGTAAACTATTATCCATGGTGAATATATGTTATTCTCTATATTTAGAGTGATTAATTTTTCATTCGAGTCATATCTAGATCGACCCCTATTAAATATTTCAAAAGGAATTCTTGTTGAAGTACATATGTCAAAATAAATAAATGAGAATTTTAATATTCCATTTGAGGATGTACTTATTTTATAGGAATCATTTGTTGTTTTTCACAATTAATTAATTTGATATACATTAGAGAAGAATTTTTATATTTCCATTGATTTATCCACTAATGAAATACTAATATCAATGAATCCCAATATTACATACATTGTAGAGTATATTGTGTTAAATAAGAAAGTATTTGATTTTTATGGTAATGGATTTATGTTACCTAAAGTTTCACCGTTTTGGACTCATGTTATTCATTTTTGTGAAAAGATGGATTTATGATGATGTACATTGATTATAGGGAAGTCAGTTCAATTATGATATTGAAAATGTATCCACTATGAAAAATATATTACTTATTCAACCAACATAAAAGAGATCAATATTTTTCAAATATTAAACATCATTATGGATATCGTCAACTATAAGTAAATAATGAATATATTTAGAATACATGTAATTACATGATTATAATACATCGTTTTGGATTTAAAAATGAACTACATTTTATTTTCCATATAAAGAATATGAATTCAAGGTATATATCGATAATTATATTGTGGTATTATGTGAGGATATCTTGCAGTACACCAAAAATTGTGGTGACCATGTGTACCGCTTGTAGAAGGTTCATGATACTCCTAGTCTATAAGAGTTATGTTGGTTAATTTGAAAGGTTTAATTATGTCTTCAAATTTTTTATAGTTTCCTCATATTGACTCTGAGGATGGAATCATTGTAGTTATTATGAGGAAAATGACAGTCCAAAAAAGGCCTATAATAATAATCATAAGTTTGGTGTTAAGTGTGAATGTTTTTTCATGTCAATAGTATTGACTTGTTTTAAAAAAATTGATTGTACAACATGTTAATCAAAAATACTCATAAAAGATTAATGTTTACTTCGATAAGGGAACATGAAAAATGATTTGATAAATTGAAGAGGAGAATATTGATTTCTATTTTATTGTCTCTAACATTATGATAGGTTTTATTTGTGATTTATAGTGATTAATCAAGGAAGGCACATAGTTTTTTCATTATATATAATGAAAATGAAATTTCATTATTACTACTGTTGTTAGGAACTCATGAAAAAAATAACGAACCCATTACATTGAGTTAGAAATAGTAATTTATTTATATGAAGAGATGAATACACAATCCATTTGGTGAAATATTTGAGATATATATAGATCCCAATTTCTTATAATAGATCCTACAATAAAAAATAAACATGAGGATAAATTAATTTAAAAAATTACTCAATGATTACGAATTATCAATACAATAGAACCCAAGGAAGGATAAAAAACTAGCATGTGCATTGATCAGGAACTATCAAGGTGTTCTAAACAAAATGTGTATTAGTTGGAGTCCATTTTTTGTGGTTATAATAAAAACAAATATGATAATAATCAAGGAGAGTAATCATCACCAATTTTTCAAATTAATTCCAATACAACATTATTGGAAAAGATAAATATCCCTCTGTATGTTGATGAGAATCATCAAAAGAGAATTAATGTTTGAAATAAATAAAAATGGGAAGGCTTTGTATATCAACATCGAATTTGAAATTTTGGAAAATAATTTATCTTCCCAATATATCTAGATAAGAGAGGAATTATCTGATGATTTCCATGTCTTTAATTTTCTTTAAACACCCAAGTAGATCAAAAATATAATTGGATTTATAGGATAATTTTAATGGGATAATATGAAGTCAGAAATTACTGCTTATGTGTCTATATTTTTGTCTTGTCCACTAGTGAAAGCTGAGATATAACATCATAGAGGATTAATGTAATTAATATCAATTGCTTCATTGAAAATGGATGACGTTACTATTGTTTTCAACACTGGATTACTCAATACCCCATAAAAGAATGATTTTATATGAGTTAGTATTGTTTAACTTACCAAATCTGCAAAAAAAATCACTACAAGGGAATATATTAAACATTAGAACCTTAAAATATTCTATATTAATTATTTAATATGACGTCATGGAAAAATCATTAAATTTTAGCTTGTTATGATCTTTCATGTAAATCAAAATTATAGAATGTTATTCCAAAATTCATTTATAGTATCCCTAATTTGAGAACATATTATCACCATTAAAATTAAAGGATAATAAAAAATAAATCCCATATACTACAACACATTCTGATTTCCTGATCACCTGACGTTAATTGTATGGGGGATCAATATTTACCATTGATGTAATTTTTCTATAACAATTCATCCAATAATGTATAAAAATGGAACCATATGAAGAGTTCTATTGAAGGAGATGTTGTACACCAACTTATTGACATGACATTAGCAAATTTATGTTATATTTACCAAAAAATGTTGAAGGCAAAATTATAATGGTAATTACATTTAAAACCATTATCAAATATTATGATTTTAGGAAACTAATTTATAATGTTAACCGGATGAATGAATTAAAATTAAAATTAATAAATTATATTTTACTGACGTTGTATCAATTTAATTGATTTATAATATTCATTATAAAAATGGAACGGAACATAAATACATCATAACTTTTGAAATCAATGAAGTAATTATATCAATGGATTTACATTAGGAAATGCCACATGTCATTTCTAATGCACATTATTTTTTCCATATTTCATTGATATGGAAGTGAATTTAAAATTTCAATTATTCTATCACATTAGAAGTAATATAATTTGAAGATGATTGGTCATTATATAAAGACACTATCGATATCTTAGACACTAGAGAATAAGTATAGATGATTTATATGTCTCTAAAGGTAATGGTTATTGGAAAAAATATTGTGATATATGTGGATACATCAGAACATGAGGTAATTATGATGATAAACTATCTAAATCTATTAATGTGGTGACATTGTAGAAATATTGGGGAATTATATTTTCTAGTGAGGAGAATGTAACTATTGGAGATTTTACATTATATATCTTTTTAAATATATTAAATATAATCATTAAATTGTGTATTACACAACACCTAATTTAAATGGACCAAGTGAAATTATAATGTCACAATAATAACATAATATTTAAATTGACATAAATAAATATGAATAAATAAATTTCAAAAAATATATAGTTTAAAAATATATAGCATATTTCATTTTCTATAAATGATAATTGTATAAATTTCATAAAAGTTATATTCTAACCAATTATATTTCTATGCATCATATAGATATTTCATAATTTTCCAACAATGGGAAATTATTTTACATATATTTATATATTATAAATTAATTAAATTTTATAAACATTCATAAATTATTTTTAATACACTTGGGAAAATAAGAAATCAAGTTTTATACATGAAAACATAGTTTCTAAAATGTTATTTCATTCACATTTTGTACACCTATTTTAAAATAAATTTATACCATATACAAGAATTTATAATAATATAATTAATTTAATATTTACAATAATGAGTATCAAATATGGTAATTGTACCCTGTTTTTAAAAATAATAGTAACCCTGGTCTATTTATCACTATTGTAAATAGTAAATTATGTTAAATCTAGTTAAAAATAATTTATAATTCCATAATAATACATTATAATTCTTATTTGATAAAGTGGATATGATTGTGACCACAGATCTCTAGAATGTATGTTTTTAATGGAATTATTTTTTGGAATGACTTATATTTCAAGTAACATAATGATAGTTAAAAAATATTAGTCTCTCTATCATTAATTTATTTTATGATTTCAAATAGTGAAAAAACCAAGATATAAACAAACATAAATGTAAATATTGTTGTTAATGAAATTATTTTAATAGTAAAAATTCTATTTCTAATAATAGATATTATATAAATCCACTAATGACTTTGGAAATGATAATATAAATTTTAATTAATTAATAGATAAGCGAAATAAATGAATAATATTTTTGAAATAATATAAATGAGATACTGGTTTAAAAGTCTGTTTTGATAAATATTAAATATTAAAGAGGTTTGAAAGTATAATATTCAATCTCTGGTTTTTTAAATTTGAAATTGAAGTCAAATTAAATAAATATTATCAAAATTGTCTTTAATTATTGAATATGAAAATCATATTTTATTAAATTGTTTAATGTTTAATAAACTTTATCTTATTTAATGTCAATGGAATTCAGTTTATAAAATAATAAATATTCCTTTTATGATTCATTATTTCATTTACGAGTCATTATTATCCATTTATAATTAAATTTGTAGTTATAATAGTAAATGTCAAAAATAACTAAAAATGTCGTTGATCAATGAGATAAGTTTAAAAAAAATTCAATATATGGATGGGATTATAACCCCATACTAACATATCTTTTTTCAAATTTAATTTTAGGGACATTATATTTGATAATGAATATATTATAATTTAATATTTTTTAAAATTCTCCTATTACAACTCATTATAATTAGAAAAGGGAACCTCCTTACTTATTTATCTATACCAAATTTATCCATCTAGAATAAATAATACATGATAATTTCACTCAAAAACAACAATATATAAGTTTAAAAGGTGCAGGTATCCATTAAAGGACAACATTATGTCCCATAATAATTGATCTAATTGGTTTTTCTTGAAGTAGAGGCATTGGTCTTACTCGATATCATTGAATCTATTCATTATTATAACTCTTATAAATATCAGTATTTTATAAATAAAAATAACAGATTCAGTATAATAAATAAACCTAAATTTTATTATGATTAGGAAACCAGCACTACCACCTCCCTATTTCTATCGAATGATTTGTGAATGTATCATTCTTGAATATGTATATCATGATATCTTCATGTAGTGTTAAAATTTAGTTTTTTATGAACCCATTTTATGGAAGAGAACCACAATAGGTTTATTATTAATTTTTTATTTATTAAAAAATGATACTTATTACATAATAATATCATAACTATCTTTTAATATTCAAAGTAGTTGGTTAAGGATGATTTCAACTGTGTGTACGTGGATACTACCATAACCACGAAGCGATGTAATTTGATTTGCCTTTTAAATTTTACAAGGATAGAAATAAAGATATATTTAATTAATATATATGATTTATATAAAATTGTGAATTTAAAAAATTATAATTATTATAAAAATTTCTTCTATTCTATTATTAGAATAAAAAAACATCTATCATTTATTCTTACGACATACCATTTCCTTGAATGGTTTAAAATATTTTTATATCTTTACCCTGAATTGATAAATTAAAAAATCGAATATATTTGAAATTTATTTATTTAATATTAATATGGATATGATGGAACCATGCTATATTTATAAATAAATAAATTAGGATATCGAAAAATATATCAAAAAGATGAAATTAGATGATTTAGTAATTTATAATAAAGAATTATTAATAAATAGGTCATAAAATATTAAAAATATGTCCTAAATTGAGTGATATATATGTTTTTTGATACGAAATAGATTTTTGATAAATATTTAATTATTATCTAGAAGTATTTAACAAATAAAAAGGGATGGAAGCATTGGGTTTTGTTAAATTTTACAATAAAATCATTATTTAAGATTGTTTCAGTATATGTCTCAATTTTAAAATAGTTTTCCTCAATAACCATGGATCATAAAAATAAATTAAAATATATTATTACTAATATCTCAATAATGATTGATTCAAATTTTTCAAATTTTTAACATTTCACAAAACAATAATAATGTAATCTTTGTATCATTTTCTTAATAAGGTATTTTATGACCATTTGGAAAAAAATCACAAGGAATATTTTTAAAAATAATATGGCATGATATAACGTTCCTTTAATCAATTCAATTAAATGAATTTTTCTTACTATATAATTTTAAAATGTTATTTTATATGAATTTTATTTATATGACCATTTTTCCTAAAAATAATTGATTGAAATTTTAATAGGGTATTTTAATCCAATTGTTCCTAATAATCCTATTATTATTTATTATTCAATGACTAAATTCTTTTGTCAAACATTTTTATTTACAAATTTTATATCAATCATTAATAATTGGATACTATATTATTATTATGATTGGAGATGTACTATTTTGATACATTTTTGGAATATTGCATTGCTTTATTTATATATATGTTTATAGATGAGAAATATTTACATTTTATATGATAGTTTAATAATAAAATTTATACAGATTATGTATGACCCATTTTATATAAGGAATGAATTGGACATCTTATGGGATGTGATAGGGCCTTTTATAGTCCCTTTATGTGTTAGTATGACTCAGGTCACAAATCTATACTGCGTATTGGGTAATACATTTCCAATTTATGTGAAATTCCATGACAATAGGCCATCATGGTAGGTTTATGTGGTCTAAAATTATGATTATCCTACATTTCATTAATTTTTCTTTATTAACATATGAATATATTATTATTTAATCTATCAATGGATTTGTTTTTAACTTAAGGGGTCATGGAATTATTTAATTTTAATTTATTTCTTATCTTATTACTCATTAATTTATTATGTTCCACTACAGGGATACCCCTAGTGAGTATTTGATCACACCCAATTTCATATGTTTATTTTCCCCTATGATTCCACAGTGTATTTATTTATATATGATAAGGAAAATCTATTATTATAAAAAATTTCTCAATGGAAATCCAATTTTTTAAATTTATTATTTAAATTATAAATTAATATTAAAGTGTCTATCAAGATTTCCAATATTAATATATTATTCAATCTAATAAAATGTGATAAATTATATTTAATACCATTTTAAAGAAGTATCTAGTGACTCTCATCTATTGGGGTCTATGTTTTAACAAGGAGTTAACACCTCACAAAAACTCTGTAGATTCCCTTTCAAGCCTAAAGAGCCTATTCATCGATATTTTGAATCGATATCACATCATCCAAAACCTATAATTAGTTTTAACAAAATTTAAATTATTATTACAAATAATTTCATGTTTTGATAATTTATTTTATACTCACATTCCAATCCTGACAAATTGAAACTATGAAAAACACATCATAGAATGATTATGGCACACCCCTAACAACATTACAGACGAAAAAAATAGTCACACATAACCCAATTAAATGAATAAATATTAATGGTCAGTAAATAATCCTATTGATATTTTCCATGAAATGTAACTATATTAAAATGGAATGGAATGATTTAAATATATTTCCATACTATTTTGTAGACATATTTAATGAAATCCATATCAATCATTGATGATTACATCATGCTCCAGTGAAATTATAACAAACCACCGACCCAAAATTCCTCAAAATTAAGAATGTATAAAAACTAAATAATTAATGATCAAAATATATATGATTATATATCAGGTAGATGATTGAACATTGAATAAAATGCTCTAATCTCAAGGGGAGCCATCAGAGTCGAAGAGCGGGATAAATCTAAGACAATATGTATCCACTAGAATCCTTTTTGGGAAAAAATGAAGGTGTTAAACCAAGGTATATTAAGGGTTATGCATCATTTAAAAAACAAAATAAATTCTAAGTCATAGTGTCAATGACTAGTTAATTACATGAAACACTTGAGTTATAGTGTTTTATCCCTCAATAAACCCTCCTTCATGATATAAATAATTGTCCACACCATGAATGTCCTATATTTGGTTCCCTAATCCCTAATATAGGGGTCAGTTTGAAAACATAAATTCCCACATTCATTGTGAAATTTACCTTTTTTTAGTTATGGGCCTTGAAAAAACATCATTCTTGTAGATAAAGGATCATTTATTAATGAAATGGACTAGATCTATAAAATCTCTAAATATCGTCCACCCAACCCTTCTTAAATGAAATCCTAAGACCCCATACCACCAATATTGTATGATACCACATAAAAAAAATTCACTTTGAGATACCCAAAAACTCATAATATAAAATTTATTCCAAATTATAATAAAACAAACCAATTCATTTTTAAAATTGAATATTTCATATTAATTTACATCTCAAATAAATCTTGGTCATTATAACTTCCCCAACACAAAATTTCAAATTCCATAGAATGCATTGTATTCCTAAAACCATGCCTCTTGAAATATTTTAGTCTTAATTTATATTACCATATGTTGGGTTTGACCCAATATCACCAAAATTACTTTTCTACCAAATTCTCAAACACAATCATGGATCCACAAGCCTTCATCCATGAACATCATATCTGATTCTTATAGAACATAAAAAATATCATGAATTTCAACAAAATCATGGATCTAATCTCACCATATCAATCATAATTATATTAAACATATTGGTATATAATTGCAACAATAGTTATAGATATATATTGTCCAAAAAAGCTTACACCATACCCTAGCACCACAAGATAATTTTTCCCAAACAACCAGATGCATATTAGTACCCTTAAAATTCAAAATAAGTAATTAACCTCACATCATGTGTTGCTCAATAAGTAGATAATCAATAATTCAGTTTCTCTACCATTCTATTCCCCAATCACCTAATAATTATTTAATCATACATACATCCCAATCACACCAAAACTACAAGAGATAGATTTCAATACACTTACTAAAAACAACACAACATTTAAGCATGAATTCACGTATTTAAAAGGTATCTAGATTAGACTAGAACATCCCACACATTGGAAATATAATGACACATCAAGAATATATTTACTAAGAACCCCACTTCTATAACCATTTCTAAATTAGGGTCATTCACTAATGGTTTTTAAATTACCCTCAACCATTATTGTTCTATTATCATATATTGGTCCAAAAAAATAAGATTTTTAAATCCCACACTCAATTCCATAAAAAATTCATTGTCTTTATTTTTCTGTCCTCTCCTACACATGAACTAGTAAGATTATCCACCTAAAGCCTATTCCACAACTAACAAGAAATTTTTTATCCAATAGATAATGATGAACGCTTAACTATATATATTACCATATAACATTGATCGAGCAATGTCCAAAATGGGGCCCTAACAAAGCCTCCCTAAAAATATTCAAGTGAATGTATAATATACCTTTCCATAATGAAATCTAATGTCTCACAACCAAACTACCGGCAAAGAATAACACAGGTAAACCACAAATAGAAACAACTTAGTTGACCAAAACACAACATGTTCACTATTCCTGAACTCAATAGGTCA